>OV725080.1:22183032-22762196 GCA_928085145.1 Nezara viridula | reverse complement strand
GTGAACAAGAGAATGCTAAAACTCCATTCATCTCCTTGTTCTCTCATGTCTGGCTTGATAGCTGGAAAGAAGACAATTATAATCCAAAAGACCTAAGGAAAGAAAGATAGTAATTAATTAGAGTAAAACTGCCTCCTGCTGGTTCGATGGCTGGAAAAACTAAGACGATCTAGAAGACCTAAGGAGAGAAAATTAGTATGTAATTATGGTAAAACTGCATCCTTGCTGGCACAGCTAAGATGATGGTGAAGTCCAAAAGAGAGAAAAATAGTGATCGATTAGAGTAGAACTGCATCTTTGCCGGTTCTGTTGCTGGAACAACTGAGATGATCGATGAGACCTAAACAGAGAAAAATAGTAATTAATTACAGTAAAACTGCCTCCTACGGGTTCAATGACTGGTACAACTAAGATTGTGGAAGACCTAAGGAGAGAAAAATAGTAATTAATTAGTTAGTAATTAACTGGATACTGCTTATCTCAAGATGGCTTCTCCAGCATTTGAAATAAGTATAGTAATAGTTTAAGAAAGAGTGTTTCTGCAAGGGATATTTATGGATATATACAATCGGATGGTTGGGTTCTTGTGCTTATTTAGTGGAAAGGATGTTAGTTCTTTCTTAGGGAGAAAGGATGAAATAGGAGTACCAGGCTCTGGAGTCGCTATCCTATCCAGGGTGGTTTCTAAGGAAATATAAATGCAAAGCTGTGTACTGTTCATGTGCTCCTGTCAGTGTCTTTGATTTTTTTTTTTTTTTGTGTACTGTTGAGGCGAGTTTGCATGGTGTACTGAGCTGGGGTAACCCGTGGGGGCGCTGCTCCCCAAGTGCCTACATGCAACAGACACTCCTTGCGGGATTAATATATAATGTACAATATTTATTTACAAGTAAATTATCGAAAATAAAATATTAAAATGCACCACAGGTGCATTTTTACAGAATCGGTTAGCATTTCTTGATTCAGAGTATGATGTGTGTTTCACAAATAAACATATATATTGATTTCGCAGACAATGGAGATATATTATAAGTATAAATTGAAATTAGAGAGTCTCAAATACCCCTTCAATTGTCCTACGACTATTAAGGGGTTTCGAGAATAATAACACTAACAAAGCATTCTTAACAGTACCTACCCCCCTTTCTAAAAATAAATTAAAGTTTTTATCTTTATCTAAACACAAAGTAATTATATATGCGTTATCATAAAACAGTGTACTGCACGAAGTGGTAGTGTGTACTACAAGAAGATCTAGTAGTTTCTTATAGCTAAAGAAATCGGACAAGATAGTTTTTAAAACAGGACAGAACCAGAACCCTACTGTAGCAACAAAAAGACAGCTGCCGAAACTATTATCTAGAAATATTAAAACCATTAACATTTAAATTATATTTGTACCGGCCCGTAACGTAAAGGAAAAGTTAAAATAGGTTATAAGCAGAAAATTAAATTAATGAGTCCCAAATACCCCTTCATTGTTCTATCACTATTAAGGGGTTTTGAGATTTTAAACAGAACATACATTATAAATACTAAATACACTTTATCATAAAAATATCAATAAAAAGGCATGCAATAGTACTCACAAGTTTTTGTTGGCGATTCAAGGAAGTTCTCCAACTCACTCATAAGTGTACCTACCAGATGTCTGAATAACTTTATAATTTAACAATAATAACAAATACTATGAAGAAAAAAAGAAAAAAGATACATACTATCAGAAATAGATTTTTAAATTTAAGTAATTTTTCAGTCTGAATTAAATTATTTTAGTTTTTGGCAAATATTAATATTTTCAATTTAAAAAATCTATACTTATCTAAATAGTGAAACAAAATATAACAATATCATAATGATATTATTTCCCTATCTATTTAATCATTTAATTGTAAAAATTATTTCTTTTAAATATTTAATGAGAAAAATTGTGTGTAATGAGTAGAGTTGAGTTGGTAGCTGCAGACTAAATATCCTGAAATCTGCCTAACCTCTCACATTGAAATGATAAATTTATTATGAAAAAAAAAAACATAATTTAATTTGTTAATACTAAATTTTTAACGAATTGGTGAGAAATAAAAATATCAATTGAAAGATACTCAATAATAAAAATGAAACATCAACTAATAGCATGTTTATTTTATATGTTATAAATTAATTGAATTGTTTTACAGACACTAACCAGATTTGAAAATAAAAATTAAATAAATTTAATTTAAAAAAAAATCTTAATAAAATTTTTTTCACTGTTATAAAGTGATAAATAAGCTATGTAATTAATTGTGAGAGGAGGCAGCCGCTGTATACATATAAAAATAAATAGCATGCACATGCTTCATGCAAAAAATCTGCCCACAATGGAAATGAAAAAATTAACAACACTAAAAATAAAAATATATAGTACTCACATGGCTGTTTTTCTTTGTCGTCTGCAGTTCATTGAAGTTCCTCAACCCCCTCATGACGAGTACCTAACTAATCTAATTTCTGAATAATCTTAAATTCTATTGAGTATTTAAAAAAAGTGAAATATACTTTAAAATTATTAACAGTAAGTTTATTAATATTTTCTATAAAAAGATAATTGAACTTTTGTTGTATCTAATATGTAAGTAAATAAATAAAAAGAAGACTAAAGTCAACAGATAATAGCATAATGATATACAAGTATTATCGCATAATAAATTTATTTTATTATTTAACATTCTCTAAGAAAATTTCTTTGTGTAATGAGGGGGGTTTCCCGCTGCAGTCTGGAGATCCTGAAATTTGCCATCACCTCTCACATTCAAATAATTTAGTACTAAATAATCATAATTTAATAAAAAAAAATAATAATGTTTAATTATTTAACGAACCGATGACAAATAAATTAATTCAATCATTTTCAATATACTCACAAAACACGACCATAAAAACTAAATGAACTGATGTTTTGATAAAATCTGAATGAATTTTATTTAAAATATGCTAATTTTTAATTATTAAAGTTTTGAAAGTTAATCTAATGAATAGTGAGAAGCAATAGCAACGAGGAACATATCAAAATAAACAACTATACACATCTACTGCACAACATGCACCATGAGCTTAGCCAGGGAAAGGAGAGTTGGGGTGGCTGACCATCTCCCCGATAATGACATAGAGACCATAAATAGCAACAAATATAATCCCAAATCTACTGAAAACTGATAGCCAGTGACAGGTGGATTTTCTATTTCAACATTTTAAAAGAAACTAATTACGAAAAAAAGGACACCCTCCGCTTAAAATAAATTAAATTTAAAAACTTGCCCCCTCTTCCGTTTTGAGGCAAAATGTTTTTAGCTGGCTAAGCTCTTGTCTACTATATACATGCATATAACACTACCAATTACCAGGTCTGTAAAGATGAAACCTTGTGTTCTCAATTGTTATGCGACTTGTATTCTCTATACAAAATCTTCAGTTTCATATTTACACACCTGGATTTGAAAAAACATGAATTTTCCAAAGTGGGCAGAGATTATGGACCATCTCAAACATAGTTGTTTTGTTTTATTTGGAATATATAAAAATTAAGGATCCCATATGATTTATCTTTTCTATGTTTAGCTCAAGGCCATTGTAGTTATTTTAGTTAACTTAATTCTGTTTGAGTAAAGGCCCATAAATACATGTTAAGAAAAAGTCCTAGCTTTTTTCTGCTTGAAGTTCGTCCCGTGTCCTGTTGATCCATGAGGGAAGCAGCTGTCCAGCAGGTAACTTGTAATCATCAAGAGGAGCATTTCTGTCAATTAGTGGCTTGGATACTGGATACCTCCTCAGTACAGCGACAACCCATGAAGAAGTTGAGAGGAGGTATATCCTCACATTATATGTTCCTGAAAAATGAATAACAATGTAAATAATAATAAAATAACAATATAATCATTTCAACATAAAAAAAAAAAGAAAAATATTATTATTTAATGAACCACATTTATTTAAAAATCAACACTAAATTATGAAAAGTGCTATCATAATCTGAATAGAAAATTTATTTTTGTCATTCCTTATACTAAAGAAACAATCAATTTTCATGTAATAGTACACATAAAAACGAACTTTAAAAAATATGTGAGAAAAAAATGTTTCCATAATTTACCCAATTTAGCCATCAGACATGTGACGCCATTCACAGTGACCACGTGAACAAGAGAATGCTAAAACTCCATTCATCTCCTTGTTCTCTCATGTCTGGCTTGATAGCTGGAAAGAAGACAATTATAATCCAAAAGACCTAAGGAAAGAAAGATAGTAATTAATTAGAGTAAAACTGCCTCCTGCTGGTTCGATGGCTGGAAAAACTAAGACGATCTAGAAGACCTAAGGAGAGAAAATTAGTATGTAATTATGGTAAAACTGCATCCTTGCTGGCACAGCTAAGATGATGGTGAAGTCCAAAAGAGAGAAAAATAGTGATCGATTAGAGTAGAACTGCATCTTTGCCGGTTCTGTTGCTGGAACAACTGAGATGATCGATGAGACCTAAACAGAGAAAAATAGTAATTAATTACAGTAAAACTGCCTCCTACGGGTTCAATGACTGGTACAACTAAGATTGTGGAAGACCTAAGGAGAGAAAAATAGTAATTAATTAGTTAGTAATTAACTGGATACTGCTTATCTCAAGATGGCTTCTCCAGCATTTGAAATAAGTATAGTAATAGTTTAAGAAAGAGTGTTTCTGCAAGGGATATTTATGGATATATACAATCGGATGGTTGGGTTCTTGTGCTTATTTAGTGGAAAGGATGTTAGTTCTTTCTTAGGGAGAAAGGATGAAATAGGAGTACCAGGCTCTGGAGTCGCTATCCTATCCAGGGTGGTTTCTAAGGAAATATAAATGCAAAGCTGTGTACTGTTCATGTGCTCCTGTCAGTGTCTTTGATTTTTTTTTTTTTTTTGTGTACTGTTGAGGCGAGTTTGCATGGTGTACTGAGCTGGGGTAACCCGTGGGGGCGCTGCTCCCCAAGTGCCTACATGCAACAGACACTCCTTGCGGGATTAATATATAATGTACAATATTTATTTACAAGTAAATTATCGAAAATAAAATATTAAAATGCACCACAGGTGCATTTTTACAGAATCGGTTAGCATTTCTTGATTCAGAGTATGATGTGTGTTTCACAAATAAACATATATATTGATTTCGCAGACAATGGAGATATATTATAAGTATAAATTGAAATTAGAGAGTCTCAAATACCCCTTCAATTGTCCTACGACTATTAAGGGGTTTCGAGAATAATAACACTAACAAAGCATTCTTAACAGTACCTACCCCCCTTTCTAAAAATAAATTAAAGTTTTTATCTTTATCTAAACACAAAGTAATTATATATGCGTTATCATAAAACAGTGTACTGCACGAAGTGGTAGTGTGTACTACAAGAAGATCTAGTAGTTTCTTATAGCTAAAGAAATCGAACAAGATAGTTTTTAAAACAAGACAGAACCAGAACCCTACTGTAGCAACAAAAAGACAGCTGCCGAAACTATTATCTAGAAATATTAAAACCATTAACATTTAAATTATATTTGTACCGGCCCGTAACGTAAAGGAAAAGTTAAAATAGGTTATAAGCAGAAAATTAAATTAATGAGTCCCAAATACCCCTTCATTGTTCTATCACTATTAAGGGGTTTTGAGATTTTAAACAGAACATACATTATAAATACTAAATACACTTCATCATAAAAATATCAATAAAAAGGCATGCAATAGTACTCACAAGTTTTTGTTGGCGATTCAAGGAAGTTCTCCAACTCACTCATAAGTGTACCTACCAGATGTCTGAATAACTTTATAATTTAACAATAATAACAAATACTATGAAGAAAAAAAGAAAAAAGATACATACTATCAGAAATAGATTTTTAAATTTAAGTAATTTTTCAGTCTGAATTAAATTATTTTAGTTTTTGGCAAATATTAATATTTTCAATTTAAAAAATCTATACTTATCTAAATAGTGAAACAAAATATAACAATATCATAATGATATTATTTCCCTATCTATTTAATCATTTAATTGTAAAAATTATTTCTTTTAAATATTTAATGAGAAAAATTGTGTGTAATGAGTAGAGTTGAGTTGGTAGCTGCAGACTAAATATCCTGAAATCTGCCTAACCTCTCACATTGAAATGATAAATTTATTATGAAAAAAAAAAACATAATTTAATTTGTTAATACTAAATTTTTAACGAATTGGTGAGAAATAAAAATATCAATTGAAAGATACTCAATAATAAAAATGAAACATCAACTAATAGCATGTTTATTTTATATGTTATAAATTAATTGAATTGTTTTACAGACACTAACCAGATTTGAAAATAAAAATTAAATAAATTTAATTTAAAAAAAAATCTTAATAAAATTTTTTTCACTGTTATAAAGTGATAAATAAGCTATGTAATTAATTGTGAGAGGAGGCAGCCGCTGTATACATATAAAAATAAATAGCATGCACATGCTTCATGCAAAAAATCTGCCCACAATGGAAATGAAAAAATTAACAACACTAAAAATAAAAATATATAGTACTCACATGGCTGTTTTTCTTTGTCGTCTGCAGTTCATTGAAGTTCCTCAACCCCCTCATGACGAGTACCTAACTAATCTAATTTCTGAATAATCTTAAATTCTATTGAGTATTTAAAAAAAGTGAAATATACTTTAAAATTATTAACAGTAAGTTTATTAATATTTTCTATAAAAAGATAATTGAACTTTTGTTGTATCTAATATGTAAGTAAATAAATAAAAAGAAGACTAAAGTCAACAGATAATAGCATAATGATATACAAGTATTATCGCATAATAAATTTATTTTATTATTTAACATTCTCTAAGAAAATTTCTTTGTGTAATGAGGGGGGTTTCCCGCTGCAGTCTGGAGATCCTGAAATTTGCCATCACCTCTCACATTCAAATAATTTAGTACTAAATAATCATAATTTAATAAAAAAAAATAATAATGTTTAATTATTTAACGAACCGATGACAAATAAATTAATTCAATCATTTTCAATATACTCACAAAACACGACCATAAAAACTAAATGAACTGATGTTTTGATAAAATCTGAATGAATTTTATTTAAAATATGCTAATTTTTAATTATTAAAGTTTTGAAAGTTAATCTAATGAATAGTGAGAAGCAATAGCAACGAGGAACATATCAAAATAAACAACTATACACATCTACTGCACAACATGCACCATGAGCTTAGCCAGGGAAAGGAGAGTTGGGGTGGCTGACCATCTCCCCGATAATGACATAGAAACCATAAATAGCAACAAATATAATCCCAAATCTACTGAAAACTGATAGCCAGTGACAGGTGGATTTTCTATTTCAACATTTTAAAAGAAACTAATTACGAAAAAAAGGACACCCTCCGCTTAAAATAAATTAAATTTAAAAACTTGCCCCCTCTTCCGTTTTGAGGCAAAATGTTTTTAGCTGGCTAAGCTCTTGTCTACTATATACATGCATATAACACTACCAATTACCAGGTCTGTAAAGATGAAACCTTGTGTTCTCAATTGTTATGCGACTTGTATTCTCTATACAAAATCTTCAGTTTCATATTTACACACCTGGATTTGAAAAAACATGAATTTTCCAAAGTGGGCAGAGATTATGGACCATCTCAAACATAGTTGTTTTGTTTTATTTGGAATATATAAAAATTAAGGATCCCATATGATTTATCTTTTCTATGTTTAGCTCAAGGCCATTGTAGTTATTTTAGTTAACTTAATTCTGTTTGAGTAAAGGCCCATAAATACATGTTAAGAAAAAGTCCTAGCTTTTTTCTGCTTGAAGTTCGTCCCGTGTCCTGTTGATCCATGAGGGAAGCAGCTGTCCAGCAGGTAACTTGTAATCATCAAGAGGAGCATTTCTGTCAATTAGTGGCTTGGATACTGGATACCTCCTCAGTACAGCGACAACCCATGAAGAAGTTGAGAGGAGGTATATCCTCACATTATATGTTCCTGAAAAATGAATAACAATGTAAATAATAATAAAATAACAATATAATCATTTCAACATAAAAAAAAAAAGAAAAATATTATTATTTAATGAACCACATTTATTTAAAAATCAACACTAAATTATGAAAAGTGCTATCATAATCTGAATAGAAAATTTATTTTTGTCATTCCTTATACTAAAGAAACAATCAATTTTCATGTAATAGTACACATAAAAACGAACTTTAAAAAATATGTGAGAAAAAAATGTTTCCATAATTTACCCAATTTAGCCATCAGACATGTGACGCCATTCACAGTGACCACGTGAACAAGAGAATGCTAAAACTCCATTCATCTCCTTGTTCTCTCATGTCTGGCTTGATAGCTGGAAAGAAGACAATTATAATCCAAAAGACCTAAGGAAAGAAAGATAGTAATTAATTAGAGTAAAACTGCCTCCTGCTGGTTCGATGGCTGGAAAAACTAAGACGATCTAGAAGACCTAAGGAGAGAAAATTAGTATGTAATTATGGTAAAACTGCATCCTTGCTGGCACAGCTAAGATGATGGTGAAGTCCAAAAGAGAGAAAAATAGTGATCGATTAGAGTAGAACTGCATCTTTGCCGGTTCTGTTGCTGGAACAACTGAGATGATCGATGAGACCTAAACAGAGAAAAATAGTAATTAATTACAGTAAAACTGCCTCCTACGGGTTCAATGACTGGTACAACTAAGATTGTGGAAGACCTAAGGAGAGAAAAATAGTAATTAATTAGTTAGTAATTAACTGGATACTGCTTATCTCAAGATGGCTTCTCCAGCATTTGAAATAAGTATAGTAATAGTTTAAGAAAGAGTGTTTCTGCAAGGGATATTTATGGATATATACAATCGGATGGTTGGGTTCTTGTGCTTATTTAGTGGAAAGGATGTTAGTTCTTTCTTAGGGAGAAAGGATGAAATAGGAGTACCAGGCTCTGGAGTCGCTATCCTATCCAGGGTGGTTTCTAAGGAAATATAAATGCAAAGCTGTGTACTGTTCATGTGCTCCTGTCAGTGTCTTTGATTTTTTTTTTTTTTTTGTGTACTGTTGAGGCGAGTTTGCATGGTGTACTGAGCTGGGGTAACCCGTGGGGGCGCTGCTCCCCAAGTGCCTACATGCAACAGACACTCCTTGCGGGATTAATATATAATGTACAATATTTATTTACAAGTAAATTATCGAAAATAAAATATTAAAATGCACCACAGGTGCATTTTTACAGAATCGGTTAGCATTTCTTGATTCAGAGTATGATGTGTGTTTCACAAATAAACATATATATTGATTTCGCAGACAATGGAGATATATTATAAGTATAAATTGAAATTAGAGAGTCTCAAATACCCCTTCAATTGTCCTACGACTATTAAGGGGTTTCGAGAATAATAACACTAACAAAGCATTCTTAACAGTACCTACCCCCCTTTCTAAAAATAAATTAAAGTTTTTATCTTTATCTAAACACAAAGTAATTATATATGCGTTATCATAAAACAGTGTACTGCACGAAGTGGTAGTGTGTACTACAAGAAGATCTAGTAGTTTCTTATAGCTAAAGAAATCGAACAAGATAGTTTTTAAAACAAGACAGAACCAGAACCCTACTGTAGCAACAAAAAGACAGCTGCCGAAACTATTATCTAGAAATATTAAAACCATTAACATTTAAATTATATTTGTACCGGCCCGTAACGTAAAGGAAAAGTTAAAATAGGTTATAAGCAGAAAATTAAATTAATGAGTCCCAAATACCCCTTCATTGTTCTATCACTATTAAGGGGTTTTGAGATTTTAAACAGAACATACATTATAAATACTAAATACACTTCATCATAAAAATATCAATAAAAAGGCATGCAATAGTACTCACAAGTTTTTGTTGGCGATTCAAGGAAGTTCTCCAACTCACTCATAAGTGTACCTACCAGATGTCTGAATAACTTTATAATTTAACAATAATAACAAATACTATGAAGAAAAAAAGAAAAAAGATACATACTATCAGAAATAGATTTTTAAATTTAAGTAATTTTTCAGTCTGAATTAAATTATTTTAGTTTTTGGCAAATATTAATATTTTCAATTTAAAAAATCTATACTTATCTAAATAGTGAAACAAAATATAACAATATCATAATGATATTATTTCCCTATCTATTTAATCATTTAATTGTAAAAATTATTTCTTTTAAATATTTAATGAGAAAAATTGTGTGTAATGAGTAGAGTTGAGTTGGTAGCTGCAGACTAAATATCCTGAAATCTGCCTAACCTCTCACATTGAAATGATAAATTTATTATGAAAAAAAAAAACATAATTTAATTTGTTAATACTAAATTTTTAACGAATTGGTGAGAAATAAAAATATCAATTGAAAGATACTCAATAATAAAAATGAAACATCAACTAATAGCATGTTTATTTTATATGTTATAAATTAATTGAATTGTTTTACAGACACTAACCAGATTTGAAAATAAAAATTAAATAAATTTAATTTAAAAAAAAATCTTAATAAAATTTTTTTCACTGTTATAAAGTGATAAATAAGCTATGTAATTAATTGTGAGAGGAGGCAGCCGCTGTATACATATAAAAATAAATAGCATGCACATGCTTCATGCAAAAAATCTGCCCACAATGGAAATGAAAAAATTAACAACACTAAAAATAAAAATATATAGTACTCACATGGCTGTTTTTCTTTGTCGTCTGCAGTTCATTGAAGTTCCTCAACCCCCTCATGACGAGTACCTAACTAATCTAATTTCTGAATAATCTTAAATTCTATTGAGTATTTAAAAAAAGTGAAATATACTTTAAAATTATTAACAGTAAGTTTATTAATATTTTCTATAAAAAGATAATTGAACTTTTGTTGTATCTAATATGTAAGTAAATAAATAAAAAGAAGACTAAAGTCAACAGATAATAGCATAATGATATACAAGTATTATCGCATAATAAATTTATTTTATTATTTAACATTCTCTAAGAAAATTTCTTTGTGTAATGAGGGGGGTTTCCCGCTGCAGTCTGGAGATCCTGAAATTTGCCATCACCTCTCACATTCAAATAATTTAGTACTAAATAATCATAATTTAATAAAAAAAAATAATAATGTTTAATTATTTAACGAACCGATGACAAATAAATTAATTCAATCATTTTCAATATACTCACAAAACACGACCATAAAAACTAAATGAACTGATGTTTTGATAAAATCTGAATGAATTTTATTTAAAATATGCTAATTTTTAATTATTAAAGTTTTGAAAGTTAATCTAATGAATAGTGAGAAGCAATAGCAACGAGGAACATATCAAAATAAACAACTATACACATCTACTGCACAACATGCACCATGAGCTTAGCCAGGGAAAGGAGAGTTGGGGTGGCTGACCATCTCCCCGATAATGACATAGAGACCATAAATAGCAACAAATATAATCCCAAATCTACTGAAAACTGATAGCCAGTGACAGGTGGATTTTCTATTTCAACATTTTAAAAGAAACTAATTACGAAAAAAAGGACACCCTCCGCTTAAAATAAATTAAATTTAAAAACTTGCCCCCTCTTCCGTTTTGAGGCAAAATGTTTTTAGCTGGCTAAGCTCTTGTCTACTATATACATGCATATAACACTACCAATTACCAGGTCTGTAAAGATGAAACCTTGTGTTCTCAATTGTTATGCGACTTGTATTCTCTATACAAAATCTTCAGTTTCATATTTACACACCTGGATTTGAAAAAACATGAATTTTCCAAAGTGGGCAGAGATTATGGACCATCTCAAACATAGTTGTTTTGTTTTATTTGGAATATATAAAAATTAAGGATCCCATATGATTTATCTTTTCTATGTTTAGCTCAAGGCCATTGTAGTTATTTTAGTTAACTTAATTCTGTTTGAGTAAAGGCCCATAAATACATGTTAAGAAAAAGTCCTAGCTTTTTTCTGCTTGAAGTTCGTCCCGTGTCCTGTTGATCCATGAGGGAAGCAGCTGTCCAGCAGGTAACTTGTAATCATCAAGAGGAGCATTTCTGTCAATTAGTGGCTTGGATACTGGATACCTCCTCAGTACAGCGACAACCCATGAAGAAGTTGAGAGGAGGTATATCCTCACATTATATGTTCCTGAAAAATGAATAACAATGTAAATAATAATAAAATAACAATATAATCATTTCAACATAAAAAAAAAAAGAAAAATATTATTATTTAATGAACCACATTTATTTAAAAATCAACACTAAATTATGAAAAGTGCTATCATAATCTGAATAGAAAATTTATTTTTGTCATTCCTTATACTAAAGAAACAATCAATTTTCATGTAATAGTACACATAAAAACGAACTTTAAAAAATATGTGAGAAAAAAATGTTTCCATAATTTACCCAATTTAGCCATCAGACATGTGACGCCATTCACAGTGACCACGTGAACAAGAGAATGCTAAAACTCCATTCATCTCCTTGTTCTCTCATGTCTGGCTTGATAGCTGGAAAGAAGACAATTATAATCCAAAAGACCTAAGGAAAGAAAGATAGTAATTAATTAGAGTAAAACTGCCTCCTGCTGGTTCGATGGCTGGAAAAACTAAGACGATCTAGAAGACCTAAGGAGAGAAAATTAGTATGTAATTATGGTAAAACTGCATCCTTGCTGGCACAGCTAAGATGATGGTGAAGTCCAAAAGAGAGAAAAATAGTGATCGATTAGAGTAGAACTGCATCTTTGCCGGTTCTGTTGCTGGAACAACTGAGATGATCGATGAGACCTAAACAGAGAAAAATAGTAATTAATTACAGTAAAACTGCCTCCTACGGGTTCAATGACTGGTACAACTAAGATTGTGGAAGACCTAAGGAGAGAAAAATAGTAATTAATTAGTTAGTAATTAACTGGATACTGCTTATCTCAAGATGGCTTCTCCAGCATTTGAAATAAGTATAGTAATAGTTTAAGAAAGAGTGTTTCTGCAAGGGATATTTATGGATATATACAATCGGATGGTTGGGTTCTTGTGCTTATTTAGTGGAAAGGATGTTAGTTCTTTCTTAGGGAGAAAGGATGAAATAGGAGTACCAGGCTCTGGAGTCGCTATCCTATCCAGGGTGGTTTCTAAGGAAATATAAATGCAAAGCTGTGTACTGTTCATGTGCTCCTGTCAGTGTCTTTGATTTTTTTTTTTTTTTTGTGTACTGTTGAGGCGAGTTTGCATGGTGTACTGAGCTGGGGTAACCCGTGGGGGCGCTGCTCCCCAAGTGCCTACATGCAACAGACACTCCTTGCGGGATTAATATATAATGTACAATATTTATTTACAAGTAAATTATCGAAAATAAAATATTAAAATGCACCACAGGTGCATTTTTACAGAATCGGTTAGCATTTCTTGATTCAGAGTATGATGTGTGTTTCACAAATAAACATATATATTGATTTCGCAGACAATGGAGATATATTATAAGTATAAATTGAAATTAGAGAGTCTCAAATACCCCTTCAATTGTCCTACGACTATTAAGGGGTTTCGAGAATAATAACACTAACAAAGCATTCTTAACAGTACCTACCCCCCTTTCTAAAAATAAATTAAAGTTTTTATCTTTATCTAAACACAAAGTAATTATATATGCATTATCATAAAACAGTGTACTGCACGAAGTGGTAGTGTGTACTACAAGAAGATCTAGTAGTTTCTTATAGCTAAAGAAATCGAACAAGATAGTTTTTAAAACAAGACAGAATCAGAACCCTACTGTAGCAACAAAAAGACAGCTGCCGAAACTATTATCTAGAAATATTAAAACCATTAACATTTAAATTATATTTGTACCGGCCCGTAACGTAAAGGAAAAGTTAAAATAGGTTATAAGCAGAAAATTAAATTAATGAGTCCCAAATACCCCTTCATTGTTCTATCACTATTAAGGGGTTTTGAGATTTTAAACAGAACATACATTATAAATACTAAATACACTTTATCATAAAAATATCAATAAAAAGGCATGCAATAGTACTCACAAGTTTTTGTTGGCGATTCAAGGAAGTTCTCCAACTCACTCATAAGTGTACCTACCAGATGTCTGAATAACTTTATAATTTAACAATAATAACAAATACTATGAAGAAAAAGATACATACTATCAGAAATAGATTTTTAAATTTAAGTAATTTTTCAGTCTGAATTAAATTATTTTAGTTTTTGGCAAATATTAATATTTTCAATTTAAAAAATCTATACTTATCTAAATAGTGAAACAAAATATAACAATATCATAATGATATTATTTCCCTATCTATTTAATCATTTAATTGTAAAAATTATTTCTTTTAAATATTTAATGAGAAAAATTGTGTGTAATGAGTAGAGTTGAGTTGGTAGCTGCAGACTAAATATCCTGAAATCTGCCTAACCTCTCACATTGAAATGATAAATTTATTATGAAAAAAAAAAACATAATTTAATTTGTTAATACTAAATTTTTAACGAATTGGTGAGAAATAAAAATATCAATTGAAAGATACTCAATAATAAAAATGAAACATCAACTAATAGCATGTTTATTTTATATGTTATAAATTAATTGAATTGTTTTACAGACACTAACCAGATTTGAAAATAAAAATTAAATAAATTTAATTTAAAAAAAAATCTTAATAAAATTTTTTTCACTGTTATAAAGTGATAAATAAGCTATGTAATTAATTGTGAGAGGAGGCAGCCGCTGTATACATATAAAAATAAATAGCATGCACATGCTTCATGCAAAAAATCTGCCCACAATGGAAATGAAAAAATTAACAACACTAAAAATAAAAATATATAGTACTCACATGGCTGTTTTTCTTTGTCGTCTGCAGTTCATTGAAGTTCCTCAACCCCCTCATGACGAGTACCTAACTAATCTAATTTCTGAATAATCTTAAATTCTATTGAGTATTTAAAAAAAGTGAAATATACTTTAAAATTATTAACAGTAAGTTTATTAATATTTTCTATAAAAAGATAATTGAACTTTTGTTGTATCTAATATGTAAGTAAATAAATAAAAAGAAGACTAAAGTCAACAGATAATAGCATAATGATATACAAGTATTATCGCATAATAAATTTATTTTATTATTTAACATTCTCTAAGAAAATTTCTTTGTGTAATGAGGGGGGTTTCCCGCTGCAGTCTGGAGATCCTGAAATTTGCCATCACCTCTCACATTCAAATAATTTAGTACTAAATAATCATAATTTAATAAAAAAAAATAATAATGTTTAATTATTTAACGAACCGATGACAAATAAATTAATTCAATCATTTTCAATATACTCACAAAACACGACCATAAAAACTAAATGAACTGATGTTTTGATAAAATCTGAATGAATTTTATTTAAAATATGCTAATTTTTAATTATTAAAGTTTTGAAAGTTAATCTAATGAATAGTGAGAAGCAATAGCAACGAGGAACATATCAAAATAAACAACTATACACATCTACTGCACAACATGCACCATGAGCTTAGCCAGGGAAAGGAGAGTTGGGGTGGCTGACCATCTCCCCGATAATGACATAGAGACCATAAATAGCAACAAATATAATCCCAAATCTACTGAAAACTGATAGCCAGTGACAGGTGGATTTTCTATTTCAACATTTTAAAAGAAACTAATTACAAAAAAAAGGACACCCTCCGCTTAAAATAAATTAAATTTAAAAACTTGCCCCCTCTTCCGTTTTGAGGCAAAATGTTTTTAGCTGGCTAAGCTCTTGTCTACTATATACATGCATATAACACTACCAATTACCAGGTCTGTAAAGATGAAACCTTGTGTTCTCAATTGTTATGCGACTTGTATTCTCTATACAAAATCTTCAGTTTCATATTTACACACCTGGATTTGAAAAAACATGAATTTTCCAAAGTGGGCAGAGATTATGGACCATCTCAAACATAGTTGTTTTGTTTTATTTGGAATATATAAAAATTAAGGATCCCATATGATTTATCTTTTCTATGTTTAGCTCAAGGCCATTGTAGTTATTTTAGTTAACTTAATTCTGTTTGAGTAAAGGCCCATAAATACATGTTAAGAAAAAGTCCTAGCTTTTTTCTGCTTGAAGTTCGTCCCGTGTCCTGTTGATCCATGAGGGAAGCAGCTGTCCAGCAGGTAACTTGTAATCATCAAGAGGAGCATTTCTGTCAATTAGTGGCTTGGATACTGGATACCTCCTCAGTACAGCGACAACCCATGAAGAAGTTGAGAGGAGGTATATCCTCACATTATATGTTCCTGAAAAATAAATAACAATGTAAATAATAATAAAATAACAATATAATCATTTCAACATAAAAAAAAAAAGAAAAATATTATTATTTAATGAACCACATTTATTTAAAAATCAACACTAAATTATGAAAAGTGCTATCATAATCTGAAAAGAAAATTGATGTTTATCCAATTGATCCATCTGATGCCAAAATAGCACCAGATTGCCCTTATTATTTGCTGGTTTACCTCCAGGGATATTCTATTTCCACAGCTTACAATAGCTCCCAGATAGATAAACTGGTCTACATTGTGGAACGTAAATGGCCCCTTAACCACCGGTACTCGTACTGCGATCTCGGTTTCAGGTCCTGCTCGCATATACATTGTCTTTTCCTGGTTTACACTCATTCCCAAAGCTTCTGCCACTTCAGCCAACGTTTAAAATGCACTTTTAAGAGACTCAAAGGAATGTGCCATCAGATCTAGATCGTCAGCAAATCCCAGTATTTGCGTTAATCTGTTAAAGATAGTGTCGGTAGTCTGGATCTCCGAGTCACGTATCGCCTTTCCCAGAGCCAGGTTAAACAATAGGCAGGCAAGCTCATCTCCCTGCCTAATTCCTCGCGTTTAAACAAATTCAGGTGAAAAGTCCGATTTTACCGGAACAGTGCACCTAGCATCATCCATAGTGATCTTGATGAGGCGGACAAGTTTCGGAGGGAACTCCAAGGTCACACAGGGCTGCATATAATTGAAGTCTCTTGATGCTGTCGTATGCACTTCGGAAGTCAATTCCATCTTCTCCTGGGCTTTGTTGTTGTTCAGCCTGTTAACTACTTCAAGAACATCCTCACATGTTGGTGGGTCTGGGGAGTCCAAGTAATGCTCAGCACTTGGTATTATAAAATCGTTTGGACCATCTGAACGCTCGTTTAGAAGTGTATCAAAGTGATGAGACCATCGGGCCAAAATCTGATCCTTCTCTGTGATCATTGAGCCGTCTTTGTTTCGACATAATCGGACCCTTGGTATGAATGATGTCCAATTCTCATTCACTGCCTTGTAGAATGCCTTTGATTTACTCCGTCTCCTCTGCTCCTCCATCACCTCTAGCTGTCGCCTTTCCCATTCTCTCTTTTTTCACCTTTTTTCACCTTTTGTCTCTATACTACTCTGTGGCCCTTCTCGTGTGCTGATTCTGAATCATGTTTTTGTAGGCTTTATTTTTTTACTCCGCATCAAACCACTGAGACCTAACTGCTAGTTCTCTACCTATCTCTACAACTTCCTTTCCTGTTTCTTTAATGAATCGGGATAGGGTGCTCCACTGTTCTTGTGCAGAGCCCTCCTGCACATGGCTGCATCTGTCACCCTTTATAATAAAATCACAATATAATCATTTCAACATAAAAAACAAAAGAAAAATATTATTATTTAAGGAGCCACATTTATTTAAAAATCAACACTAAACTATGAAAAGTGTTATCATAATCTGAAAACTAAATTGATGTTTATCATTCATTACACCAAAGAAACAATCAATTTTCATGTAATAGTACATATATAAACAAATTTAAAAAAAAATTGTAAAAGATGTTTCAATAATTTACTTATTTTAGCCATCCACAGTGACCACCTGAGCAAAAACTTTATTTATCTCCTTATTCTCCTATGTCTGACTTGATAGTTGGAAAAATAATAATTATAATTCAGAAGACCTAAGGACAGAGAAATAGTAATTAATTAGAGTAAAACTTAATGCTCCTCGTTAAGGAGCTGGATCAACTACGGTAATCTAGAAGAAATAATGATTCATAAATAAAATAATAATATAAAATTTACTTTTTTACATAAATTATCTGGTTAAATAATGTTATATCTGAGAAAATGAAGCATTGTAATAACTGATTTTTAGGGAGAAGTTGTTCCAAGATCTAAAATGGTGGAGAGGACCACTGTGGTCAAGATGGACAAATTAGCCTTATTTTTTTTTTTTATAATAATTTTTAATTCTACTTTTGGACACCAGACTCACTGTTTTCGGTCAGGTATGTATTGAAAAATCAATTTAAAAAAAATTATTTTTGTAATATTGTTATTGCAATATTTAAAAGGAGTAAAACATTTAATGGTGAATAATAGCAAAGCAAATAATGGCCAACTACACAAAACTTAAAAAAATTAACTTTGTAATATTGTAGATTATATCAGAATGAATTTTATTTAAAAATAAATTTAAAACTTAATAAAAATTTAAATAACGATTTATATTAAAAATAATGATACCAAATTCATTTTTTATACATAAATTATGTGGATGAATAATATTATAACTGAGAAAACGAAGCATTATAACAACTGATTTTTATGGAGAAATAGTTCCTAGATTTAAAATGGTAGAGAGGACCACTGGGTTCAAGTCAATCAAATTAGCTTCTGATTTTTAATTTAATTTCCATGATATCATTATTCCAAATTTGATCAAAGAATCCAAAAAATTAATAACGATTAATAATAAAGAAAATAAATACTAAACCATTATATAAATCTTAGAATAATCAAATTTATAATTACTTAAGACTAAATATCAAAAAGGATCATTATTTAGAATTTGAATACTTAAATAGTCATTTAATATTTTATGTTTTTATGAAAAACTAGATAAAAAATGATAAAATCCATTAAAACGAGCAGTATGAAAGCATACATAAAAGTGAACATATAGATTAATGAAATTTTTGGAACAGCTCACATATGGATATGTTAGTTATCCAAGAATGTCCTTAATAAATGTTATCTGATATAACAATTAAGTTATTTATAGAATAAAAATGTTCATAACAACTCGCATTTCATCGTTTTTCACAGGAATAATATAACTTAATAGCATTATTAATAATATTTTAAACCTAAATATCCATCCCTGCAAATATCCATCCGCTTTACGAAGTCTGAGAGAAGTTCTCGTATGTAATGGCGAACGTAGTTGTGAGATTTCAATATTTCTTATAATGAATATTCTTCCTTGAAACCTATGGAAAGAGAACCATTAAATCATACAATAAAGGAAATAAATTTCAATGTTCTATATTGTAGCTTTGATTCGCATTACATCCTAATACGCTGTTAAAGTTTCATATTAAAGCACTATTATAGATATTCAGGAGGCTGTGATTCTCTTCAATTAACTGTCACTTTCTTTCTTTCTTATTTAATTTCCTTATATTAATATCAAACCACCCTTATTTTTTTTACATATACAGAAATATATACGATCAAATTCATATTTTAAGTCATTCTAGGATCAGAGAGACATTCATTTCAATATTAATATTTTAACAACAATTCTGTTTAAATTATTTCTAATTTTAAAATCACTTTATAATAGTCAAATTATTAAACAGATTCGAAAATGAAAAATCAAATTTATACCTGGTCATTACTGCTATCCGAAAGAAACTTTTAAAATAACCTTATAACAAAAATAATAATTTTAATAATGATATATCCTTTAATGAATTATTATTAGCATTTTAAAATTTCATTGTGAAAATTGACCTGGTATTATTTTAATCCTTACAGCTAATGTTTATAAATCGAATTTAAAACTCATCCTGTTTTAAACATAATTTTTTTAAATTAAAACAGTATTATGTGTCTTAAATTCGATGCAATACATTAGTTTGCTGCTTAATAGTTTATTTCTTGATTAATAAATCAAGCACTAAGAAAACTCTTTAAGAAGTTTCATCATAATAATTGTTATCTGATATCTTATTAAATTAATAGCAAACAAAAAATGAAAAAGTTGATAATAATTCGATTACTTATTCTTTGACACATGAATGATGTCAACAAAAACATAATCTCAATAAAAATAAACAAACCTATAAAGTAAGACAAACGAGAATATCTACCGAAGGGAGTTCTTAAAAATCTGAGGGTAGGAAGCTAAGAAAAAATGGTGGGGATGAGTCTTGACCAATCGTGTGCCACTGTTACCTCTGTGATCAAATTATCCTCCCTCCACACTAACCAGAATTCGAGAAAGAGGTTTGTTTATATGTCTCTCTCTCTCTCTCTCTTTTAATTCAATCCAGTTTCATTCAGTTTAATAAAACGATCTTTCTGAAACGGTCCCTTCAATTTTTGATATGTGAAAATCATTTTAAATATGATAATGTTAATTATAGCATACAATGAATACCTAAATATTCTCTCTCTCATTATCTTTAAAAAAGTAACTACTCATTCAGGGCTTTTATTATTAATAATTGAATTGAAAATTAATGGCATTAAACAATTAATTTTGATTTATACTTTTTAAAGCGCTCTCAACAAGTAATAAAATCTAACCAACGACAACCACAGGAGATACTTCGATGTGTGCCTCTCCCTAATATATTTACACGGGCGGATCTACGGGAGGGGGGGCTTTCGGGGTGAAGCCCCCCCAAAATGCTAAAATATAACCCTGTTTTTTTCGAAAAACACATTAAAAAAGTATCTTTTAAAGTATTATTGTTCGTGTAATTACATTTAAAAGGGCTTTAGGAATCACTTAAATATCATTTCATATAGGTAGTTAGCTGCTTTCTTTTATTCCAAAGTAATTATCGTTATTTTTATGGAAAAAAAAAACTTTCGGGCTGAAACTCCCCCCAAAATTAAATCCTGGATCCGCTAGTGTATATTTATATATGCATATAATAAAACTTAATTTAAAATTTCATGTATTTAAAATTAAAATAACAGTTATATTATGAATATATATGTACACGTATACATAAAATAATACTAATAACGGCTGAGCGAACACAAAGGTTCCATGCCGACACCAACATGCCTATAATAAAAATAAACTCTGAAATCTATAATTTTAGTTTTCTGATTTATTCTTTATTTTTATATAAATAAAATACTTATCAGTATATAGACGCCTATACCAGGGGTAAGGAACATCCAGGCATTTTCTGCCTTCCCAATATTTTATGAGGGGGAACTCCTTCAATATTGCGAAGATATTTAGCCAAACATAACTCACAAAAATTTCAATTTACCGTATAGGTAATAATTATATTACAGGCAAAAAAATGTATGGTGGCGGGGTGGCCGAATGGGCCGAAGCGTGTGCACAGCACCGCGAGTTACCTGGCAACTGGATAACAGGTTTGAGAGATTAAAAAAGAACGAGTTCGAGTCCTGGTGCCGGAGGAGATTTTAAATTCCCCGCCCTCACCCCCATCCCACCTGCCCGGGAAAATCCCGTATAGCCTAAAAGGCGAGGCGGGGAAGAACAGGAAACAAAAAGAAAGTAAAAAATGTATTCCTTAGTTATTACTCCTTCATATATGTGATCTTCTATTCCATGCATTGAGCACTGTTATCTTGTAAATTCAACCTTCGCCTCTCCAAAATATTTTCTAAAAAATTAAGGTGATTTACTCCACCCCCTTTAAAAAAAAAAATCAAAGTATCACCCATCTACCCAAACATATTGCCATTTTATCTTTTCCAAAAAATCAGAGGAGATGGGGGAGATTACCCCTCCTCCCCCTTTAAAAAAATAATGTAAAACAAGCATCACCCACCTACCCAAACATATTGTCATTTTATCTTTTTAATAAAATTCAGAGAGGGTTGGTTGATTAATTGTTGTATAGTTAAGGCGTAGAACCTGTTGGTCATCAACGTCGTTAATTAAAATTATTCATTACTAGCTTTACCCGGCCACGCGCTGCTGTGGCTTAGCCTGGCAAAACGAAAAAGAAAGAAAATAGAAAGCACATATGAGTATATTAGTAGCAAAGGACATCTGTCATTTTTAAAAAGTTGGGAAACAAATTTGTCTGTAAAATGGCTTCAATTTAAACGAATTCTAATGGGTTTTTTTTTCTCATGATTCAAATTGAACATTCATACTCATCTGAATAAATACGCCGTCATTCATAATCATCAGAAACAGTCTGAGTTGAACTTATAAAACTAAATAAAAAAATTAATTTAAAAAACGTATAATAGTATTGACCTACATAAGGAGAATCATATAAATTCTTCAAATGATAATTTCAATTACTGTAGTTATTATAAAATTTTCGATTAATCAATAAAAAAAATGCTTGCCGACGTTCGGTAGTGAGGAACCGGAAGGAAACGGCCATTTCTGAAAAGAAAGCAGTATATGTTTAAAACCCAATAACTATGCAACGAACCGTCCGATTTCCATGATTTTTTTTTATTTTGTTAGCGATTCAGAAATTTTTCAAATAAATGTGGGTATCATCAGTCAAAAATTGTGTACTTTTATAGTTAAATAAAATATTGAATTCATCGTAAAATTTTTCACCTTGTTTTCGAGAAAATATGTTATATACATAAATAAAAAGGGTTTCAAGGGGAAGACTTTAGCCAAGTTTCGTTAAAATCGGTAAAGCCGTTTTGGCGCTACAGTTTATAGCGACACATTTTTTTGCGGCTTTGAACAGAAAAACATTTACATTTTTATTTTTTTTACATATATAAAATTATCGTATGACAGAAGTACTATGCCAGAAACCTTCCCAGGAGTGTACGGAACAACTTCCCAAAGTTTCATGGCGATCAGTTGAATGGTTTACTAATGCACTAAGGACAAACAGACGGACAGACAGACATACATTCATTTTTATATATATAGATTATATCTTCTGGTAGTGAATAAGAGGAATAAAGTGAAATTAAAAAATAAAACTTAAAATGCTCGTTAAGGTTAAAGTTTTTTACGGTTATTGAGCTTTAATTATTTAAAGTTAGCAAGTTAAGTAAAAATTAACAATAATTAAAAAAAACATGTGAAACGTGGAAAAAGAAGTGGGGAGTGCTGCGTGAGAGGTTTAAAGATTCCTTCTTCAGAGAGTAAACAAACGATTTTGCTCAATATTTTTTCATCATTTCCCAAAGCAGCCGATGCATTTGCTGGTATTCCTTTTTTGTTTAGCTCTCTGATGTAAAAGGCACAACTCTCGAAGATATGGACCACTGTCATTCTCCCTCCATCCTCCCTTTTCCCCCTTCTTTTGTAATTAAGGGAAGGTGCTTAAGACTGGTATGACCTACTCTTAGTCGCAGTAGTTATGTAAGGACAACTTCCTCCCTGCGTTTACTGCGAATGGAACTGCTCCATGGCTTCACTTCCTTTTTTATCACCTTTAATTTATTTGGAGGGCTGTTGTCCCATAATGTATGCCAATCTTGGCGTATGGCCTCTTTCGAGGGTTAAGCCAGTTCAGATGCAATTAAGAAAGCTTTACCACCTGGAAGAATAAGAGCTTCTTTGGCTGCTCTGTCAGCCATTTCATTCCCACCAATGCCTACATGACCGGGGGACCATAAAAAATGTACTAATATTCCTGTGTTACTTAGCTGTTTTATGAGCCCCAAAATACTATATATTTCTAGGTGGTCTGGATACATGTTATTCATGGCTTTAAGGGCACTCAAAGAATCCGTTCCCACCACCACATTTGCAATTGGTGAATTTATCACATGTCGTAGGGCGATCGCGATGGCATTAATCTCAGCGGTATATATGGAACGAAGTGGATGTAGTTTACATTCATAGGTAGAATCGCGTGTGACGAAGGAGGATGCTGTTGATATGTCCGATTTAGAACCGTCGGTGAATATTAGTAAATGTTCTGGTAGAGAGCTAATTGTTTTATGGATTAGTTTTTTATATTTTGCAGGTTCTGTATTTTCTTTATAAAATTTGGAGAGCAGTAGATTTAATTTAGGCTGTATAAAAGTCTAAGAGGGTATGACATTTTGAATTATATTTAAGTTGATCGGTTTCAACTTATATATTGCAAACGTCATCCTTTCTGCCAATGGCAGTGTTGCATTATTCTTTTGTTGGAATTTTGTAGAAAATTGATATTCAAAAATGTATTTGAAGGCAGGGTGTGTGGTTTGTGGGTATAACTTTGTTACGTAATTTATTGCTAATTTTTGTTGAATAAAACTGAGTTTATTTTTTTGGGTAGCGGGGTCTTCATCCCGAACACTTACCTCCGTGGATCCACAGGCGGTTTTTAGTATGACAAGAATCACAATTTTTCTATATATCATTTTTTTTTTTTTAAGGAACCTTCATATTGGACATACAAGAAGTTGAACTATAACTAGATATCCGGAATAGCTGTTTTTAAAACTGATTCAAAGAGCTATATCTTTAACTGAGTAATGGAAAGATAATTGGAAGGGAAAAAGGATTCCAGTAGTGGCTCGACTAATTGAATCGCTTCTATTGAGTTATTCCTCTGGCTCGGCCACATCACTAATTCTTTATTGAATCAGTTACTTCAATTTTATAGGCGTGATATTTTGCGTTGTTTTATCATTTGTGGTCATTTCTATGATTTTTTATTTTAATCACTATTATCATAGATTTGCATAATCATAATCAACTATTATGATTGTAATAAAAAAAAGAACACAATTATTTGATTACACGATTGTAATCGTAATCACGGTTTTTTATTTTGATAATAATCGCGTCATCATGTAAACTTAAGGCTCATTAAACGGTGCCAGTTGGCGCGCCAGTCGAGACCGCCATCACTGAATGCCAATGACTGGCACCGTGTAAACAGTTCACCCCCGTCACTGGAGAGGGCAGCGAGGCACAGGCAACAAAAAATTTGATTGACTGGCGCGCTAGCTAGCGCCTACTTGGAACTTAATATGACTAACCAGCAAAACAAATCGTTATTTTAATATGACTTGCCTATACTTTCATTACTTTCATTTACCTATATTTTTTTTTTGTTCTTCCCTACCTCGCCTTTCAGGCTATGCGGGATTTTCCCGGGCCGGAGGGTGAGGGCGGGGAATTTAAAATCTCCTCCGGCACCGGGACGCGAACTCGTACTTTTTATATCATCTCAAATCTCTGTTATCCGGTTGCCAGGCAACTAGCGGTGTTGTGCACACGGCCTATTCGGCCACCCCGCCCCCTTCACTTACCTATATGTGTAATATATAGTAAGGGTAAGTATTGCGATCATGAATTTCTTTGAATCTGAGTTTTCAACGTAAATACACGTTTGGAGGTCCCCTGAGTCCGTTCAGACCCATTTTTATCAAATTATTAACATCCGCCTGTAACTTTGTGAATAGCTTGATCTCATCATAACCTACGACTAATTTATTTACGGAAACTGTTGGAATTGGGGCTTTTTCAAACTGGAGGTCAGCAAACTTTGTCTATTTAATTAGGTAATAAACATTTGTATATACACATTTACTTTTCACTTGGATCGTAAGATAATTTATCACAAAATCGAGAAAAAAGGTTATACAAAAAATATTATTAATATAATGATGTAGAGTTGGTTGACCGTTGATATGATATGAGAAGGAATTAGTCGAGGGTGCGGTCAAAAAAATAAAAAAAAAAAAATTAAAATATATAAATAATTTTAATTTTTGCCGACGTTTCGACCCACTTTGCAGGTCGTCTTCAGGGCGTTGGATGTGGCACTGCGGGAGGCGGTTGAAACACTCAAGTGTTTCAACCGCCTCCCGCAGTGCCACATCCAACGCCCTGAAGACGACCTGCAAAGTGGGTCGAAACGTCGGCAAAAATTAAAATTATTTATATATTTTAATTTTTTTTTTTTTTTTTTTTTTTATTTTTTTGACCGCACCCTCGACTAATTCCTTCTCATATTATTAATATACTATACAACTTCGTTATTTTGAGATTTAGGAGGTGTAGGTCACGCCAAAAGGCTCAATATGTTTGAAGGCCACCTTTTTTCTAGAGCCTGCATTGAAATTATCTTACGATTCAAGAGGAAAGCAAATAGGTATTTAAGAGATCTTAGTACCTAATTAAATAAACAAAGTTTGACGATCTCCAGATTGAAAACGCCCGATGAATAAACGAAAACGATTAGATGAAGCTATTTATGAAGTTTTAAGTGGGTGTTAACAACTTACTAAAAGGGTTCTGTACAACGGACTATTACATTATAGCTGAAGGCAAATTTTCGCAAAATTTTAATACAATATATCTTTCACCATTGCCTATATTTCTAACATAAGCTTAGCAAATTGTGGATATTGATGATAAATTGCATTGTAGCATGGTGTGTTAGTTTAATTGTAAAATTCTTATATATATATTCGTACTTATAGTGTATTTTTAACATTAGTGAATAAACATCAATGATTTTTTCTTGTTTTTATAGCACGTATATCCCAGCTTGAAATCTAATATCTATATGTAAAATCTTTTAGTATCCTTTAAATAGCCGTTTTAAATTAACAAGGACAAGTTAGCAGGAAAGTAGATGAGAGATCAATTCTATATTTAATTACATAAGATATTGAACTTTCTAAAGTAATACTCCCTACTAAATATATTTGTAAATCTTCTCTTACTGTCTTCGATGATGATTCTTGTGTTGTAGGTTGAAGTTATTTCGGAGCGGGCTCGTGGAATAAATCTCGAATTTCTCACTCTGTATAATGGGATGAGTCAAGCAAATCTAGTGCCATTAACCACATTTCGTAATTTCTATATGATTTAAAATTGGGTACATATTATAGTAAGTTTTTGAGCAATTCCAAAAGGTTTAAGTGGTAAAATAAATATCTTTAAAATTTGACCACTGCATTTATACGGAGCAAAATTTGATGTTTTTAAAAACGTTGGCTACTCAATTATAATACTATTTATCTTATCTTTTAAATATTATATAATAAGTACAATGTATTCAGAACGTTTTAAAACAACAACTAATAAAGGATAACCAGTCTTATTTCGTAATTTATTTTCGGATTAAACATGTATTTTTTTTTATAATAAAATGCATAATTATTATTAAAATATTAAGTACGAAGAAACTACTTGATTTTCTTTATTAAAACGATATATCTGCTTGTTAAAGCATAATTTTAAACCATAATGAATAAGATTAAAATCCTTGAATTTAAAGAAATCATACTACATTAAGATTTTTTTTGCTATCCCTTTAATTATAGTTTTTCTTATGTATGTCACATATAATAGAAATTGACTAACTATACTTAAGATAAGATGACTTTATATAAAATAGATAGGTAGAATATTTTTATTTATACATATGTTTAAAAATATTGAGGTTGCGAGGATTTCGTTTCAAGTTAATCAATATTTTCGTTTTTATTTATATTTAATTGATATAAAATTGATTTAGATTGGGATAGGAACTAGAAAAAAAATTGAAATAATTAATAAAAAATAAGAAACAATATTTCACATTTCTCTTACCACTAAACATACTTTACTATTAAATTCTGTACAACAAATTATATAGAGTATTAATCGCTCGTTATTTTAAGGGAATATCGAGTTGAAAAACTCAGCTTCACCCACTGCAGTTAGAATAGGTTGTACCTCTTGAACAGCCAAAACTATACCAAACTTCCCTCTTTTAGAAATAGCGAAGTAAGTAGTGAATAGTTCACGAGAGAGAGAGGCTAGCGAGGGACTGGCCCGCCAGTCGACTGGAACATGCAAGTAGAGCAATTTTTTTTTTGTTTGACTGGCACGCTGGCAAGCCCCTACTCTCGGCAAGGTACGACTAACCAGCAAAACAAATTATCCAAAATATTTATTTAAATGCCTTTTTTTTAAAGGTTGATACAAACTTACGCTTGAATATAAATTATCTGAAGACAATATTACCAAAATTATAAAACAATATATCCTGCACAAACGCCAATATTCCTAATATAAGCTTAAAAAATGGTGGATATTGGTATTATTATTATGAACATATACAATTTTCAAAGAAATGAATAATGCCATATATGGTCATAATAGGGTTTTTGTCATTTTTCTCCCACTTTGTAGGGTAATTTGGAGTACTTTGTTAAACAACTGTCGTCTACTAGTTTAACTTTAAACATTCTGTTGAGTATGAAATGGCACTTCGTTGGAATGAGGAAAAACTTTAAAGTTTGTCCTTTTATACAATGAGAGCAAAAAATGATTATTTATCCTCTCCTACCTTGCCTTTCGGCTACAGGCGATTTTGCAGGGATGACATATCGCAAACGTGTATGCCATCTCTACCATTAAACAAATATTTGTTAAATATTTTAACACTATTTATTAAACTTTTCAGTTTTCTTCATTTCCATTTCACCGTAAGATACTTGGCGACCTTCCAGGCGTTACTCTTCTTTCCACAATGAAGTGTACCGACTTCCCACCCGTACACAAAATTTTTGTATATGACGTGCTCTGCCTTCTCAATTGGGGCGTAGGGAACTTATCTCTTTTCCAAGGCTATACAACTTACCGCGAAAACTCCCATGTCCTGTAAGGAATTGAAAGACAAGACCAAGAAATCCAGGAGAACCAGCTTCGCGTCCTAGCGACTTCGGACGGTGGGGAAATATTTTCTCAAGATTGCTCCTTACGTGGTTGTCACTCACCGCCGATTCCACTTATCTGTGCTTTATGTAAAGTTTTCCGAATTTACATTTGGAGCAATAGAGCTGGTGAAAACGGAGAAATGGTGAAGACAATTTTCAGAATTATCTTTCGCTGTTTTTATTCTATCTCGTGTATGAATGCTCGGTTTTTCACTGTTCCAACAGTTTTTCAACTATAT
This sequence comes from Nezara viridula, assembly GCA_928085145.1. Lineage (NCBI taxonomy): Eukaryota > Metazoa > Arthropoda > Insecta > Hemiptera > Pentatomidae > Nezara > Nezara viridula. The sequence continues at coordinate 22,733,194 of OV725080.1, read as the reverse complement.
AGACGTAGGCGATAATTGAGAATTTTTCGCAGTTTTTGCCTGGTCTACATAGTCGGAAAGCTATTGGAGCGGTGAAAAACTGATCCTTCATTCCCGAGATAAAAGGGGAAAAGCGAATTTGTACCACTCCTATCCATTCGCCTGCCTCCACACAATTATAAAATTGTTGGAACAGTGAAAAACCGAACATCTATTCAAGAAATAAAAGAGGAAATGTGTATGTAAATTTGGAAAATTTGTACCACTCCTGATTCCATTGGCCTTATCCTAACAGTTATAAAATGGTTGGAATGGTGAAAAACCGAGACTCCATTCACGAGATAAAAAGCGAAAGTGTATGAAAATTTGGAATTTTTTTACACCATTTTCGCCTATCTTTACATAGCCGGAAAATTGTTGGAACTGTAAAAAACCGATCCTTGAAATGAAATGAAAAATTAATTTTATTCTGGGACTACTGTCCCGTAAGAATAATAACAGAGTTAAAAATTTATGGGTCTTAGTCTGACATAAACAAAATACAAACTAATTTACTGTTAATTGTTATTTCAATTGTGCAATAGATTGAAATTAAACATTGTCCAGATGCAAGTAATTTAATATGTTAGCGGAAGTTTGAATGTGAAGTAGCTGGTGGAACAGGAGTTGTTTGAAGGAATTTGTGGAAGAGGATTGACGCATGGAGGTAGGAACTGAGTTCCATAAGGAAGCAGCACGAATGACGAAGGCATTCCCGAGATAAAATAAGAAAAGCGAAAGACAATATTTTTTACACCATTTCTCTGTTTTCGTCTACCTCCACGTAGCCGGAAAACTGTTGGAACAGTGAAAATTTGATCCTTCATTTCCGAGATAAAAAAAAAGAAAAACAAATGAAATTTCGGGAAATTTTTACCACTCCTTTTTCCAGAAATGCACCGGAACAGTATTTTCTATGGCTGATGAAATATGATCAACAACTCGGAGTCCTTGTTGAACATTAGAATGTTGAGAGAAAACCAAACTGATGGGAAGGAAGATTTTGGGATTTTATAATGGGTGTAAGTAATCTTCACTTTCCCTAACTCTTTTCTCTGTTTACATTAGTGACCTTCCTCACGCCATCCCACACTCCTGTTACCAATGATATACCTACATGCCAATGATTTCCAAATTTACCAATCGTTCTAATCTTCTGAGAGTGCCCAAAAGCTACAAGAGGATATAGACTGCATCAACAGATGGGCAGAGATAAATTAATTAAAGCTGAATGCAGATAAAACTAAGGCTATTCTCATCCTGTCCAGACATCTCATTAGCTACCTTCCTTATTTTCCTCTACTTTACCTCAATAACCATCCATTTTTTCCCTACAGTCAAAAACCTATGAGTAACCTTTGACTATATCTCCCAGATTACCCGAAAATCCATAATTGTCCTAAAACAACTCTTAAGATTTCCTCATTGTATTCCTCTAAAAACCAGACAGCTCCTTGCAACCTCCCTAATATTCCCCCACTTCAACTACCACTATTCAATGTAGGGAGGGCTATCTGCCAGGCTAAAAATGAGACAGAAGAAACTCATGAACTGTTTCATAAGATACATCTTCGGAACCCCCTGGCGTTCACATGTTTCATTCTGGTACACCGAGTTGAAGTGGTTTTATTCTACTTCCTGACGAAAATTCTCCTTGGTATTTTCTTTTTCCAAGTCCTCAGAACCAAAAACCCTCTCTACATCCTGGAACTCCTTACTCTATGCTCCTCTATCCACTCTCTTAATACCAGGTCTCTACCTATAGATTAATATATCCCCTCCCATAAAACTTCTTCCTTCAGCAAATCCTTCGTCATTCATGCTACCTCATTCTGGAACTCTCTTCCTACCTCCATACGTCAATCCTCATCCACAAATTCCTTCAAACAACTCCTGTTCCACCACCTACTCCACATTCAAACTTCCGCTAACATGTAAAATTACTTGCATCTGTATACTGTTTAATTTCAATCTACTGCACAATTGCAATAATAATCAGCAGTTAATTAGTTTGTATTTTTTATTATTCTAAGCCAGACTAATACTCATAAATTTGTAACTCTGTTATTATTCTTAGGGACTGTAGTCCCAGAATAAAATTGTTTTTTCATAAGTTAAACTATTTTTTACGTATAATTTCTATTATATTTATAATGAGTTACTCTATTGATAAACATGATCGAAATTAACAAATATGCACCTTCAGATAAAAATCGACCAAAAGTGTACTTAGTGACTTTTTAAAATAATCCGACGAAATACACATTACAAGATATTGTATTGTAAAATATGAATATATTTGTAATATTTTTCCAAATAATATCAGAGGATAAGGAAAAGAAAAACTGTTGTTTCAACTTCGTGCCGCAGGCTGCTAAGTAATCATGGGTAAGCTAAATAGTTACCAAGCTAACCAAAACATAATCATAAGATTTAACATTACAAAGTTATTTTTCTATCTTCGAGCAAAAAGTATTTCCTATTATTTTAATATCCCCAAAACTTATTGTGTAATATTAGTAGTTAAATAGGTCCTTGGTGTTTAAAAGTATATGACCACCAAAAATTAGAATAAATAAAAACACAGATTGCTTCATATATTTATTACAAAATTAATCTCAATATATAAGTTTTCACAGAATAGCCATCTAATACCTACAATCTATAATTTTAAAATCACAGCTTCAAACTGTAAAGAAAACAGTCATAAACAGCTTAGCAATATCTAACATTCTTCGCCGATAAACCTTCACCAAAAAATAATTGATTGGTCGAAGAAAATATTGCAACCATCTTTATAAACATATTAAGTACCACAGCTGGTAAAAATATATTTTATGGATTAATTCATTCAATTATTTCTTTGCCTCAAATCTATAATATAAAAATTACATCGACTTAAAGCTTAAGAAGCAATTATTAAAAAGAAAAAACCATGTGCAGTCATCAAAAAGTGATTTTCTAATAGAAAACATTTTCAAGGAAGAACGTATACTCCTTGGAGGAAGAAACAATACTTCCTAGACTACTTACAATACTTATTACTCAATATTAGTAGAAATAGCTAGGCACTACCTCAAAATAAACGCTCTTAAAATATGCCATAATCCACGTATCCTTCGACGTATTGGGTTAGTCATCCTCTCAAGCTGGCCTTTAAGTCCACTTGCGTAATTGATTTCATCATACCTACAGGCAGCATTGAAGAATAATCATATATAAAAAAATCAAATATAAAAGATTTTTTTCTGAAAAATCAGTAACAGAGTAAATGCGATTAGAGTGAGAAAAACGCAAGAAAAGCAGTCGGAGAAACAGGAACGTGGAGGGATCGAGATCGCCCTGGAAGGCAGGGATGGCCGGAGCTGGCCCAGAAGAGGGACCTGCAATCACGGCACAGCCGAACTGTGTCTGCGTACTCCTCCCTCAGTCCATATTTCCTAAACAAAAATATAATTACCTTCAATATTTATCTAGAAAACCTAAATGATATGATAATTTTATTTTAGCTATCAAATAAAATAAAAAATCTATTCTAATTATCTTATTCCGATACATGGAAGCTGGACTCTTGTCAATTTTTGTTCTTTATTTGATGAATAAAACTATCAAATATAAATATTATAAAAATAAAATTAGTAATAATAACAAAATAATTCTATGTATGAATGTAAACAGATGGATTAATTGATTGTATGGATGAATGTAAACAGATGAATTAATAGATATTTTAAATAATAAAAGATAGTCTAATGAATAGATGAATGAAAATCCTGAAGATGCGGCACAATCTCAAAATATATATTGTGGTAAACAATGTCTAATGCCTACTAATATAAAGTAAACAATTATATAAAATAATATAATATATTTTGAATACCAAAAATCACTTTTAGCAATGGTAGTTGAATCGATTTTAAAATTTTTAAATAAAATAAGGTAAGAAAAGAAAATAACTTAAAATTATATAAATTATAAGATATAATAAAAAACGGAAAAATTAAAAAAAATTGCGCTCTTTCTCTGCTAATATTTCTACAGCTTTTAAAATGTCTAACAAATGCCTAATATCAAAGAAATGTTGCAACATTGAAGTGGGGTATGTCATGTATAAAATGTCAAAAACCCTTCACATACTAAATTCACAAGGTTCCATTTCCAAGATCCTAAGCTACAGATTAATTTATCTTTTGAGCACTATATTCAAGAGTTTACTTTTAAACGTGAATGTTATTACATTTGGTATTACAATTTCTAATCTTTAAAAAATTAACTATAGTGAAAATCAAATTTTAAGAAAAAACCTGAAGAATATTTCTAGTAGGATATAACTGCCAGACAGCATAAACTTGAAGAAATTTGTTTCAATTTAACCTACTATACGTTATATTTGGATAATAATGAAAAAATTTTAAAAAGCTGTACCACTACAACTTACGGATGGTCGGTCTTGAGTTAAGTAATTTGTAAGGAAGTACAGTTTCTTGGTCAACGGTTGATTTTTCCACTTAATTAATTATTTAATTGAGAATATACAATTAACAGTGTAAGAATACCCACAGGAGGGTCTTCGGACCTCAGAATCGTAATTAACAGAATAAATAATTATTTGTCACAATATAATACATTCATTACATATAATCCTGTATATTATATAAATAATTTGTTTTGTTTGTTTATTTAATGAAATTTACAACTGTATACAAATACAACTAGTAAATATGCACAAATTATAAATAATGACATGTACAGGCTTGAAGAGATACTACTCAGTGGTAGCACTCCCTAAATAATTCTAAGTAAGAAGATCACGAGGCCATCTCCTTTTCAGTCACCTAGGAGAATTATCAGGGATCGAAGAAGAAGCAAGGGTGGAAACAAGGGGATTTGGATGGGACTGGAGTTTATCATGAAAGAATAAATATCTGGCTGAAGCTAAATCAGCGACATATGATACATTAAGGTCTTTATGAATGGTTTTATTTGTGGCAAAGTATAGAGCATTAAGGATTTTACGGAGGATTTTGGATTAGCCCCTAAGCTCAACTCCGTATGTCCATATAGGTCTTATAATAGTTATGTAGATAAGTCTTTTGTAATTAATTGAAAGTTTAGAGCGTTTGTCTAGTAAGTGTTGAAATAAATAATTTAATGTTAAAATTTCTTTGCAGAACATGTAACAGAACATATTTCATAAAACTGTTACTTGATGTGCTATTAAGCTTGAGTATATGTATACATATTTTATATAATAATATAAAAAATGATTTACTTCTTAAGAAAATTAAAGAGTTCCCTGGAGTCAGATGTGCACGGTGCTGACATCACCTGTTCCTGATTAAAGTGATATCTTATCAACGCGAGCCAAAGAGCTTCTTCAGAGAGGATATAAGGCCTAAGGACTTCTACGGCCGATTCAAGGTCACCAGGATCGTCCAATCTCTTCACAACCTCAGTTACAACTTCGGCTGGAAGTTCTTCAGTCAGTGTCAATCCACAATCACCCTTAAAAGAAAACATAACACTTATTATAGGTGAGTACCAACTATCAGAGAATAGAAATAAAAATAGTTAGTAATATAATTTAAAATTATATGCAATGCAAGGCATATGTAAAAATAAATATTATCATTTATTTTTGCCTTCTTTTTTGACTGACCACCCCAACTATTCTTCTCTTCATTATCCACGACAGTCAACCATTTACCAATTATAATTTAAAATTATTATTGAAAGGTCGGCATCTTATAAAACTTCATCTTCGTATAAAAAAAATCATAAAATGACATAATGAAGAGAAGAATAGTTGGGGTGATCAGTCAAATAAGAAGGCAAAAATAAATGATAATATTTATTTTGACATTTGCCGACGTTTCGACCTGAAGTTCAGGGCTAAGAAAAGAACCAGATAAAAAGGTATGAGAAACATAAGTAGTGTAGGTAAAAAAAAAATTAAAGTAAAATGCAGTTGTTAGAATAATGACAATAGTAAGAACTAAGAGATAAATAATAATAACCGTTACAAAGTGTGGAATGATGAAATAAACATAATCAAAAAAAGGTGACATAAATATTAAAATGGGAATCTTAGAATAAAATGTAAAACAGAAAAAAAGGAATATGGAGTTATATAAGAAATGAAAATAAATAGTAAAATTAAGATATTAAGAATAGAATAGTTAGATAGAAAATTGAGATATTGTAAAGTCTATCAAGATGTACAGACAATGTATAATATAATAAAGAGTTAAAACAAAGAAAAGGAATACCTATTCGAACTTCAGGTCGAAACGTTGGCAAATGTCAAAATAAATAATATCATTTATTTTTGCCTTCTTATTTGACTGATCACCCCAACTATTCTTCTCTTCATTATTCATGACAGTCAACCATTTACCCACAATTATAAATGACATATATTGCTTAAAGAAGAAATGTGAATAAGATCATAGATAATTTGTATCCAGCTAACAAACAATACTCTACAGACATAAAGGGTCTGAAGAGCATAAATAGGTTCTACTCAAAGCAAAACTTCTAGCAGGGACAAGAGAAAAAGTTGGAGCTTATATTTTTGAACAATTTTTTTTAATTATTCATTTATTTTAACACCATATTGCTTAAGCTTAGAAACTTTTTTTTTTAAACAACTAATAAATCTTGTTATGAAAATGATTAATGTGTAAGAGAAAAAAAAACTGGCTATATTCTTTTTAAAAATTTTCAATTTTTTTAATACAGAATACCAAAAACTTTTAAAAAGTAAAGAATAAGTTATGTTCTGAAAAATTGGTAATGGATTTTTTATATATTTTAATCCACCAAATGCCATTTCACCCGATCTCATACTCCTAAACTTCTACCCTCCTCCTCCTCACTGAACTGTGGCATTTGACAAATCTTTCCTAACCCAGGCAGCCTCCTGGAACTCTATCCCACCTACCATCCGCCATGCTTCAACACTTTATTCGTTTAAAGCTCTCCTCTTCAACCACTTTTTCCTTGTTATATTATTCTGTATTAAACTTACTTTTTCCGATCATTAAATGTTTCTCAGAGTTCATTTCAGTGCTATGATTCCGCATATTACTATTGTCATTTTCATTTAGCTTATTTTTATATTTTTCTTTATATTATTTACTTTTAAAGCAGTTCTGTTATTTTAGTTAATATAAAAAATTTATTTTCAATTATGCTATTTCTCCCATTTTTTTTTTTTTTTTTTTTTTTATATCAATGAGTCAGGCCACATTGTCCTGGCCACTATGCAGTGCTATGTGAATTTTATTCCTAAGGGACTTTGTCTCAGAATAATAAAAAAAAAAAATTTGTATTAAATTTTAAAAACAAATAAAATAAGTACCTGTGAAATAATGAAGGAATTGGCAAGGGTTGAAACTCGTCTTATAACTTCTAAATTATCACTCCAAAGCTGTGATGAACCCAAGGGCTGACCCCAACAAGCGCAGTCAACTAGTGATCTAGCTTGAGCATCCAGAGACCTCAATGTATTAGGGTTTTCTCCTCTTATGCATACTGAAATATATTAATACTAACTATAAATTGTAATCCCCATATAAAAGGAAACTTATAAGATTTTGTTCTGTTTCTTATTATAATAATGTTGTTATCTTGTCTTTGTCTAGTCTAGATAAAGGATTAAAACTTAGACCAAAATGTTTGCACAATGAAAATAAAAAAATTATTTTGCGTACTTCAATGACAACAACCCTCAACCAATTTATCTTATTATAATATTGTTAAAAGATTAAACAAGTGCTAAAGTTTCTAACAAAATAGTTGATACTAAAAAAAAAAAAAATGAAAAACCTTACATTGCCTGGCAACTTCCTCCAACATAGTAAAAACAACTTTTTGGACACCTCCAGGCAAATGGCAAAGAGGTTTCTCTGAACATAGCAGGCTCAGCAGCTTTGTGATATACCTGAATCTTCTCCTGTCTCTCACAGCACTACGCCAATCCAACCGCTTCAAAACGTCACTGAGAGCATTAAAACCTGCAACCTGAAGTAAGAAAAAATTTTAGTTATATCAAAAATGTTATAAAAATAAATCAAATAATTGAAAATATAAACATACTACTTAAAAAAAAAAAAAACCACCCGCCTTACCTCTTTAGTAGATTTGATGGTGATCTGACAGTATGGCTGTGTTTTGACACCATCTGTAACACAATATAACAAAATTATTTAAAAATCCATCAATTTTTATTTTAAGTTAAAAATGGATATCATTAGTATACATATATCAATCTTTAAAGTATGTAGAGACATAAAACCATTTCATTAAAGTTATTAATGACAACAAATAATTCCATAATTTTTTTTTTTAATTAAAATAAAAAATGTCCACAAAAGTATAGCTGAATAGAATCAGATGGTTTTAAAAATCAGGTGTTTCCTCTTCTTGATTCTAAACAAGGCCAACATTTTTAGGATAAAATCTCTTAATAGTAGAAGGTATCTAATTTTAGGTATAGAATTATTTGGAGCTTCTTATTGTATTTTTTTTTTTGTCCTATTTTCCTCCCCTTCCTTGCCTTGTTAGACTACACAGTTTTTTTTTCCCAGGGTAGGGGAATTATGCTGAGTTAAAGTTCCACCAGGCACCGGGGATTCGAACTCATAATTATTTATCTCAAAACTTCGGCTATCAAGTTGACTGGCAACGCACGGTGCTGTGCATTGTGTTACCCAACTCAGCCGCCCCGATCGTAGAAGTTGGATATTATTATTAAACAGGTACCTCAAACCTTTCATTATTTCCAATGGGTTACAAACCGCAACTGATGTGAACCACATTGCTTCCCTCTTTTAGACTTTATAAAAGAAAAAGACTTGGTGCTAAAAGGTAATACTTAAAAAATCACACAAAATACTCTAATTTTGCTCAATTGCTCATAGGCACATTTAATTCTCAAAAAATCAAAAAGAATATATTTTTTTCACCTTACCAGTGGAATCTCATTGGCAAAAGTGTGAAACTATGTAAATCCAACCTATTATTATTTTATTTTTTTATAGTGTCTACTAGTAATATTCTATATACTCTAATAAGTATAGTATATAGTAGTAATACTCTACTACTAGTAATATTCTATCAAGTAGAAAACAGTCAATTGTTGTACATACATTGATGAAAAAAAACAAAACAAATAAATAAATCACTTTGGACTTACTGGTTTCACACTTTTCCAGCAATATAACTCTAATTCTTTTGAATAACTTCATAACAAATATTTCCAATTCAAGATAAAACAACATACACCTATTAAAAGTTGAAATTCAATTTTTATTTAGACTTTATTTTTAAAATATTATAACTACAGATATTAATACAGATGGAGTAAATCAGTATATATATATATATATATATATATATATATATATATATATATATATATATATATATATACACATATATATTATATATTTAATTTTTTTTTGTAGGGGGTGGAGAGGGGAGAGGTTGGTTGGAATGAAATTACCAGGCACAAATATAACAGTATAATCAGTGCTAATATAAAATCACAATATCATCCTCACTGTTTGGGCCGAAGAGAGCATGCTTGAGAAATGGATTAAGACCTTAATAAGCCCTATACATAAGAAGGAGGATATGCTTAAGTGTAGCAAACTATAGGGGAATATACCTCCTCTAAGTACCTATAAAATACTATAAAATATACTCTTCCAGCGCCTCCTCCCATATGGCGGGCGAGAAATTTGACAGTACCAATGTCGATTCATGCGAGGAATTTTGGAAAAATGTAGAAAATACGAATTCAAGACGCATCATCTCTTTGTTGATTTTAAGTATGATAGCATTGACCAGGATGAACTGTACCAGGCTCTCATAGAACTTAATGTTCCTGCTAAATTTGTTCGGCTGGTAAGGATGAGCATGACGGGCATCGAATACTTCGTTCAAGTCCAAAGAAAGCGTTTGGAGGAGTTTTTTGACTGTAAGAGTAGTGAAGCAAGGAGATACTTTGGCATGTCTCCTCTTTAATCTCCATTTGGAAAAAGCTGTCAGAGAATAAGGAATTCAGAGAACGTGTACTGTTTTCAACAGAACAGTTCAGATATATATCCCAAATCCAGAGTTGAAACAGAATAAACAATTATCTGACATAACTGGACTCGAACCTGAGTCTTTGAGGAATCCCAGTGTCATACTCCCTAAACTACCTCCCTCCCTGAAGTTATGGTACTTAATAATACATTAAACATTAATTAATATATTCTTAAATAATTCCTAAGATATCACAATAAAGTACTCGATAATAAAAAATTATTTTAGTTACATTAAAAAACACAAGCCTATAATTTCCATCATAAAATTTAATAAAAAAATGTAATGATACCTTTCAGAAGACTTTTCTCAATACCTTCTACTTCTTTTGACAACCTATGAACAAATTAAAAAGAAAAAATGTAAAATAAATAAATCAGTTCTTAAATTACATATTTGATGAACAATACAATACAAAACTATTTTTTCACTAGATTATCCAGAAGAAATAAAGTTACAAAGTGAAAATTCAAAAATAAAAATATATTTAATAAGACCAGATATAAACTGCCACTTTAACATATTAGATAAATACTTGAATAATATTCATAAAAAAGAAGGAAAACCATTTCATGATCTTCAAATTTTGATATTATAAGCACCATGTAATTAACATACATTGTTTATAAATTATATTTCGATAGTTTTTAAAAATTTAATTGCCTGTCATAATCATCAAAATCATTTATTCCAACCTATGTAAAACTGATGTTTTTAACGACTAAAATTAGAGCAACCCAGGTTGGAATTCATTTCCACTTAATCATTAATCTCTCTTTCACTATTTAAACATGTGAAAAATTGGTATATTTGTAATTGAATAGGGGAGTATGGGTGGAAAAATCTCAACCTAGGTACTTACAACCCAAGCAACAACTCTGTTTCTGAAAAATCTGATGCGCGCAACACACAACTTTTACTTACTGCTCAACTTTGAATAGAAATTATTTTCTGGCCATGTTATAAAATTTTTTAATCGCATTTTTAACAGAGCTTAATGCTTAAAGCTAACAAATCATAAATACCATTAAAATAACAAAAATCCTATTTATTATATCACTGGTTGATTATGGATTGTACGATCCATGGATTACGGATTATGGATGAACTATTAGTTATTAAACTGTTATTTTCCATTGCAAAATTTACTAAAATGGAATTACCAGATTTGCATTGTCTGTCATAAGACAGGTCAAAAGTTGTCACACTAATTGTGAGTGGATACTATTGGAATATCACAAAGAGAAAATTCATCAAATTATTCACTTATTTAATTTTCTAAAATGTTACATGGTGATTTTTCGGAATAAACGGGTGATAGATACCTAATTATTTAAATATAATATCAGATCTAGAGTTATCAAACTACACTAAATATATTTAAGGTTATAAACATATCCATGAAATATTTTTAATATAAATATTTTCGACGTGGATAAGCATTTTTCTTTTTTTCTCCTTTATTCAATTATCAAATTCTTTCAAAAGTTATATTTACCATTTTTTCATGACAAATAGTTAATTATTTATAATAAACCAAATTAAAGGTACTTTAGAGGAAGACATGATAATGTTGGGAATTCACAAAGGGAAAATTCATCAAATTATTCACTAATTTAATTTTCAAAAAAAGTTACATGACAATTTTTTGGAATAAACGAACGTTGATACCTAATTATTTAAATATAATATCAGATCTAAAATAATTAACTACAGTATTTAAGATAATAAACATATAATCCTACATCCATGAAATGTTTTTATATTTCACTTCTTCTTTCATGCAAGTACAATGAAATAGTTATTTAAACAATGTCCTTGCCTTCATTAGGTGGATTTTAAATACTTTTTTTCGAACTTAAAAAATATTTTAAAAGTTTACATACAGTTAGTAAATTTCATTTAATTTCCTTGAAAACATGTGATTTCCTTTAAATAATGTAAGCTTTCAAAAATTATTATTTATAATTTTTCGTCACACTCCATTACTTTCTACAACTTTTTATATTAGATATTGTTTTTTCTAAAATTCTCTGTGCTTCCCAATGATATATTACACATATACCTTCTGACTAGAATTTCCGGAGATTCATTTTCGACCTGGATAAGCATTTTACTTTTTTCTCCTTTATTCAAAAATCAAATTCTTTCAAAACTTATATTTAGCCTTTTTTCATAATTCTTAATAATGAGAGATAATTAATTATTTAAAATAAACCAAATTAAAAGTACTTTAGACGAAGACAAGTTGAATATTTAAGATTTTAAGCCCTGTAAAGTAACATCAATGGGGATAAGACCTCAATGATATTAAAGACCACTTAATAAACTGACATAACTTAACAAAAATGTGACATGACTACCTGATTACAGTTGATATTGGGAACTTAACTACAATTTTAATTGTGTAGTCACGTAATTTAAACGACTGTAATTGTAAAATTATACCCATGTATGTCCATACATCATGAATGTAACTGGTATACCTATGGATTACTTGCAAACCACAATGAAAAAAATATTTGAAAGGAAAATAGCACAAATTTTTCAATTCTATATTCAATAGAACAAATAGCTGTGATTTGATAAAACAAATTATTGTGATATAACCAAATATGTCAAACTATATAAATAATAGGCACATTGGGATCAATTTCCTTTACTATAACCATAACCTCTGATTTACTCTGGTAATTATTTAAAATCCAGTACATAATCCTTTAAACAAAATCAAAGAGCGCTTATCAATTTTTAAACAATTTTTCAATTTATAAAAATATATTACACTGAGCTACAATTGTTTATAACCTGAACTCTTAAATCATACTAATTAATTGATGGTTTTATTCATCCAGCAAATGAAACTTTAAAATCTTTTAATTAAAAGAAAGAAATATTTATTTAAATATTTGAATTTTTAAAAAATGGTATTTAACAATAATCCGACACAGAATAACGATACAAAAATTTAAATTTTAATAATAATTAATTCCTCTTAATCAAAGATTTCTTCATAAATTTAAATTATAATAACATAAAAAAAAATAATTTAAAACAGTACAAATAAACATAAAGTATGAAATAGAATAAGTTAAAAATATTTGTAATTGTCAAAAAAAAAAAGCCTACCATTTTTTATTGAAGTCATTGCAAGAAACATCATGAAATCTGTAAAATAAAAAGGCATTATTGATATAATATATATTTTTTTAAATATGTTAATTATATTAAATTTAAAAAAATAAAATAAATCTTAATATTCAATATAAATTTTAAATTGGAAACATTTAAATTAAATACCCCAATATGAATTTAAGTATATATTTCATTAAAATTAAATAATTACCTGTAGTAATTGTCAACTTCAAACAATTATATTATATTCAAAACAATTAATGGTTAGAATAAAAATATAAATCAATATCAATTAATATTAAAATGAATGCACTTGAAAAAAAGCAGTGCTGATTTTCATGAATTAAATTCTTGCTAAATTTAAAATATTAATTTAAGAAGCATCTTCACTGATCCAATAGAGCATATCTGACTAGCTACTGAAATAAAAATTACAAAAATTGATCTAGTCTAAAACTTTGAATTCAGTTGGAAAATATCATACACGATTTAACACTATGATTGTCAACTAGCCATCTATATTAATAAGTGCGACAAATCAATTAGCTATTCCTGACTCATTTCACAGGTAAGTGAGCTATAGATAAATTTATTTTAATTTTTTACTAGTTTTGTAAATTAAAAATATTAAGCAATAATAAAAACTACCAATGTCTGATAAGGTGGGAAAGAGAGTGTCTATAATTTAGTAAAGACTTTCAACAAAAAAATTGAACACAACATAATTTTCAAAATGTTTTTATTGAAACTTTATGAAATTCCAATATACTGATAAAAGCATTCCATATAATTTCAATATCAAAGAACTTCTTACAATAACTAAAAAAAAAATATTGACAAGAAAATGAAGTTTCATGGACTTATTTCAGGAATCTAAGGATTTACTTACTAGATAAAAACATTAAAATGGTAAAAACTACAAATAAAAAACTTAGTAGCCAACAAAAAAATTAGAACTGGTCATTAGTTAAAATATAATAAATTTATTTTATTACAACCATTGTTATAATTAAACATGTTTCATTCTATGTTTAGAATTTAATTGAAACAATGCAAAATTAATTTTGATACCATAATTAAAATTTAAAAACATTTATCAAAAATCCTTTGAATATAAGATAATGATCCATAAATATTTTAATAATTAAAATTTTATATAGAAACTAAAAAACATTAAAACCACTAAATATGTTCATCAATTATTACCAACTGAACAAAAATAATTTCAATATAACAGTATAAATTTTCTAAAGGAAATTTCTCTAAATAGTCTTAAAATAAAAATTTAATTAAATAAACAAGAGATAAGAAAAAAAGATTAGATTCATAATATTGTCATATAATGATAAATAAAAAAATAATAATTATCAGAAGACTTGAATGTATAACAGTAAAGTAATAATATCCTATTACAGAATTTTGATAAATGTTAAAATAAAAACCAAATCACTTCATAACTTCAAAATTCAAGAACATAATTACACTATAACATGTAATATTCAAATAAAACACTGATCATTAACATAAGTATTTTCATTATTATATTTAAATTTAATAAAACTAGTTGACTCTGTCAAGTCTAATGTAGTATTGAATGATGCATTCATTTAAAAAAATACTGTTAAATTTATTTTGCTAGAACCATATAATAAATTTTGATTTTCCTACTTTGTCAGGAATGGGTTGATAATAAATAGTTGGAAACTATATACTAGATGCCTACTCTTAAATGAATGGAAAAAAAAATTCAAACCCTCTACAACACTATAATGGAATATTTTCAGGATAAACATACCTATAATAATTGTCATTAGCAGCAACATGATACAAAAGGTATACAAGAATTTAGTTCATGGATTTTAAACAAAGACTTTGGGGTGTTTTCAGAGTAAAAACAATTGACATGTACAGAACCAGGAAGCAACTTGAAAGTTGTAACTTGCCTATTGTCTCCATTTATATTAATACTGCTCAAACATTCAAGAACTTTTTTTTTCTCCCAGCCTTCATCAGTTTTAACCCAGTGCTCGCCAGGGGATCTCCAATCTTTGGAAATGAAAGGCATCCCAATGACAGCTGAGAATTTACGACTAAGAACAAAGGTAAATAAGACTAGACTACAAGTGCAATGAACCAGTGTAGTTGTCGTAGTCAGCTGACTTTTGCAACTTTCACGACGCAATTTTCCCCACTTGTAAATATATAACTTTTTCTAAATTAACAAAGAAATTCTCACTGCAAAAAATTATGCAATGCTAATCTTACATGATTTAATCATTTGTAATTACTTTATTTGATTGTTTATGAAGATAATTGAATTCATCAATTCCATAAAAATTGCAAATTTCTTGATATTAACTGATGTAAAATAGTTTAAATCTTATAAACATTTATTAAGCATTAATATGGTAGTGCTTTAATACAAAGGAATAATTAAATTCAACAACTTTGTTTTTCGATGTATCGGTACCAAAATGACAACACTGCTCTACCTTTCATTAACTCTGTTCAACCGGCAGCCTGACCCAAGCTCAAGCGTTGGTCTGGTGTTCTGTTTGACGAAACTAGTGTTAGTGAATTTTTAACCAATTTTTTACAATCCTTGCGCCCCAAGGTAATTGCTGTGTTTCTATAACTATTCTATTGTTTTTAATACTTCCCTCATTTCTACTATAAATAAGTTTTGTATCTGTATTAGATGGCTACTCCAGGAAATCAAAGTAGCCGATTGTTTGTTGGGGGGTTGAATATGTCTGTTCAGCAAAAGGATGTAGAAGATTTATTCTCAAAATATGGAAACATTCTTGGTAAATAATAGTTATCCTAACCAGTACAATTATTAATTTAAGCACATGGTAGCTGAATAAGTAATGGTTTTTGTTCAACTTATCTGCTTTTAGAAATAAGGATGAACAAAAATTTTGCATTTGTTCAGTTTGCAGAAGAAAGTGAAGCTCAAAATGCAATCAAGGATCTACATAGAGCCCAGCATTTTGGACGAAGGCTAGGTATGTATAGTGTTTTAAATGGTAATCATTATTCTATCATTAGCATTATTACACAAATTCTGTTTAGCATGTGTTTTTAATGTACGATCTAGAGCTATTTTCAGTCAGTTTGACTTTTCATTTTCTCGGTTTTGTGTGGGTTCCTCAAGTTAAGTTAGGACAATATTTAATTTCAAGTATATTTTTATTTTTCCTTACACTTTTTTAACAAGCCATGGTTACGAGTCAAAATTTGTTTTTTACTTTTCAGCAAAATAGTTTCATTTTTTATTACTAGTGTTTCTATCCCAAATTGTGGTAATTTAGGCATCCTCAAACTATCAAGTTTTTCTTAAGTTTATTTGTATTTGTGTATTAATTACTGAACCATAATGGTCGTTGAAACTTCTCTAGAACAAAGCTCAATTGTGGAATTATGTTTTGTTTTGTTGATCATCATGATAGTTAAGTATTCAAAAGTAGTTAAGAATGAAGAAGCTCAATCAAGGATGAGCTTAACCATCCTTTCCTCCTTTATGCTTTAACCAATCATATAGCTAATCTTATAGTTGCACTTTAATAATTATTTGCTCAGTAAAATTTATGATTTCCAATTATAACTGATAGTTCCCTTTTTAAGAAATCCTGAATGAACCCAAGTTATTTATCTCCTGTATGTTGTAATTCTCCAGTATAATGCATAATCGTGTTTATTTATTCAAATTTTGTCAAGCTAATCCTTTCAAAATTAGTTGAAGACATTCCTGTTTCATAGTTCAAGCCAAGTAGACAAAACAATACACACAATAATGAAGTACTGTTAAATTTTTTAGTTACTATAGTAACTTTCACGCTATCTCCATCTGATATATTTTTCTCGTATATTATGTGTGGTCACTAGGGATTAATTCTACCTGACATAACTAGTAAACAAAATAAAAGATTAATTTCTAATTAAAAACAATTATTTACTGAAAAAACAAATATTTAGTTGATCTTTGTATTGAAATTAATTCAGATTATTCTTTGCCCCCTATTTTTTTTTTTTTTTTTTTTTTAATCTCCTATTCCAGTTTTCCTATTGTCTATTTTAAACTATGGTAATGTAATCAATAGATCATAACTTTTCTTTTTTATGTCTGAAATGTTTTATATTGCTATTACTTTATGAAGATCAAAGTTGACTTATTCCTGGTCACAAATCAATTCCAAAGTGTCTTTATGAATAGAGATCGGATTGACAGGCATATGATAAAATAAAGGTCCAACTGATAACAGTCAATAGTTATCAGATAACAGTTGTTAGGACTATTGATATGGTAACTAAGGACTAGGAGCGTTATCTGTTGTTAAAATTAATTAACAAGCCATAGTATTTACTATGGCAAATAAAACATTTTGTTCAAAAATATTTCTTCACCATTTTTTATTTGGTGGATACATAACGATAATGCATTAAATATGCGCTTATAATTTTATTTTTAACTGAACAGAATATTCCAATAAAACCTCACCTAATAAATCTCATAAAGTTGTATAACCAATAATGAAATTTTATCCAAATCCGATAATCGGTATTAAGGATCAATGCCCTTTACACGGAATTGGTTATAGACAGAAACAGAACCAAATATGTTCCTTGGCATTAGAATACCAAGCTTCCCTACCTACTTTTCTCTGTAAAAAACCAAAAAGAATTCTTCAGTAATTGTCCAGGTGCTTATCAGCTACAAAATTTTATCTCTTTAATTTAATCTCATAATGCTTATGTTTTATTGTACCTATATCAATTTGTTTACGAAAATTTTGCTCATTGATGTTGGTATCGATATTTTGTGTATATTAGGAAAAGATATGAGTCTGATATCAAAGGCTTCTGTTATTTCCAGAAAGTGGAGAAAAAGTCAATTTTTGTTTCATAGGTTCAACTCTGTTTCTGATGACTTTATTTAAGAATATTCAAGTTGAATCATTAAAAAAATCATTGAAATTGAAACAATGTTTCAAAATTGGCTTTTTCTCAACTTTTTAAAAATGATAAATGTCAGTCTTTGATATGAGGCCACTTTTATAGTTTAGGAGGTGTAGATTGAGGTGTATTGTTGCAAGGAACAGTGGTTAAGGGAGGATTAAACCCATTCGATTGATAATGAGAACAACCTTTATTATTAGCTGAGCAATAATTCTCATGGCTGCTCTGGACTCACACAATCATATCATGTTCACTCCCAATTACGGATCTGCCTTCTTTATACATAATGTTCTAATATATATCTATATATATTCCATTTTTCCAAATTCCTGGAAAAGAGCCATAGTCCGTCCCTTGAACAAAGTTTCTACTCCTTCATCAGCTTACGACTTCATACCTATCTCCATTTTATCCAAGCCTATAGAAAGATTAGTCCACCCTCAGTTGAACAGCTTTCTCGAGCAAAACCTTCTCCTCAATCTATTACAATCTGGTTTCCGTTCCCATTTATTCCATCCAATCTGCACTGCTAAGAATTACCAAAGTCCTCAAATCCGTCATAGACAAACAGAAAATCTCCATCCTAATTATTTTTTACTTTTCCAAAGCGTTAAATTCCGTCAATCATGAGATCCTTCTTTCCTAACTCCAAAGCCTGCCCATATCAAATAGCGTCCTAAAATGGTCCCTCTTTTTATCCAATCGATATCAGACAGTTTTAATTCCAAACGAACCTCCATCGCCACCCCTTCAACTAACACTAGGTGTTTCTCACTTTCCCTGACACTTTTCTCTATTTATATGAGTGACCTTCCTGACGCCATTCAACACTCCAGTTACCACCTGTATGCCGATGATTTCCAAATTTACCAATCATTCTAACCTTCTGAGATGCCTGAGGCTGCCCGAAAGCTACAAGAGGATATTGACTGCATCAACAGATAGGCAGAAATAAACAAGTTAAAGCTGAATGCAGAATAAACTAAGGCTATTCTCATCGGGTCCAGACATCTCATTAGCTCCCTTCCTTACTTTCCTCTACTTTATCTCAATAACCGTCCCATCCATTTTTCCCTGCAGTCAAAAACCTAGGAGTAACCTTCGACCAGAATCTCTCCTGGAATAACTATATCTCCCTGATTACCCGAAAATCCATAACTATCCTTAAACAACTCCTAAGATTTCGTGATTGTTTTCCTCTAAAAATGAGACAGCTCCTTATAATCTTTCTTACATTCCCCCACTTCGGCTATGGCTGCTTGGTGTATGGACGGCTATCTGCCAGGCTAGAAATGAGACTGAAAAAACTCTTGAACTGTTATGTTATGATACATCTTTGGGATTCCCTGGCTTTCTCATGTTTCATTCGGGTGAAAGTGGCTTTATCCTACTTTCTGATGACAATTCCTCCTTGGTCCAAGTCCTCAGAACCAAAAACCTTCCCTACATCCTGGAACTCCTTACTCTATGTTCCTCTATCCACTCTCTTAATACCAGGTCTCAACCTATAGATTTATATATCCATTCCCATTAAACTACTTCCTTCAGCAAATCCTTCATCATTCGTGCTACCTCTTTTTGGAACTCTCTTCCTACCTCCATCCTTGTCCACAAATTTCTCCGAACAACTCCTTTTCCACCAACTACTCCACATACAAACTTCGGCAAACATGTAAAATTACAGTTTAATTTTATCAACTGTAATTGCGCAATTGCAATAACAATCAACAGTTAATTAGTTGGTATTTTGTAATCTAAGCTAGACTAAGACGTATAAATTTGTAATACTGTTTTTATTCTTGTACTGTCTTTATTCGTGAGGACTGTAGTCCCAGAATAAAATTATTTTTTCATTCATTCATTCATGTGTGTGTGTATATATATATATAATTTCAAACATACAGTTGTTGTAAAATGTAAGAATTTGTCAAAAGTTGCTTATATTTTTTTATCACCTTTGAAAAGTGGATTTTTATTTAATTTTAAACTTTAAATGTTTAATTATACCCTTGTTTTAATTCATTTTTTCAGATGTTCAGGTAGCAAGGCATCCAAAGCAAGGTGGTGGTGGTGGTGGTGGCGGAGGAGGTGGAGGTGGCCCTAAAGATGATCCTCCGAGTGGCCGAGATAGATCCCCAATTGGGGGAGGGAGGTAAATAGTTAGCATTTGATGATTTTACTATTTTAACAAAAATAAATTTGATGTTTAAGAGAAAATCATTATGATTAATGATAGAGAAATGTTGTCCACTTACTTATCAAATAATTATTTTTGGCTTTATAAATATGAATATAAATGTTCTTGAAAAATAAAAATGCTACTATGCCAAATAATATGTTAGATAAATTGATATAATTTCAAACATAAAAAATGCTGTAATGTAAGACAAAGCTTAATATTAAATTGAAACATTTCTTAAGATGGTTGGCTGTATTTAAGGTTCTCAAATTTATTTATGTTATAGTAATCCCTTAACATTTACAAAGATTAGGTTCCTGGAAAATCATATGAATCTTAAATACGTGAATGCTAATTCTATCTTCTTGCGCATACAGGCGAGGAGAGTAATTACACTTTATGAAACTCAACAAAGACAAAAATACAGATGTGTTTAAACATATGTTCGTTGTTATTTGTAGATGCAGTATATTCATAACTTGTAAATAAATGTATATATCTGTAAATTTGTTAATTTTTGCTCATATATTGTAAAAAGTAATGTGTAATCTGTGTAGCGCCTATTTTTCATTTTAGAAATTATTTATAAGGGATAAATTATAAGGGATCATATTTTAACAGCTCTAAAAAAAAGTCATTGTTGAACAGTTAGAAGTAGGCATTATATAAATTATGTATAAGTCATCATTTCATGTAATCAGATACAGCCATATATAGGAATTAGGTATATAAAATCCTCCATAAAGGCACTCTAATTATCTTTGTACTATTCTGTTGTTTCTGCATTAGTAAATCTCACTAATATTCTTAAATATCTGATTTTTTAATAATTGGAGGCTAAGTGCTCAGTTATTACAGATTTTTTATTTATTTCTAAGTCGAAATTATTTTTATCATACTATAATTGGAAGAGTTTTGTACATGATTTCATTTTTGTGTATGTAGCTAATTTATTTAATGTAACAAACCTTTTGGCCAGAATTATTTTATTTTTTTTATGTACTATTTGTTATTCTGAAGGGACTTTGTCCCAGAATAAAGTTATCTTCTATTCTAAATTAGTTTGTTATACTGACAGACAATGTCTGTTTCATACATTTTACTAATGAAAACATACATATAAATAGTACCTGCAGTTTTTTTTTCCTCATAATTCCTCCCCTTACCCCCTCCAAGAACATTCAAATACCTAATTCATGACAATGAATTTCTTCGAATTTTTGTATTTGCTCATAATATAATCTCATAAATATCAAACCTGTGAGTGTTTAACTATTACTGTATTTATGACCTGCTGTCATTTCTTTAAGTTAATTACCTATAGTTACCTGCAGAATACTGTATTAGCCAAACTTTAATTTTGAATGCAAATTCCTTAGGATCTCAATAATTAAATATATTTTCCCATGTTTCTTAAATGGTGATTTTGTCAATTATATTTTAGATATGACCATTAAAAAAAATCTTTCAATTACACTTTTATATGTTCTGTCAATAAATTTATATTAATTATAATTTAATAAATCCGATGTTATTTTGTATACTTTGTTTCCAGGGGAGGCAGAGATAGTACTGGAGGAGGAAGAGGGGGTATGGGAGGACGTGGTGGTTATAGGGGAGGAGGTGATAGAGGAGGTAACATGTACAACAATGAGCGAGGTGGTGGTGGACGAGGAGGTTATGATGGAGAACCAGGATTTGGTGGGAGACCTTCAGGAGATTTCAGAGGCGACCGTGGAGGCCCTGAGTTTAGAGATCGTGGAGACTACCAATCAAGGAACGAACCTCCTTTTAGGTCTTCGGAACCATCTTATGGACCATCTGGTGCCAGAGATTTCTCTCTTGCCACACCTACTGGTTTTAGAGAAAGTTCTGGTAATGGTAATTGATTTTTTCTTTTCTAAATTTTATAGTTATAGAGTTGATGAACATTCGTCTAATTCTCCTACCCTAGTCCTTTCATAAATATTGTTACAAAGGATATATATAAAGATTTCAACAGAAGAATTAATTTTTTTAAAAACTTTATTAGAAAATAAAATGTTTATCTATAGAGTGTAAAACAAAAAAGACATTACTCAAAATTTAACTAAATTTAAATTTACTTTTAACATCAAATTTAACATTTTTCTTGTTCTTATGGCAAAATTTTAACTTTTATTTATTTAAATTCTAAGAAAAAAGTTAGGTTTAATGAGAAATAAATAGTAATTTTGTTTAGATTAGAATAAGAATTACCTTTAATAAATTCCTTTGTTTTAATGTGCTGTTTGTTTCAGTAGCTAAGAATAAAAATAATTTTTTAGACAGAACTTTTAATTAAGCAATTTTTAAAATAAGAATGCAATGTGTTGGAAAAACAAAGTATTAGCTGAAATTCATGACTTTAAGTTATATAAAATTGAAAAGAATTATTCAGTTTCTATTCTTTAACTTACAAATAATTTGTTCATATTTCTTAAAATAAAATGGTTTTATCAGTACTCGCACAACTTGTGAACAGTATTAACGAAGCTCATTTTAAGAAAATGTGTGTTCATCAATAGAACTTGATGTTGATGTAGTTATCCTTTGTATTGTGAACTGAATATAAATATCTTAACTAGTAATGATTTTGGTTAGGTAAATTCGGTTGGGGTGGTGGTGGAGGCGGCGGTGGCGGTGGTGGTGGTGGAGGCGGCGGAGGCTTGAATGAAAAAGCCTTTGAACCAAGAATGAGAGACGGCCCACCTGGGCCATATGCGAACGAAAGGCCTCCGACCCACCCAATTGAACCAGTATCTGTTTCAAACAATGAAAGAACAAATGACATTGAGATCATCGTAGTAGACAAATCGCTGACGTAAGTAATTTTTATCAAAATTTATTTATTACCTGTTTTATTGACCATTATTTTAACAGATATTTATTAATATACATTAATGATATATTTTAGAGAGTACGGGGAAGTAATCGAGAGGAGGATGTCATCACTAGGGTTCAGCGTCGATGTGCTGTTTCCACACGAAGCTGTGCCCCTTGCTCGGGTCCTAGCTAACATTGCTTCACGTGGCACTCTTTATGCGGTTGTTATTACCCATGTGCACCAGATAAATGGCAGCCTTACCCTGCACATTCTCCACGGCAGGCCTCAAGGTAAGGTTCCTACGTTAATTACCGTGTTAGCCAGGCAACAATGGAAAAATGTTGTTTATTAAAATAAATCATAATGTTCTTAATTTTCTCTGTTGAGGCACTGAAACTGTTCAGATTCAAGATTAAACTTTGAAGAAGAGACTGACTATGAACTAACCACAGACTGATTTTGAACTAACTGAATACAGGCTATCTCTTTCTTTATTATGATCGTGGACATTGCTTCAAGAATGAACTCAGTTCAGTGCCATCTAGTTTTTTTCAATGCTCTCTATTTGTTTAATTTTTTATATCCTACACTATTATATTATTAAATATAATGTTATATAGTATTTGATTGGAGAGAGAAAAAAAACTGCTACAAAAATTGTGAAATTCTATCCACCGTAAGGGCTAAGGTCAAAGCATAGTTGGTCGTGCACGTACCACATCCTGAATGAAACTTGAGACTTTCGGATGTTTACATGGAACGGAATCTGTTTGCTAGATGCTGTAATGTGTAGTTAAAAGCACCTGATGGCTACTCCAAATTTAAAAATACGAAGATATCAATTTTCTTAACAATCTACCAAGGTGTTGAGTAGATATGGAAGCGTTAGGGTGGATAGATTTTCCCAATTTCTGTAGTTGGTTTTTTTTTTTTTTCAGGTATAGGAATAGAGCAATTATTGCCTACTTCAGATGTAATGTTATTTTAATAATTATATTTTGATGTTATCATTTAATTATATTATCTTTATTATAGAGCACAGGAACATGGCTCTTGAAGATGCTGTAACTTTGTTACTTAGGAATTACGAGTCCTACACACGCCAGTGTAGAGAGAAAGGTGGACCTAACAGTCTACCTGAACAGGTAAGCCATCCTTTTTAATTAAATGAAATTCCTTTATAAATAACAATTCAAAAATATCTGAAGGGAACAAATTAATGTATTTCTTTGTCCTAAACGTCAATTTCATATCTTGAATTACTTTTAAATGTCAGGAATAAAAGTATTTTATTATAGTGGTATCTGATTATTTTAAAAATATAATTGTTCATCAAAATAAGTTTTTTTTTTAGGTGAGACACTTATTGACCCAAGTTTTAAATGGACGACAGTTGACTGCAACTCAGTATGATATTCTTGTACAATTTTTAATTCAAGAAAAGCTGAAGCTGGAACCTCAAAACCATCCGGGTTAGTCAAATAGTGTTCACATAACAGCTTTTTTTTAGCTGGAGATAGTTTTTACTATTGATTCTTCTGGTATATTGGATGGAGTTAATTTTCTTATGACTTCCATTCTTTTGTTTTTAAACCCTTTTTCACAGTTTTTTTGTTTAAATTTGAAGAGATTTATCTCTGACCCTCTTTATGTATTTTATACGCCTTTAGTTGTAAATATACTATTAAGAAAATTAACTTATTAAAACGTCTCTAATGGAGTGGCTTTAGTGAACATTTATTTTCACTGCAGATTCTATTTTCATTTATTGATGAAAAATTTGGTCTTTGATGTTAACAAAGGTAAAAAAATAAATAAAACAATTATCATGGATTAATAAATTAAGTGAAATTTAAAGAAATATAATTAGACTACAAATGTGTAGTAAAATATTTAGTGAAGGAAGTTAGTCGACTGTTCTACATATTCATGGGTGATAAATATTCAGGACGCAGTGATTATAAAGTTTTTATTAGTGCCGACGTTTCAACCATGTGGGTCATTATCAGGGCGTGGTTCGATCGACTGAAGGTATTCAAATACTGTATTATAGGAATTGAGTACTTGAATACCTTCAGTGCCCGAACCACACCCTGATGATGACCCACATGTTTGTGTTTAAATATTGGCACTAATAAAAACTTTTTAATCACTGCGTCCTGAATATTTATCATCCATAAAATATTTAGTGTGAAGTAAATTTTGATTGATCTTAATTACAAAAATGACTATTGGTTTTGGTGATGTAAACAATTTTAGATGCCTTTCTGTTTCTTTGTTTTTTTTCTTTAATTCATCTCAAGATCAATAGAACTATTTACTTGAGAGAACTATCAGAATCACAGTGTAAATTTTGTGCACCAGAATCTTTCAGTCAGGTTTTCTACTGGACCTGAAAAAAACAGGGACAACTTTTGTGAAAAAAAAAAAAAATTAAGTCAAGGAATTTTCTCAATTTAGGGGATACCTGCTGGTAATGGTCAAAATAAGTTTACATTATAGTGATTTATGTACCAGTAAACTACATATAAAAACAAAGCAATAATTTTATTTATTGGTAATTGTTTTTTTGTTTTTTTAATATTCTTAAAATTATTTATTAACACTTTAACAACCAAGCCATTCGAGTGAATCTTTCTCCATGGACCGAATTGTTTTACAAATTTTAACATTAAAAAATCATTATATATATGGTAATAAAGGCTCCAGTATTGTTGATTGCAGTATTTAAAATGTTAAATATTTTATCAGTTAAATACACTTTTTATTAATAAACGTCAGTTATATCCTATTACAACTATTTTGATGAACAGTGACCTCGAATGGTCAAAAAGTTTCATATAATGATTTGGTAGACACCATATTCAGTTCAGTATTTTCATTTATTTATTTTTTTATTCAGATATTTTCTAAAGATTATATGATTAATTTATATGAATTTAATTCATAGACAGCAAGGGATCTTCTTCAGGTATGTTGAATATCCAAGTTAATTTTTATAGTGTTAAATTCATATGATAGATAATGTTAAAGGGAAGATGTGTACCTACCTAGCTAATTTTAGTCACCAAATTAGAAATGATAAACTAGTTCTGTAATAGCATAAAGAATTTTCTCTCTCTATCTGCGCTAAATCCCATGGTAAATGGTCTCAGGTGCTGTACTTGCTGTTTCTAGGCCAATGGTTTTGCAAGGAGGTGATTCCTACTGAAATAATAACGTTCAGCTGCCAGATTTTTCCTCTTAATTAGACAAGAGTACCAACTTAACAAAGATTGGGTTTCCCACTCCTCTTTTAGGAAAACTAGGTACAAAAAACCTTGCTGTTATCTTTCGAGAGGATCAAACCAAATCCTCTCCTGGAAACCATACATCTCCCAAACTTCCTGTCGTACTATCTCTACCCTGAAACAGTTTAACCGTCTCCACTATTTCCTTCCATATATATCCCGTCAACTCCTGGTTTCCTCCCTTTTGTTTCCCCACTTCGACTTTGGCTGTCTGGTGTACTGTGGACTCTCGGGAGAATTCGAGGCCAAACTTAAACACCTAATGAACTGTGCAATACGTTTTGTTTTCGGAATCTCAAAGTTCCCCCAGAAATGATTTTGTTTTTAGTGTTATTGTTTTATTTTATTCTTTTTCCAATATTTTAATTTAATGTATGGCCATACAAGCATTTTCTCTGTATCTATAATTTGTCCTAAAGGGTCAACAGTCCCAGGATAATAAAAAAATATTTTCATTTCAATAAAAGATTAAAACTTAATAAACACTTGTTACTTGTTAACATTTTGAATATTAAAAATAATTTTTTTTTTTCTATCTAAGAGCTCATTTATCTTTATATGTTTTGTCATATGGAGTTAACGGCATTTAGATTTGCTGCATCTTTATTGATTCTATCGATCCAATTTGTTTTTTGCTTTCCACTTTGTTTTTATGTTCTACTGTTTCATTCATTATTGTGTAACGGCATTATGATAGATTGCTTCAAGCTACATACCCCACCCATCTTAAATCCTTTGCCTTCATATCATGAAATATTTACTGAGATCATCATTTCTTAGATCTTTTAAGAGGAAAAGACTCAAAATATTCAGTTATTTTAATTGAAAAAAAAAAAAATTTGAGTCCTACAGAATGTTGATGTTTTTGAACTATAGAACAAACCTAATCATATTTATCAAACAGAGGTATTCTCAAAGTATCAAACCTATTCTAACCAGAATATGAAAGTTTAGATTCATTCCATGGATTTGTAAGGAAATAAATGTCAACACACCCAGGCCGAATTTTAATTGGTGCAGTTAGATTCGAGAATGTTTAAGTAGGAAACATTAACTGTGCTTGGCCACAATGGCCTCTAAAATGTTATGCTTTAATCTGATTTATAAAGTATGTAATTTCAAAATGTTACTAAGAAATATTTTGTAAATTTCGTTGGATGAGTTCAGTAGACATCTCGGTAATGTAGTTTGTTTGTTTTTAATTTGTTATAAATTTTATGGTTTTACTTTATTTGTTTCCCCTTTTTAGCTGCAGATAACCAAACAGCAAACGCTCAGCAGGCTGAACTACAAACTCGTATCTTAAGTATTCTTAACAAGAGCAATGTCGGTTCCGGGGCTGCCAATATTGAACCACAATTACAACCTCAACCAGCCATCCCACCTCATGGTGAGTCCTTATGTTTTTATTTCAATACATAGTATGATATTAATATGAGCTAGGGATTTGATCCCTGCGATATTAATATTAGACTTGTTTTATCACTGTTGAATTCACCTGAATAGTTGTCATAGATTGCAGTCGTGTTAAGTTAAAATCAGAAAACTTTTTATGTCCCAAATGCAATGTGGCTATTGCAGTATTTCAAGGATAGAGGTTATAAAGTCAATAACCAAAATATAATAGAAATAATTAATATTTAAATATCCACATTATCTCATTACTTAAAAAAAATTAATAGTAATAATATATTATTAGCTTTCTTTGTTATTGCTGGCAAGAGAAAGGTTAAAATCAAACTTATATATTTTTTAAGCATTTATAAGCTTTTAAAATACTTATTTTGTCTTTTAATGCTTAAAATGTTAATAAAGTTACTGCTTAGGAACATAGTTTAAAATTTTGACTAGTGTAATTACTTGTTGTGTATCTTGGTTTGGGAAAGAAATAAATAGTATAAGGAACAAACATAAACAAAAAAGTTGGTTCATAGTTTAATTGAACAAAAATTTTATGTGGATAGTTCTTGGTCAAATCTTACTCCTCCCTCCTTATCGAAAATTAGGCTTTAACCAATAATGAGATAGTTATTTGAAGATTGGAGTGTAGAATTCTCATTTATGCCTTACTTATATTGACAAAGATATGAAGAATTAAACTTTGTTTTTGTTTTTTATTATTCTGTATACATTTTGAAAAAGGAAGTTTCTGATTTTGCAAATATCTAAATAAGAATATTTTTATCCTTGCTACTTTGTCAAACATCAAATATAGCTTTTATATTCTTTATTTTTAAAAAGAATTCCGTGAACCACATATTGTAGAATAGTCATAAATTCTAACCTTCAGGGGCTATCTTCTTGTGTTCATTGAAAGTAAGAACTTGAAGGCCGCCACAATACTTGCCTCACTTAGTTTTTTTTGCAAAGCAATTAAGATGAAAATCTCGTTTTACATTGCAGTAACAATACAGTTTTATTAGATTTCTTCTGGCTTTTACATGCTATTTTGTTTCCTTAATATATTTCAACTTTTGACTATCCAAATGAATTTTGTCAGACTATTATTAGGCAATATTTATTCGTTCGAACCCCTTATCAAATATTTTTCATAAAAGTTAAGAGTCCATTTATGAAATTATTGAGTACTGAAATATATAACTTTTTTCTGTCCTAAAATAGTTCAATTTATGAAAAATGTCTTAAACTTCAGATAATATATTCGTAGACTATGTATATGTGTATATACATATATATATGTACACCAGTTATATGAGTAGGGCGAGTAAACCGTTTGAGAATATAAATAGCTATTATCTTTCTGTCTTTATAATATATATTAATCTTCAGCCTGTCCTCAAATTTTTGTACCAGTTTTTCATGTTTATTTTATTAATTTAGAGTGTTGTGCTGATTTAATGTTGTAAAATAGAATATATATTTTAAAAAATTGAGGTAAAACTTATTGATTTTTTTAATTGATTCAATAATTCTGGTATTTACACGATGAAGAGCCTGTTTTAAGTTAAAATGTAACTCCACTAGAATAGTTTAAGTTTTAAATATTGAATGAAAATCCTATCGAAATCCAATATGTTCCAATGGTTATAAACAGACTTATTTCCTTATATTCTATATTTTATTCAATAGTAAAGATGAACAAAATCTTGTTACTTAATGGAATAAGGGATCCTGTTGTTGATTCGCTATCTTTTTGTGGCTTTTATAATGTCAAAGACCTCTCCATGGTGTCAAAACTTTTCAAATGTTTTAATAAGTCACTTAAATAAAACTCATTTTCAAGAGAAAATGTTGCCAGTGCAAGAGGTATGAGCCATACGGAAATAATTAAAATCAAGTGAGTGTTAACTCGTCTAACCCCATTGCCAAAACCTCCTGCTTTGTTGTACCCAGAAACGTTGGAATATTATCAATAATTAAGGTTAAAAAAAAGTTCTTGTTAATGGATTTAAAAAGGTAAAAATATTAACAAGTTCAAGTAAAAATAGTTCCAATGCATATTAATTATTGTTAATTATCTTCTTCTATTGGCACATCAGGCTGCCAACCATTTCGGTCTATCTCTTGCATGGGTAACAAAGAACCTGATTTGTCGAAGATCCTGCCTTACACCATCGACCCTTAGGCATACGACGTGGACCCATACTATCCGGGATATTGATGTATATTATATTTGCAATTCTATCATCACTCATCTTCATAACGTATCCAAGCCATTTTGATTTTTGTATTTTGAAGTAGGAGATGTTAATTTCCTTTTAGACTCTAAACAGTTTGCTATTTTTCTTTCATCACTTATGACCTTTTTTTTTCTTATAAAGATCTTAGACTTCTCTATATTACTCTTTCGAACCTATCTAGCAGGTTGACACTTTTTATTGTTAAGGGTCTATGTTTCTCCACCGTATGTGACTACAGGTCTTATAACGGTTTTGTTAAAGCCTAAACTTGGCAGTGAGGCTTATCAGTCTCCTCTTAATTAATCTTGATATGGAGAAATGAGCTCTATCTCAGCTGTGATTATCCTTCTCTCATTTTCAGATGTTAACATTTATTTATCGGCTCGACAGGTGCCTGAAGCTTCCCTTGGCCCTTTCAACTGCTTTTTCCCAGTCATTTCAGTAAATAGTGAGTCTACTGGACACTCCGACCATCATCAAGTTCTCAGCCACACCTTTCTCACAGTCTTTCTACACCTTCCCTTCGGTTTTCTGCGATGTCTGACTCTATCCGGGGTTCTATAATATAGTTATCTGACTGCTCTACCGTTAGCCATTTAAAGCGCTGAATTCGCATGAAATGGGAAGCTTGGAGATCATCGTATAAGCCATATATCTCTTCGTTTCTTCTCTCCAGCAATGCCAACTGTTTTTGATTGGCCTCATAATCCGCCCCAACACTTTTCTCTCAAACGTGTCAATCTTTTCAGCCATGGCCTTGCGTAAGGTCCAGGTAGCATAGGCATAGGTTAACACAGGTCGTACTATTGTTTTATAGACTCATTTTGTTACTCAGACTTAGTAGTTTATTTCGGAAGAAACTTCTTAAGGCAAAATATACTTTGTTAGCTCCATAATGCAGTTTTGAATTTCCTCCATCTGTTCATTTAATATGGAGCCAAGAGTGGAGGTCCAATGCATAATGGTTAATGGTAAAACAGAAAAAAATACAGAACCAAGCCACTTAAAACTGGGCATGCACTAGAACATATGCAACCCAACAAAAGCTACATCACATCATCAGCATAACCTAGCACTTGCGTCATTTTATTAAAGGTTTTACCTGTCTGATAAAGCTTGGCCCTTTTCACCATAACCTGAAGGACAATATTAAATAGTACTGAAAGCGGGTCACCCTATCAAACTCCGGTCTTCACTGGAAAGTGGTGGCTCAGCTTTCCATTTATTTTCACTCGACTTACACTCTCTCTTAGTGTACATGTTGTAAGTCAGGTTAACTTCTGTGAAATGCCCATCTCTTCCATTTCCATGTAAAGCTCCTTTCTGATAATGGAATCATATGCAGCTTAAAAAAACAATGAAAAGAATCCATATAATCAATCCTAATGAATTCCTAATTTTTTTTTTCATTATTTATCTCAAGGAGGAAATCTGGTCTATAGTTGACCTGCTTCCTTCTGAAGCCATCCTGGTAATTACCCGATGGAGGTTCTACAAACTCCACTATTCGCTTATATAAAATAATGGAAAAAACTTAGTAGGCAGATTCCTTGGTAATTGTTGCATTCTGTGAAAGCAACTTTTTTCTTATAAATAAGGCAGTGATAACTGATTCTTTCCAGCTTTTCGGCTTTCATCTTAAATATTGACTTACAAAATTGGTCTTAATTACTTATACATATTTACCAGTAATGTTTATCCTTTAATGATGAGTTGTGAAACCAAATAACCCATTCTGTTTGTGACAATTAACCAAAATACTATAATATAAGTACAATCAACCCTCAAAATAAAATCAAACCTGTGTCCGATGCTTGATAAAACAATTTCTGAGTTTTGTCTCTTATATTCGTGTAGTGTAATATAATCAATGTGAACATCCTTAATCGCCTTATATATTTTTATTTGTACAATTAAAATTTCATTTAACCTTTAATTAATTTCTTGTTATCAGTGTGTGTGTGTGTGTGTGAATAGGCTGTTATTGGCATGAAGTTATTTGTTCCTGTTGTGGCAACAATTTTTTATCTTTTGCAATTGAGAGGACATTAGACGGGTCTGAGAAATTCAACAGTTCCAACTCTCGTTTCAGAACTTAGTTCTCTATTCATTAACAAAAGGTGCGGAATCCTTTGCCTGTCATTTCATAATCGGTTATAGTGAAAGAGAGATTGCTGAAACCAATTATTTAAATGATTTCGCAATCTTGAATAAAACATGTTAGAAATATTAATAATATTGATTTGGCCCTGTTTCATGAGTACTTGTTACTCATCGTCGTACGAGAGACGGTGATTTCTCAGTAACGCGTGGTTTGAAAGCTGAATTGATTCAGGTCATCACGATGTTAAAACTACACCACGACAACAAATATATATTTCTATCTGGCTCATTTTGTATCGTTATTATGTTTATACTAATTAAACTTAATTTGATATCGATTTCATTTAATTGAATAATGTGATCTTATTTCTCAAAGTTTATCTTATTCAGGCTTCCAGTGCCCGTTCATACCTTCAATAACTTCTAAATCCATTGTTGTTTACATTTCGTGTAGTCATCAACTTCAAACTGATTGCTATAAACTTTGCAGACACAGCACATAACCATCACCCTCAAATCAATAAATTGTTAAAATCCTTTAAGTTATGTTTCGGCTTCATTTAATCGGTAATGTCTTGCTCCAGTTTTTTATGTGTATATGTGATAAATTAATTCGTTTTGTATAGGGTTTGTATACTAATGGTGTATTAATTATTAACAATACATTGTTGTTATACATCTACTCATTAAAAACAAAAAAATGATCAATTACAAAATATTGCCAATTAAATTAGGCTGAACTATAACTTAAAGAATTATAATAAATTATAAATACAGTGTATGAGGGGGTACCTGGAGAACTGACTGATGAATTAAAATTTTGTTGTCTATTGGGATTCAAAGTCCTTTTGTACTATAACAAGAGCAGGAAGGATATCTTAACCTACCGATAACTATCCTGTATGCCAGAAGTGGCCAGGTAGGATATGGAAAAAATAAAATAAAAGGATGTTATCCTACAGGTAACATAACCTATTCTGGCGAGGGTACATAGGTCGGAATTTACTTTGTGAGTCGCCATAAAATAAATTGCAACCATAGTCAGGCCGAGTTTGAACTGGCATCGTTTCTGACTTGGAAATCCTTTTCCAACTGTTCCGTCTTCGGGTCTCCCGATTTCATATTGCTTCTATGCCGAACTGAAGCATCTCGACTTCCTTCTGCCATCAATATCGTTGTTTATTTCGAAAATGTTTAGTGTTCTAAAATGCAGGGCCCGGTACGTTCTGTAATAATTCCGAACCAGGTTTTGATGACCACATCAAATCATTCAAAACCAGTGTGACTTGTCTCGATCTGACTTAACCTTCGTCAGAATTTTAAAACCACTTAATTTTAAAAAAAAAATCAATGTAATGGTTGTCCAGGAAGTAAAGAACTTGTTCATCGCGCTCAATCGCTCCTTACCTCACTTCAGTGTGAGTGAAAGGCGTAGTTTAATTAGTTTTTTTAATGCGTAACCAATTAAAAATTTATAGGCAGATAGATAAACACAAGTGTGTGGTGATAATATAATGGACAATTTTTCAGTGAGGAAAAGGTGTATATAATGTTTGATCAAGGAGGACTAGTGTGCACGACAGGAGTGGGAGGCTGTCACTCATTACAGATGAATCGAAAGATTAAGTTGATGAAAAAATTCAGAACAACTGAAACTAAAAAGAAAATTTTTGCTTGGAAAAGAGTTCACAAACAAAGAAGACCTCATAGTGGAAGTGAGAACCTGGCCTCAAGTCTTCAGGAATAGAGTAAAATGGCATTAAAAAATTAGTACCTCGTTAGATTAAATGTGTAGATTGTGTTGAAAAATACCATAGAGTAGGTAGTGCATCTTCTTAAATGAACCTTCTTTACTTTCTGGATGACTATCATATTAAAGTTGTAGTAAGAATTAGAAGATCAAAATTTGACTTTGTCAATTCTCCGAGAAATTCTCTTTGTTTTGACACCTTGTTTGTCAAAATCCAACGCTCCTGAGAGCCAAAAGACTCGACTCTTACTGTATCTGAGTTGTTAATTGGTATTGAGCACCTTAGTCGACCTGTCTAAAAGTTAACAATATATTTATTTTTACCACCCTCGTGGGCCTAATTTAAACTTCAACATAGTCCTCTGCCATATTCTTATGATACCTAAAGTTATAATCCTTAAAAACCAATTATATTGTGTCATACACTTCCTATTTAAAGTCCTACATATATTGATCATAAAAATTTTGTTGGGGAGGAGGAAACGAGTTTGTTATACCTGGGCATTATTAGATTAAAGAATAAAAGTTCATGGAAAAAATAATAAAACCATTCTGTTATATAAAATACACAATACAATATATGTTAATATTACATGTGCTATACATATTATTCATAAGTAAAAAATTGGTTTTAATTTTTTGTTTTTTTACAATGTTTGTTGGGATGGATATATAATTCCAAAGATTTCGCCCATTCTATAGAGTTTTGCTTCTTAGGTAAATGATTTGATTCATTTTGATAAAATCCGGCCTAGTACCAGTTTTTAATTGGAATTTCATAGGATTTTGTTGCAAAAAATAGTCTTGCAGCATTAGTAGTTTTTTTTTTTCTGATCATCTTTAGAATTTTGATTGAAAGTCTATTGGAATGAATTTTTAATAAAATAGAAATATAAAAAGAATAATTATATTTTTAATAAAAAATTTCAACAAGAGTTTTTGATCTATTTAAAAATTTAATTGAATCGTGCAATTGGAGAATATTATAATACTTCAAAAAATTAACTAGAATAAATGATAATTAAAGTTCATTAATAGTTTTAGAAGCACTTACCTAATAAGAAACAACATTGATTTTTAAATTTACCTTTTTAATATTATTTATTTGCTGGACACGTTTTAAACTACTTCCTGTAAAATTTGGCTTGATAGTATTTATAAAAAAAAGCAAATTCGTCGTCATTTTTCCCGTTTAAAAAATTTGATTTCTCAATAACATAATATTTTGTATTTAAAAAAATTATTACAGTTTAGCCAAATTTAGTTGCTTATTTTGCCTCAGTATTACATAAAAATTCAAAGTAATAACATATAAATTAATCACTAACATAAGATGGACTGTGATTAACTTCAATGTAGTATACACAATGACCTACTGCAACAATGACCACCCACCCACCCCTATTGTTTGTATTTTAAAGTTGATATTTGACAAAAAAAAAAAAAAAAAAAAAAATGTTATGTGGGAACTTAAAGGAATTCAGCGGTCAACCATTTATATTAACCTTTCAACAATTTTTTATGTGTATTTTTTCTTGGTCCAAAATGTCCAGTGCAGCACTCCATAAAACCATGGAATATTAGTTTTCAAATGAGATATGAAATTTATCTGGCAAATTTAAAAAATATTTATTTCACAAAAAAGAACTTGCCTTTCGGGAGCTACAAATCAGAGAGTCTTAACCGATTTAATCTAAAAAGCTGTTTTACCATTTTTAAGAAATTGTTGTAACTTTAAATTTGATAACTAGTTATATTGGGTGGATCCATAAGTTCGTTCGGTTTTTGAAAGGTGAAATAAAACAAGTGTTTTGTTTTTTCATACAAAGAATATATTTTATTCAATAATGTATTTGCCATTCTTATTAATGACCGCTTGCTATCTTTCTAACAATTTCATTATTCCGCTCTTGTAAATCATCTGAGGTCTAGAACCGAAAAATATTTCCAGTATCCCCTCAATTTCTCATACCTGTAGTGACCGGTTTTGTTTGATTAGAGCCTTGATATCACCCAAATCAAACTCGGAGCAGTACGTTCTGTTAAGGTATTGTTCCTGTATACCTTACATATATTTCAGTGCGCCTCCGAAGCTCACTTGCCTTTTATGAAATAAAGCAAAATATGCTGAAAGTGCACTTCATCATTTGATATTTTCACCACGCTGTAGCACAAACTTATGCCAGTGAAACCAAACAACAGTTTCAAGAGCACAACTTTAATCTTTCTGATAAGTATCATTATTGTCAAATAAGGCAACAAAGAGAACTGAAGATATTTGAAAACAATTCGCACATCGAATAAACTCATGGATCCACCCAATATTAAGTGATAATCAGATTGACTGTACTCTTGTCTTAAAAATTCATTCCTAATAAACAAGTCCGAGTGCAGAAAAGTTGAATTTTTGTGTTGTAATATACTTCCGATTATTCTATTCTTTAGTAATCTGTCTGGAAATCAATTTGCTTAAATTCCTAATTGTGATAAGTAAATTTTTATTAATATACTAGCATTTTAGTTCATAAGAAATAATTTACAAATTGCTTTTCCAATATCCGTTCACGAACTTTAATTTCTTTGAAATGTTTTTGTAGTGATACCTCAAATTTCATTTTCATTGCTTTGACTTTTGTTTTAATTTTTTAATACAGAATATTAGCCCATTAATGGTTAACCTCATATTATTAATGAATTTATCTGTGTTGTATTAATAAATCGGTCAAATGTCTTCTTGTCAAATGTATATATCCGTGTTTTTATGCAATACCTTGATGAGGTTCGTTGACTGGTATTTTCATACCTGTGATTGGCTGAAGAGTATATGCCCCGCAGGTCCGTTGCTCCAAGACCCGTCTATCCAGAAGGCCCTGGACAGCCTGATTCAAGGGGGAGATCTGCTGAGGAAGATAGCACCACGGCAACCAGCTCCATTCGGCAGATTCTAGATGCGCACATAGTTCTTTCAGCACTTGTAGCGACTGAATACCAGCATGATAAATTAGATGTTTCTTTTATTTGTTGTAATAATTGATTTTGGCTGAAAGAACTGGCGGCAGTAATGTAATACATTTTATCAACTTAGGTTAGTTAAGTGTATTTGTCTTTAAAATTTTTATATCTGCACATTGCTTTTAATATGATCTGCAAATGGATATTCTTGTTTATTCTATAAAAAAAACATATTATTACTGTTGATATTTTTTTTCTTTAAATGATAGGTATATTATTTTATTGTATTGAACCAGTCTGTATTTTCTTGAGCGTATTTATGTATTATATGAATTACACCTTGAATCAATGTGGATTTTTTGACATTGAATAGATAATTTTATGTTTATGATGTAATTTTTCCCTCTTTTGAATACAACAATCATAAAAATTCACTGATAAAAATTATATATATAAATATATACATGAAATTCAATAATAAAATAATTATAAATATTTGCACTTTTTTGAGAACCCTTTCTGCAATAAATCCATTATCTGACCTTAATCAACTAATAAAAAAAACTTGTAGAAGTCCTTACCCTTAGAGAAAATAACATATCTGGGTAATTCTAAGATTATTTAGAGCAATACAACAAATTTTAAAAACATAATCGTTAAAATATACATTTTAATTATTTGTTTGTACCAAGAATGATCTGGTGATGTTAAAGTCATTAGGCAGAATCAAAAATATTACTGTCCCAGAAAGGTCATTTTGGTTATGGTATTAAAGCTTTCATTGTCAGTAAAAGGGGCCTATTATTTTTTAAATCTGCAAGAAATGTAAGCTCACTTATTTTCTTCAGCATTGTTCTATCAAAATTCTATTTTTTTCAAGTCACTGTTTAGGCAATGACCACAAATACGAGATATATCTGTTAAATATTAGTTCTCTTTTCCAAGATATGTCAACTGTTAGCTTTCAATTGATTAAAAAACGAATGGGATTGATATGATATGATACTTGAAGAATTACAACTTTTAAATGATTAGCATACATAATAATAAATTCTGAATTAGGAATAGTTAAGCTACTAAACGAAACCTGTGTCATGTGAAATTTTGATGGTCTGTAAACTTAGAATTACCCAAGTAGTCCTTTAGAAATTATTACTATTATATTTTCAGTCATAAAAGTTTTAGCAATCAAGGTTTTTTTATTTTTATACTGTCCAGTATTCGTATTCCATTTACCCACCATTATAATAATTTAATAACACTTTGTGCCTGATCTATCCATTCATTTACCCAATACCTTAATAAGGCGAGTATATTGTAGATAAGACCGGCCTATCCATGTGGTGGACAACCTGACACAAGAGATAGTTATTGAGAAGGCAGCTGCTTCGCATACTCGTAGTTCTATCAGCATTTGTTTATAACTGATTTATCATTTTTAAAAATTAAGTAAAGTGGCTAGATTATCTAAATGACAGTTCATACTAGATTTAAATATTGATGGAAGGAAAAAAAGAAGAAGCTAAAAATATTTTTGTTCAGTTGAATTGTGTCAGTTAATAAATGTAAATTTATATTCACGAAAGAAATATGTTTTTTTTTTTTTTAACATATACTGGCTAGGTTGTACATTTGTCCATAGAAGATCAGTGATAATGAAAAGGTAAGTTTTATTTCTTAATGTAATTATCTTATCATTCATTATTCTTCAATATTTATGGATTTTTATTTTTGCTGTTTGTACTTGTTTTACAAATAAATATTTTTTATTTCAATGTTGTTTGTATTTAAATTAACTGTCCCAAAAATTCGTTCTTTTTAAATAGTTTTGATCTTGTTATTAAGAAAGCTTTATTTTTTAATGTCATCTCTATTATAACCATGCTGATTTATTGATTTTTCTTTTTTCTCTTTCATTTATTTATTTTTGTATGTATGGGTTTAACACTCTTATATATACTCCAACTGTAACATGAAGGATATGTTACCAACCTTTTCTAGCATGAATGAGCTTGAGATTTATTGAATTAAAGAATAATTAATGCAAACATCACAATATAAACAGCAGCCTCTAAAGGCCTCCAACTAAATAACAAAATTAGCAGTTTCTGACAAACTTAATATCTCGGACAGGTGCCAGTCTATTTCCTTATGTTGTTGACGTGTTTCTCGGTCGTCAAATCTTAAGGATTTTAGTAAAAATCGAAATCTTCGTGCACTCATACTGAGACGAAATATCTCGATTCCAAAGCCATTTGAGTCCCACAAATCCTCCAGATTTTTTTCTCCCGGCTTTATGCATTTTTGCAATACATGACAGCTCAATAAAGGCTTTGATTTCATTTTTATCAGTTGCAATCGCATCCGTTCCCTATGAAAAATTTTCATGTACGCCATCAATCCTCAATAATTGGGCGCAACACAGGTCACCCCACTACTGGAATGTAAGGCTAAGGCTCCGAAGGCCAAGAGAACACGTGGAGGGAGAGTCCTCTCCCAAGCGATATTAAAACGTATCAAATGCACCGCTTTTCGGACCTCTCAGATCCAGTGCGACCTTCGGAATGTTAAAGAGAAAGCTTATTGCTATCTAAAGATGTATTCCTGGTTAGTTTTGACGACTGTCAGGTTGATATGATGTAATTATGGTTTAAGTAATGAAGTTATGAGAATACTAGAAGTTTTATGATTGAAATGTAGAACAGGTTTTTTCATGTTTTCCATTAATCCATAGACAACTGTTGCTTTATGGTTTATTTCTCTGTCAAATGGAAAATTACAGTTATCTTTTTATAGTGAAAATTAGAAACAACACCCTTTTTTTACATTCTCATTTATTTCCATTAGATTGTTGGAGATTTTGTTGCTCTGCACCATATTCATCTAGAAAAATTATTATTTATTTATTTCACAATAAATTACACAGTCTACCTATTATACATATTTATTTTTATATTTCATTAGAAATTATTGTTATTTACTTAAATTTTTAAATGTAGTTCTCATTAACATTCTTCTTTAATATACTTATAACATTGTTTCATTTGTTAAATACTTACAATAAACAATGGGAATTGAGGCTTGCTTTAATTTCTGAATTTGAACTCCTTATGTTGTTTACAATTTTAAATAGTAATATTAGATTAGGTTGAATAGACTCCAATCATTCTAAAATGAAGATTTTGAAGCTGTTTTAAGGTAGTCTCTGCAAGAAAGATTCTTTTTACAGATGGGCACCGAAAAAATTAGCGATTAAAAAGGAATTTTTTCTACAAACTGGAAAATATGACATCAGGATATTACTGATGATTTGAAACTTGATCATGGAATTTTCAGAAAATTAATTGATGATTAATTACTGTAAGGCAGTACTGACAAATTAATGGGTGTTATGAATAAATGTATTAATTATAATAAGTAAAATATGGTATGGTAAATAGATTAAACCGTACAATTGAAGGACATGAAGAAATAAGAAAGTTGCTTCATTTCCAATAAAAAAAATAAGAATAAAGAAAATATCAATGTTTTAATGATACAAAAAGTGTGTAACTCGTGGCTTTAGTTGTAAACTGTTCTGGTATGTAGCAGCATCTCCACTTGGCTTAATGCTGTGAGAAAAGATGTAGCTCCTGGAGTCATCGTATTTTGATAATATATATACTGTATATCATTTTTATCAGTGCGAAGCAACGTAGCTGTCAGAAAAACAGGAAATGGGAATGCATAACTATCCTTTTTCAGTTGGCTTAAAACTGAAGTTGTTATTGAAGTTTACACTATTTTGATTCTTGAAGCAAATATTTTTTGTCGGATTGATTCATTTTTTTTTTTTTTCTATTTAAAAAAACATACAAAATTATTTGAAAAGTATAGCATCCAGATCATTTACCAAGAAATTGATCATTGCACAGTAAAATCAAACTTAAGCACTCAGCAATCGACCAGAGTTCATTTTTAGTTGTTTTTTTAATGACGATAAGAGCTTCTCTTCTATTGCATGTTGGTGCAGCTTCTTCCACTGCGTTACTAACGGCTAATCATTATTATTTTTTTTTTTTCATTCCCATAAAAATGTAAGTTTTGTGATGAGGCTCTAAATGAAATGCATAAAATATATTTCAAGTACAAAGTAACTGCCTCATTGGCTTGTAATATAAAAATACTTACTTGGGTATATTAGACCTAGAACTGGCATATCACTTTTTCTAGACGCCATAATGTGTTAGTGTTATACATTGCTTCTGATCTGAAAGTTGGGTCTCTCAGAACCTGAGCATTCTCAAGGAATAAAAGAGACAAAAAACTAAGATGTGTGCTTTAGACCACGCCGAAGAAGTGGAAGCATCAACAAGGCGAGATTAATAATATGAAATATAAATTATCAATAATAGCTCATTATAATGAGGATGACATGCTGAACATTTCCCTCGCTAACAATATGCAGGTTTGATTTTTGTTTTTGAGAAATTTAATCCATGTGCAAAAATACTTCAATTAGTCTACTCTACTTACTTTACCCAAGTGTTACGCATTGGAGAACTGACGGCTCAATCTAATCCACAAAAAAAAAAGTGTAAAACGCGACTAAAGAAGTTTTAAAAATTTTATTTTATTCATATTGATATAGCTTTTCAAATTGTTAGTGATATCACGTAGAAAAAATTAGCAATTCATTACTGTCCATAAAATTTATGATGTTTCACTTTGACAATGACCTTATACATATACTAATGTTTAGAGTTAACAATGAAAGTTGTTTAAAACTTTATGTCATCTTGAGCATTGAAAGCATTGACAATAAGAAAGCATTTTCCATATTCAAAGCTTCCTTTCTTTCTCAGCATTTTGACATATCAATAAGTTGTTTAAAACGCAAGATTATTAAATATAACGAACCTGGATCTGTTCAATGGATAATTTATTTGATGCTGCTATGTGATGCTAGTAAATATTATATAATTTAAATAGAAAATGGAGTTTTATATTTATTTGTTATTTGCTATAACACCTTATAGGAACAATATTTTTGTCATCCACTGGTTAATATATATTTTCTTATAACAATAACAAACGGTTGAGAACTTGCTTTGACTATTGCCTAATCTTCAAATCTTAAAGTTATAATGTGTGAAATGTGTAAGTTCCTTTTATGTTATGATTGTTTAAAGTAATCTAATAAAAATTCATATAATTTTTCATTTTATGACCCAAAACCTTTTGTTCGGGCAAACCTTGTCAAGCATTCAATGAAGAAGATTAAGAGTCATTTGGAAGACATTTCTGTGTGTTATATTATTTAGTAAGGCGATGTTAGATTGAAGAATGGGAACTATTTGAAAGCTTATTGGAGCATTGGAAATTATAAAATTAAAAAATCCAAGATGGGTCATTCGGTCACAGAAAGTTTCTGATGGTAAGCCTATGTTTCTTTATTCAATGAAGAAGATTAAGAGTCATTTGGAAGACATTTCTGTATGTTATATTATTTAGTAAGGCGATGTTAGATTGAAGAATGGGATCTATTTGAAAGCTTATTGGAGCATTGGAAATTATAAAATTGCAAAATCCAAGATGGGTCATTCGGTCCCAGAAAGTTTCTGATGGTAAGCCTGTGTTTCTGCTGGATAGTCTTTTTTTACAGAACATAGTTATATTATTATGATCTTATTTATGAAACAATTTCCTAAATAGAGATGTAATGCTACAGAGTTAGATGGAATGAAATTAAGAAGCAAATTTGTGTCAAACTAATTTTTTATTTATGATTCACCTTGACTCTTCCGTAACTAAATAATTGTCTGAAGTTCGTTGAGGGGCTTCATCATGTATGGTCATGATTGGGCATGTTTTTATGGATTAGAAGTATGTACTCATTTATCTTTATCAAGGTATAAATTTATGAATGACATTAAATATAATATATATAGTTATCTTAAGCCTGAACAGATTTTTTCCGAAGAATCACTTATAACAACCAAGGAGGTGTTTTCTTGCTGATATAGTGATTTTAATGCATGATTGTTTCAAACATATAAAAAATATTAAAATTTGTTTAGAGAATTGAGAATTTAGGAAATGAAAGGATATATATTGAAGAATCTGTATATAATGTGTTAGATATAACAACTAAAGGTAAGAAGATTATTAATATGGAAAGATTTTTTAGATAATAAAAAAAAAAGAAGACTTGGATTTGAATTTTAACTCTTCTATGGTACCAGGTCTCAAGAAATTTTTTCTATTTGTAAGAAAAAGATCCCGAATAAAAATATCCTATTTGCTACCCAAAATCTCTCCTTTATTGTTATTCCTACCTTGTTGAAACATTCTTAATCATCTGCTTCCTTTTTCTTCCAAGTTTTCAATCCAGTCACAAATCATCTTCGAATCGGAAACAACACGTGGATAATAAATTACTGGCGAAAAGAAATAGTGTACACCTGACCAAACCATCAAAAGAACTAAAATTGAATGAGTGATCATCCGTAATTCACAAGCCTATAGAAGCATTCTAAGAAAATAGCGATTCTGGAGTACCCCAGTCTGTACATATATCTTAATCCATAAGCAAGCATTGGTATTAGTAAGAAATCACTAATATGAAACTGTGATGATAATAATTTTACATTGATGCATTTTGGAGGCGAACAATAGTGAAAAAATCAGTTATCAGTTCATGTTAAAGGTTAAACTGCCCAGTCTTCACTTATATTTTATATTGTCATAACATTAGTGGTGTGATATTTTTGTATTTTTAAAAAATATAAACTGATAGCAATTAACATTTTTTTTATTTCCCTTTTTTTCTGGTTCGTAATTAAAAACAATACTTTCTCCAGATGTGTCTTTTGTCGTAGCATTTACCTTTGAGCATGAATAACCTATGAATTTTAAATTGAATTACAACTGCTTGTCTTATCAGTTATAATATTAATTCAATATTTTCTTATCACGGGTTACAAATATATATTATAGTTATGTTGATAAAAAGAATGACGTTTCATTCTTGCATCTACTACTTATCGTTTTCTTGAACTGTTATGGTAAAAAATTGAAGACTACAGTATATTTTGTGTTACTTTTTTGTGAAAGTGTATGTTTGGAGGCCAAATCAACTATGTTTTTGTGAAGCTGTATGTTTGGAGACCAAATCAACTGTAGTCCCATCAAATTAGATTTTTCTATCGGCACAAAAAGCAGGCAACTGATAGTTAATAAGGTGCTTATGAAAAGTAAGTAATGTTTCCACTCATTTAGTATCACAAAGTATCTACTACTTTCTTTATAATATTTTTTGGAGTTCTGTTTTGCATTGCATTTTTTTTTTAAATTAATTTTCCTGCCTGT
Source organism: Nezara viridula (assembly GCA_928085145.1). Taxonomy (NCBI): domain Eukaryota; kingdom Metazoa; phylum Arthropoda; class Insecta; order Hemiptera; family Pentatomidae; genus Nezara; species Nezara viridula. The sequence continues at coordinate 22,688,877 of OV725080.1, read as the reverse complement.
TAAGGTTTTAATTTTTTAGTAAGTGATCGAATATTGATCAGCCTCTTAATTAGGATTTTCTTTTTCTCTTTTAAAGTCGATATTTTTAAAATTCATTTTCCTTGTTCCCATAAGGTAGTTCATTTTTTCCTACATCCACCATTTAAACCTAGTAAATTCTCATGTTCTGAATAAGAATTTAGCTCATTTTGTCTTCAAATACTTATTGGTAGGTTTCTGAAATAATTTAATTTAGAAATAAAATAATACAGTAACATGATTACGCTTTAAGGGTCTATTGATATCATTGATCATAACATTAAAACTCTGGAGTAGATCTAGAGAGAAAACTCATATGATTCGTAAGTTACATACAAATTTATAGTTTATATTTAAGATCGTCGTATAAAATAAAATCATCTAACCTTCCGCCGTCCCATGTCCCAACCAGAAGTTTCCAGCAATATGCTGTTGCCTAAGTCACTACATAATCTACATCTGCGATTACTAAAATCATATCATAAATTTGTAAAATTAATAATAGATATGAGAATGATATAGCGCAACAATTTACCTCAGTTCCTGGAAACTGAAATAAGATGAAATACCAGTCTAGTCTCTCTGTCATATTGAAATGTGCAAACCTTGTGTTAAATTATAAATGTTGGATGAAAGTTGACTATGATAAATTGATACAAAGAACTTTTTTATCTTATCAAAACTGAATAAATAAATGAAGTTTCTTCTAATAACAGTCTATTATTATCCAATATTTATAAAAAGCATAATTTTCTATGATGATACCATTCTGTTGATGTATTAGTTTTTGTTGCCAATTGAGAGTTTCGATGCCTTTGTTTATTATTTCATTAACCTGAAATGATTGTATTAAAATCTTTTAGGAATTAAAAATCTATTTTTCAGAGCATTAGTTTCTTATATTTATTTTTGCATCTTTCTCTCTCTCTCTCTCTTCCTATGTCTCGTTTATGATGAAGAAAAATGTCTTGATTTTCCATTTGCCTTATATTTCTTTCCAACAATGGGTGAAGAAAGTTTTACTTAGTAATTATTACCAATTAATTATTAATTATTAGATAATGTATCATGAATCGGATCATATTCACTGTTATAATTATTATATTAAATATTCGCTATGTCAGTAATTTTAAGATATTCTACAACATTCGATTGCAGTTTTTGTCTTCATTGGATTATATATTGCCGGTATTAAATGCGAAAAACAAATATATGAGGCACTTAAAATCAAAACCTGTGCTGAATCCTGTTATCAAAAATTTATAAATATATGAAGAATGAATGTTTTAAGTAACTAATATTTCAAGAATAATGTTTAAAAAAAAAAAAAATCAACGGTATCAACTTGCTACTATTAATTTTGATAACTAAATGTAGCATATTTTGATTCTTAAGGACTCATATTGAAGTAGTAACATAAAATACATATATATTATTTTATAATATCTACGATTTTCAAGTCCAGATTTGTAGAAACCATTGATAATAGTTTTTAACATCAGTTGTAAATAAGTTGTGTCACTCAATCATCACTAACTTAAATGTATAGATCTTCTGCAATCCTGGTACCAAGCTCCATACTTCTGTCCTAATCTCGTAAAATCTAAAACTCAAGGACTTGAAAAATATTTCTTCTATACTTCTTTACTAAAACGTATAATGGTTTTACAATTTCTAATACTTAAGATTAAATGTCTACATTACTAAATTTCCTTCATTACCTCCTCTGTGATTGTTAATTGTCTGTCCTTATTTCTTGTAGTTTCAGTCTATCGATTAATGCAAGAGTCAGATCTTTTGAAAAATTCTGTTGTGGTTTTCTTGATGTCTGAAAAACTATTGTATAAAACATAAATAAACAGAATATTAAGATATCCAGCTGCTCCATTTGCCACTTAAATTGAATAATTATTAACATATGTTGTTTTTTTTTAATAACAGTTGTTAATGACATTGTTTTGTTTTTTCATTGGTTAAGATCTTTACATGTATTTTTCTTAAAATGGCATCCATAACAGGGTCCTGGATTGTTTCCTTCCAGCTGCTCTAAAACTGCATTTGCCATTTATATCGAATAATTATTAACATATGATTGTATATGTTTTTTTGTTTTGTTTTTAAATAACAGTTGTTAATGATTTTGTTTTGTTTTTCATTGGTTTTTATCTTTAATTCTTTGATTATAGAGCCCCCTGTTTAAATTATCAAGCTGAAAATAAATTAATTATTTTAAAAAATGTAAAACTTTTGTCCAGTTGCACTAAATATATTTAATTGTATGTATGCAACTAATTTGCTGTAAGAAATGTTGTGCATACATTATGGAAAAGCACTCATTACGTTTTGCCAAATTTCTACTTATACATGCTTTGACATAATTGATATTATGTTTATTCATCTTCACGTTTAATTATATAAAATTTAATTTCCTTCATCACTAACATTACTTCCTCAGTGATTTCCAATTCAACAGTTGTTCTCATTTCGTGAAGCATTTGTCAATTATAACAAGATTCATATATTTTTTTCCCCAAATTTCCACTTATAACATGTTTTTCGCATAATTAGTATGTTTACACAACACCTTTGTTTTTCTCAGGTATAATTACGAAAAACTGAACTTCTTCCGTTGCTAATATTATCTCCTCAGTGATTTCCAATTCAGCAGTTGTTCACAGTTCGTGAAGCTTCAGTCCATTATTACAAGATTCACATAGTTTCGCCGAATTTCCACATAATTGATATTAAGTTTACACAATACTTACATATTTGCATTCCAGTTTAATTATAAAAAATAAACATCTACATTTTTCTCATGGATTTAATGAAATTTCTATTCATTAAAGCCATGCTTTTTAGACTAGACTTATAATACAAGCATAGTAAAACTTGTTAGGTTTTATTTGTGTTCCTTCTGCTTGAATTTCACTTAGTATGTTGATACGAAAATCACTTTTGATCATTGTCTCATTGTTTAAAAAATTTCATTTTTAGTTTCTGTTAAGTTGTGTGTTATTGGTTTCGATATTGTTTTGTTTTTTTTGTTTCATTGTTGAAGTTAATTTTGTAAGCATATTCTTTATCTTATTTATTTTAATTAGTTTATTTATAATATTTCAATTCGTCCAGTTTTATTTATGTAATTTCTAATTTTGTTCGTAATGATGACTATATTGTTGGTTTTCGCAAAAATTCACTAGAAAAGTTTTTTGATGGACCTAAACCTTTAAATAACTCTTTTTGTAATCTATGCTTTACTGTTTGTTCATTTGTTTTTCTCGATGTCTAGGCGCAAAACATCCAGGTCATCAGTGCCTGATCAACTAAATAACACTACTTTTATACTGTTCAGGTGGTTGGTACCAAAAATAAAGGATAAAAAAAAAATAAATAATATATATATATATATATATATATATATATAATATATATATATATATATATATATAATGATAATAATAGACACTTATAGATAATAAGATAGAATAAGTAAATGAATAAACTAAAAAAAATGGCAATAAAATCAATAAATGAATTGAAATTAATAAAGCAATGAACTTTTTAAATAAAAATAAATAAATCTGCAAAGGATCATTAGTTATAAACTTGTCATAAATGTTTTATAATTTTTTCATTGCCTAGAAACATCATAACTTTAGTAAGTATTTCTTCTTGATTTCCCAGGGATGGTGATATATTTTACAGCTCAAGGTTAAAAGATCTCGGAATGCCCCAGAATATATCACCATCCCTGGGAAATCAAGAAGAAATCCTTACTAAAGTTATGAAATTTCTAGACAATGAAAAAATTATAAAACATATATGACAAGTTTATAACTAATGATCCTTTGCAGATTTATTTATTATTTATACTTTACTTATCGTTGTAAAATCACAGTAAATGCATCAAAATGAAAAAACTTTTTAAGTTTTTATACTAAGTAGACAATTTTCTGATTTCACAGAAAATTCGTCAAAGTATTGTTAGTATATAAAGATGACTTAAATAATAGTTTTCAGTTATCGGCAAGTTATGTTATAAATAGTATGAATCAAGTATAATGTTTACTTATTACTACAAAATATGAACTAAAAAATAAAATCGAACAAAACTCTCCTGTCATGGACAAATTTACTAACGATTGTAATTTTATTGTAGGTTTTTTCAATTTAAAAAAAAAAATGTCCTTGGATCTCAAACTATTGTTTAACAATGTACCATCTTTATTAAAAAAAAAAAAGTTCCTTAATTTTTTTTTCTTGCCACTGAAAGATTTGTTTAATTTTGATAATTAAAATTCATGTTTTGAGGAAGTCTGTATGGCTGATTTTATTTTTAGTAATATAGCTATTTGATCTGTCATTTTTGCTGGAGAAAATGGAATCGGTTGTTGCTGTTTTAAGTTATTGAAGATTTTCAGAAGAGATGCCATATATTATTCCTTTTGGTCTTCTATTTATCTATCATACAAAGCTTAGATCCATCAATCATAGTGATCCATAAATACCTTTTAGGCTTGGTAGTATTCAATTTGAGTTTTTTTTATTTTCAAGTCAGATTTGCTCGATCAATTTCTAAATGGATTATCTCATATAATGTAAGTCGATCTTTCCATGCTTATACTTCAGGATTAAAGTGCTATTCTTATTGTATTATATATAGTAGAACATCTTGACAGAGGGTCGTACAGGTTGTATAAGAGATTACTTATCTTATGTATAATACCAAACAAAGTTGATTTGTTAGAGCTTTTTTTGTTTTTTTAACTGTATTAACCTTGTGGGATTCATGGGCCCTGAAAGTACTCCAGCTATTTTCATATTTTATTAAAGTTGCCTCCCATTTTAACACACATTTCATGAAATATAATCAGATGTTTACATTTGTATAATGCAAATTTCAATGAATTATTTTTATTTATTTTTTTTTACCTCTTAAAGATCACATTTATAAATATTTAAATATATTTGTTCAATATTGAAAATGTTTATTTTTTATTATTTTATGAAGTAATGGCACATTTTCCAGCATTTCTGATATCTGAGGATAGACAAGTAGGATAACATTATCACATGACAGCTGACTATTTCTAAAGAAAAGTATAACTGAAGAAATTTCGGCTGGCGCAAAATGTGCTGTAACAGTTATGTTTTGAGGCAAGATGTCTCGACTTATCCTGTACAATGAGGGAAAACGAGATAGCCCTTCAGGTAACTATTATAAAATCTACTTTTCACTTTTATTTCAAGTAAACAAAAAGTGGAAGATAATCAGAATAATTTTTAGAAGTTTCCTTGTTATAGATTTGTTAATGAAGAAAGCTATGCTATACTCTAGGGAAGGAGGACTTTAAGAAGTTATTGCTACACTTTGTTAAAAGTGTTTTCTGTTTTATTGAAATCTACTTCGCTGCTCAAATCTCTTGTTGTTACTAGTTCAATAAAACTTCTCAGCAGCCACGTCAATTTCAATTTCAATTTGTGAATTGTCGGATGGATGCAGAATAAATTGTCTTTTTTATTTTCCATTTCCCAATATATTTCTCTTGTTTTTTTTTTAATTAATTCTTTTATTGACACAAAATCTGTTTCGCTTGAATATCTCATTGGAAATTTTAACAAATACAAATTATGTATTGATTATTAAATCAATAAAAATAAATTGAATCAGTTTTTATACTACTAACAATGTGTTTTTTTGGTGTTTTTTATACTTCTTGTTTCATCATGGAAGTCTAAAAGCCTTTAAATATATTGTTATTTTAATTTTTGGAATCTTAATAACTATAGCATTTTTCACCCAGTTTTTGTTTTTTATAGTGTTTTATTATCTTCTGATGTCTGTTTATCCCATTATCATCGGTTCAATAAATGCTAGTGTAATTGGTTGAGCTTCTAAATGTTCTTAACTTTATTATTATGAAAAAAAAAATACTGTGATATGTTTGATTCTTCTTAAATTACACTTGTTTATGTTTATAGAAAGAGTTAAAGAAATATCTAAAATCCACATCTTAAGATTTAAAGAAAGCTATACATAAAGTGGTTTTGCATATAGCAAATCTCTATCTCTTTAAATTTTGTTCAATGTAACTTGAGACTCGGTCCACTGTTGTAAAAGAGGAGAGAACGCTCGGGTTGAGTTACTGATCAAGTGTTTAACTTCTGTCTCATTCTTGGAGGAATAAGGAGCGTAAGCATCTAATCTGTCATCTTCCACTCAGTATTCTTTCCCCTCTTACTGCAATTGTTGGTCAAATCTTGAGTTAAATTGAATAAATTATTTGTATTATATTTTGTTAAATATAATTTTAATTTGTATGTTAAAAGCATTAATACTGTCTAATTGTATCACATATCTATATTTAAGAATGTGATGAAATATCATTAAGAAGCAAAATAAAATATTGATTAAGCACTTCTTCAGTTCAGAGTATGTACCAACTAAGTAGATAGTTTGATTTGATCAAATAAAATATATCCAAAATGTACTTTTATTAATTTTCTTTTAATTTTATAAATTATGATTTAAATTAAAGGGGGAAAACAGGGTAAATTAAATTTAATAAGTTAATAAAGAATAACCTGTGCTGATGCTGTAATTTTTAAAAGTTATAATTTCATTTCAGGTGTTTTAGCTAGTTTTAAGTGTTAATTCTTGCTGAAATGATATAAAAAAATATAAATATAAAAAACCTTCCCAAACCAAGATCAGTCTTGTATCAGTATCAAATAAATCTATTTACACTACTTAACAACTTTAATGCGTTTTCATATTACTATGAAAAATATTTCACATATTCTTATACTTTTCTATTATACCCTTACTATTAGGGTGTCCCATAAGTTTCTTCCTTTAGTTTTTTATGCGAAAAGAAAAGATTTTGAAGAAACCCGGTTGCCAACGAAACGTACTTCGAAATAGCTTGAGACGATTGAAATCTATGCCATAAACAGGCCATAGATATTCTGCATGTTTACAAACATAGTTACCTCAAGGTCATAGATAGCGTGGTACGGAAAAAACTTATGAGACACCATCATATTTATTTTCTTACTATTAAACCAATTGTTTAATACAGGGTCTTCAAAATACGGAATAGAAAAGTTTCTGTGATTAGTTAATAAGTGTCTGGTTAAATTTTAAAAAATGTGAAATTTAGTAACTCGCACAAACACGAGATTGTTATAATATTTATTACATATTAGAAAGCCCATTTCGCAACTGAAGTGTCATTTATAGAACAAGATTTTTTTTTTTTTTTTTTCGTCACAAGCCATGGTCCACGGGACTTAAGAGGTGTCATTGCAGCTCACGGGGCTTAGTGGAGGTCTCAATGTGGACTGCTGGCCAAAACGTTCAGAGACTCCTGATTTAATATATATTTCTTATATACTCCTCCATGGTACATATGGAACTTGGAGGAAGGTAGAGAAGATCGTATACTTGTTATAAATAAAACTTAAAACATACATGTACTAATGATAAACTAGTGATTAAAAGGTTTAAGATAAGTTATTTGTTGTTGTGCATAATTATTTAATTAAGTGAACATACAATTTTTGAAAGTTAATCTAACTTTAAAGTAGATAAATAAACAAAGTTATTCTAACAACTTCATTTTACTTTAATTTTTATGTTTCTCATACCTTGTTATCTGGTTCTTTTCTTAGCCCTGATGATGGCCTGAACTTCAGGTCGAAACGTCGGCATATGTAAAAATAAATATTATCATTCATTTTTGCCTTCTTTTTTGAATGACCACCCCAACTATTCTTCTCTTCATTATTCACGACAGTCAACCATTTACCAATTATAGATAAATAAACAAAGTATAATTTAGATTTGTACAGATGTGAGCCAAAATATTTTAGAATATATATTTTTAAAATAATGAATTTTAACATTTACAAAAAATAGATTGTAAAAATTGTTTCTTGAATTATATAAAATGCTTCTAATTTTTCTTGATTGCCTGTCCAGTTTTTAAAATAAAAATTTTATTAAATATCAACAAATTTGCTCTTTTTTTTTTTTAACTTAAAAATCGTCGATATTTCCACAATAATGTTTAGTGTCTCAGGTTTCATAAAATTAACAGAAATTTTTTTTAAGATCCTATGTTGATCTTAATCGTACATTTATGTTCTATAAAAAATCACATTGCCATCCCCACATATATTATTACAGTAAAGCTCGAAATCTGTTCTGTACCAAATATAAGCTCCTATCATGCTCAAATACCATGAATGGGGTACCATTGGATTCAGAATTTCACGGGGGGTTATCAAATCGTATTCTCCACTTATGTTTTTCTTTATAAAATCGATACAAACATTTTGCTAGGCTTTAATACTGGAACGGTGGTAGGTCTGTAGATCGATACTGGACAAATCAGACCTTGAAGATTTTGATGCGCACAGCAAGACCCGGATAGTTCCTACAGAATTATTGGATCATGCGTTTTTAAGCCCAAAAATGTACTATTTTCGAGATAACGCAAGGAATAGGATTCGCATCCACACAGCCTTACGTTAAATGTAGTACTGTCATTCAATACATGTCTCATTTCGTCGACTTGAGGCCTCTATGATCGAGAGAGGAGGAGTTTATATAATTTACCGATGGTGTTTTTGATCAGCAAGCCGTATCATCGTTAATTCTTCACCAAATCTCAAGATAGAACCACCAATTTCGAAGGCTTCCTTCTCCTTCAGGCGGAGAAAATAGTCCAATCACCCTGAAAATTCAGGCAAACAAGTTATGAAAGAAAACAAACTTTATTTGCGAATAACTAAAAAAATACACACTTTTCCCTCGGTTATGCCCATGATTACATAATATATTACTAAATTGCCTACAAAAGGGAAAAAAAAATCATCGAAATCGGACAATTTTCAGGAAAGATACAACATATTGAAATTTGTAAACATGTTGGTACTAAACATTAATGAAGATTTAAATTAATTTTTGTTTCCTTTGTCGATTATATTTATCGATAAAGTAACAATTGATTTCTTTATCTTCTGATACGTTGCATTATTTTATTTTCTTATTTATTTGGCATTTGATAACAATATGCTGTGCAAAAAATTCGCACGGGCCTTCTAGTCTAAAATAATATTAAGAACACTGAGTAAAAACAGAAATTGTCTAATAACTTAAATTCAACCACCAACGAAACCAAATTCAAAGTTTGATAGAATTATTGATTATTTTCTCTTGTAGTTATTTTGAGAACCATTTTCTAATAGAACTGTTCATTTTTATCTTCAACTTGATATGAGTATAGTATGTTTCTTCATCTGTTTTAATTCACCAATAACTCAATTTTTAAAATAAATGCAATCACATTATTTAAATACAAAACAACAATAAATTATGACGAAACAGATTAAAGTTTTATTTTTAAAAAGTTTCGGAATCACTGGAATTTTTACTGTTAATAGTTTTTAGCTCAAACTTTAGTTGTTATTTTTAAACTTGAAGAAATACTAGTTAAACTTTTACGATAAATCTGGAACTTTATTACAAAAAGGTTCCTGAGGACTTTTATTTTTAAGACTTTTTTCTTAAACATTATCACAAAAACTGTTAAAATGAAACTTTTTAAAGAAGTTTTACTTTTAAAAAAATGCAATAAATTATTATTTTAACAATTTATTAATTATTATTATTATTTTAAATTATAACTGTTATCGGAGGTTTGTTAATTTACACATATAAAATACACCACCCTTTCACTTTGTAATATAAATGTTATTAGTAAAAAAGGTAATCTGCATTCTGGGAAAGTTCTGATTGATAACAGTCAATCGACAAACCATTAGATACTAATTCTCTATGAAACCTCTTCCACTTTATGACTAAATGTCATCCTACAGATTCAACTTGAAATTAAGGTTTTTTTTATAGAAGTAATGAATATATGAAACATATATAAAAAATGGCCTTATCAAAGACGATCATCTTGTCATTTTCAGAAAGTGGAGAAAAATTCAAAATTTGTTTTATAGGTTCAACTCAAATTGTTTCTGAATATTTTAATTAAGAATGTTCAAGTTAAATCATGAAAAAATATAAAAATAGAATTGAAGTTGTGTCACAAAAATTAGCTTTTTCTCAACTTTAAAAAATGCTAGATGTACATCTTTGATGTGAAGCCACTCATATCTCTTAGTATTTTATAAGTTCAGGAATAAATTTTATTGAATTGATTTTAAATCAAAGTTAATGTTTTCTTCAACAAAGACTAGAAAGTGTGGATATAGTCATCATACCCAGCAATCACATACTAAATGATAATGATCTGTGATCTTTTTTATTTCGATTACAGGTTTTAATAACATAATATTTTATATATCGGTATATTATGTAAACAAATATTTAATCCTTATAATACTTTGGATAATTACTTCAGGCTAATGATACTCATAATTATTTTATTTTAAATCTGTATTTGATAAGTTGAAGTTCTATTCAATAAATTTATTTTGATTATTTTTTTTTTTTCAATAAAAAATTTATGACATTACTGTATACTTTTTCAGGAAGCAATATTCCAGTATGGAATTTGGAAACAACAGGTCGCAATTGGTAGGAACATTACGAGATTAACAGCCCAATAAACAAGTAATTGTTGGGATATTCTAGTTAAGTCTTATTCTGTAAGGAAGATGTATCATCATAGGCGAACCAATACTGGATCGAGCTAAAGAAGAATGTGCAGTTTAGGAATTTAGAAAGTTCCTTATCAACTCATAATTTGATATGTTAAAGAAATTTTTATTTGTATAATAAATATTTTTTAAAAAATACAATTAACTGACTCTTATATAATAATTCAAATAAAAAAATTTTCCTAATTCAACATAATATAAAATTGAGTATACAAATATAAAATATTGATTTTGGCAACAAAGGAATAATTCAGATAAAATTGAAACATTGTAAAAATAAAGTATTCCTTAATTTAAAGAAATTATAGTTATATTATTTTTCACAATGTTCAATATATGCCTTCATTAACTTATGAAAGACTTTTTATATTGTATTGTAAGTTAAACATTTTTTTCTCTTATAACAATAATAATTATACAAACAAATTTAATCAGTAAATATGTGACTGTTTAAAACTAAGTTGAAAGAAGCAAATTACATTGCGAGATTTTATCATTTGTCTAAAAAATTATATGGAAAACTGGGCCTTACAAAAGCTTTTGAGTGAGAGACTAGAATACAAGAAAACAGTCTAGCAATTCTACACAGCAGTGAAGAGTAACTTACATTTAATACTTGGAAAATGCCTATTAATTAAAATTTAACAGGTGCGTTATAAGTCTGTTTTGAACATTTTTTACATTAACAAGCACTGCACAACTCACCAAAGACAAGTAAGTTACAAACTGATCAATTCTAATACAACCTTCTGTTTCTATGAGCAGATTTATCTTGTCCTGTCAACTGGTGACTCGATTTATGCAGTTTAACCTCTGCCGAGTATCGTAACATTAAGACAGAACTTAACATTTGAACACAATTCATTGGCAGTTTGATTGCAGATGCTCACGAATTAGGTTCATAATAACTACTTCGAAGACTTTTTGGTAACTATAAGGATACAGCTCAGCCAATAACATCATTAAGAGGAGGTACTAGCATTAATTTTATTATTCCTCATCATCAATAAAAGTCTATTTAAAGAATATTTCATCGCAAGTCAATGACAGGTTAGAAGGAAATAGTAATGGTAGTACCACCAAACCCACTCTGCTATTTAAAAAACTATATAAATCTATTGTTGAGCTGTTTACATCAAGTGCCAACACATTTAGTAAATAACATTATACAATTTCAACAATCACATAAACAACAATAATTTCCTTTTATATCATAACAATCCCCAGTTCCAACTGTTGCATACCATCTTAGTCACGTTGGTCGAGACTTCTACTTTAATTAATCACAAACTGCCTCACTTAAAATTAAGTTTTATCAATTATTAATATAACCTTAGGATGAAGTATCATACTTTAAAATAATAAAATGAGATATATTATACATAAAAATAATTTACAATCATAATCAAACTAATAAATAGTTGCCAACAAACTTCTTTCTAATAGTCTTTTCTTTTATTAATATACACATGCAGTCAACCTATATACATAAATATTAAATTTAAAAGTCTTTAAAACATTCTCATTGGTAATAGAAATATAACATACGATCACAATATATTTGGTAATGATTACTTTTTATGTAATATTTGGCAAATGTAAGAAGAAAAAACTTAAAAGAAAGATTAAAATTAAACAAGGAATAACCAACAAAATAAAGGAAAGGAATAAGACTCGTTGAAAACGAATTGGCTCTGGTTAAGCAGCAAGAAGATTTTTAATCTGTTTTGGTGTTGCGTCTTCGTTGAGGTGCTTTGTCGTATACCTGAAGAAAAATAAATATATAATAAAAAATTATTGGATTTAATAACTAAATACTCATTAATGACAGCTGGTCTACTAGAACATTTTTATGAAATTCTCTAATTGTTGGGGGGGAGGGGAGGGGAAATTATTTTAAAGGTGTAACCAATCTATTTTAACCTGAGTGAGAATATCAAGATTCATTCTTTGAGCCACATAAGGGTAGATTCGAAACAAGAGCCACTTGAATCAAGATTGTCACACCTTAACACTCAGTTAACACAGCTTTGATGTACCATTTATATACTTGTGTATATTTATAAACTTTTTGTGACCATTATAATGATAATGAATAATACCAGATGATTCACACTTGCTTCTCCAAGCTTGCATAAGTACTGGACTTACAGTATTTTTCACTTTTGGTGTTATATTTCATGACTTTTTCAGGGTAGAAAAAATTTTCTTTAATCACAGATTCAAAACTTGTGACTTTAATCACAATTACTTATGATCACGGGCGGATCTACAGGGGGAGGGGCTTTCGGGCTGAAGCCCTCCCCCCCCCCCCCCAAAAATGGCAAAATATAACCATGTTTTATGGAAAAAAATATTAAAAAATTATCTCTTAAAGTCTTATTGTTCGTGTAATTACATATAAAAGGACTTAAGGAATCACTTAAACACCATTTCATATAGATAGTTAGTTTCTTTCTTTTTTTCCAAAGTAATTATCGTCATTTTTATGAAAAAAAAAGCTTTCGGGCTGAAGCCCCCCCCCCCAAAATCAAATCCTGGATCCGCTAGTGCTTATGATTGAGAAGTAAGTAAAGTAAGGGTAAAGAGATTTGTCAAACTCTGGTGACTAAACTATTTGTTCAAAAGAAGAGTGAAAATAATTTTATTATTACTAAAATAAAAATAATAATTAACTAAGGTCAAGTTGATTTAATTGATCTATTTAAAATAAAACTTAAGTAGTATTTATATAGATTATTCTAAATTTAAAAATTAGTTGATGTGCAGCAATACACAAAATTTGAAAATCTTAAGGCTCAGTCAAAGGAGTTAAAAAGAAATAAAAAAATTGATAGATTAAGTGAAGGATTTATGTATAATCTTATTCATTTTAAGTGAACCTCTCTCACCAGTTAGTGAGGTTTTGATAAATTAAGTTCAAGCTATAAAGTTATTAAAAAAAAAAAAAGTTCAAGAAGCGATCGATAACCACATTGCAAAAGCCTGGACGAATAAAAATTGAAAATTTCCAGGAGACAAAAAAACTGTAACTTTTGTTCTATGAGCATTATATTTTTTGGTTAAATTTGTTTGTTAAGCCCTAAGACAAAGATGTAATACTCTATGTAACTGTTTTGATCGTATTTCTGACAAATAATCTTTTAGAGCCATTAGTTCTAACTTAAAGCGTTTTACTATCCTTTCTTTTTCATGTATTACATAAAAGAATCTCATTTTCATTTTGTTAGAATTAAAGCAAAAATAAGAAAACATGATTTCAATACAGAATAAATTGTAAAATTATTTAATACAAACTGATTAAGATTTTTCTTGGTGATCTATCTTGACTACTCTAGTCTGCAGTGGACTGAGGACTTACTGTCTATGAGCTGATCTACTGAGCCTTTAATATTTATAATCTTATTCACAAAAATGATACAGTGCTAAGAAAGGGTACAAAATAGAAGAATTACTTAGTCATTATCCCTCATTACCTTAAAGCATTAAGAAGGGGTTCTGATTTGATGGGTGCCTGTTCTCGGAGCAGTCTTACGCATCCTTTGACGTCAACAGGTGATGATCTCACAAAGGCCCCCTGTGGATGAATGTGGTCATACAGAATGATCAATCCTACCATGACCCTTAGCACAAGGAGTTCAGTCTCTTCCCGCTCAAACTGACCGGCCAGGCTCCTACAGGCAAAAATAATTTTAAATCTCAGTTAAAAAACATAAGACACAGTATTGATACGGACAATATGAATATTAATTTATTATTTGGTAAATCTGGTTTATGCATTGTTTAACAAAAATACAGCTGATTCCCTCTGTATCTATCTTGTTAGGGATTAGGACAGAGACAGGTGGTATAAATATTAAATATGTAATTTATTATAATCAAGATAAAGTAGAGATGGGCATAATTGGAATCAAAGATTACAACTAAAAATAAAACTTTATGACCATGTCAATTTTACACTTAATTTAATAGCACTATAAATATAGCAAAAATGTGACCTGATTACTATTGTGAGGAATCAGAGATTGAAGAGGAAGTAAGGTTAGAAACGAGAGGGTTTGAAAGGTTCTGAAGTTTGTTATGGAAGGATAGGTATGTGGATTGAACCATATCGGAAACATATGGTACATTAAGGTCATTATGGATGATTTAATTTGTGACTAAGTAAGGAACAATGAGCATTTTACGAAGGATTTGGGATTGTAAGGATTGGATACAAAGAGGAATTCGATGGTTTTAGTAGAGCCCCAAAGCTCAATTTATTTAGTCCAAATAGGAAGACCTTATATTAGTCATACATATGAGTCTTTGATAATTAATTGAAAGCTTAGATCGTTTGTCTAGTAAGTATTGAAGTAATCAGAAACATTGAGCAGTTTCTTGTCGTTTCAGTCTTATACCAAGTCCTAGGTATCAAATTTGTTCAACAGGAATAAGAAAAGTATTATCAAAGGATACTGTAGGACAGGAAGTCAAAGATTTACGACAAAGAGTAAAGGTGATTTGATGGGATTTAATGGAATTAATTTTAATCCTCCAGTTTTGACACCATTCTTCAAGATTTGTGATGTGTCAATGAAGAGTTCGGATCTCCAGCCAGATTTGTACCAGCAATGCTAAACCTGAGAATGTTAAGAAGGTAATGCTTTAACTAACTCTGCCATCAAGACCTTGAATACAAAAAATCTAGCAGTTGAGCATGATTCTGGTCAAATCAGCTCCTTGCACCGCTGTTGACCACGAAACAGTACTTCCTTACAAATAACTGAACCTGACTCTCCATGGGTGTGAGGTGGTAAAGATTTAATAATTAATATTTTAAAAAAATACCACAATGACAGTAGGTAATAGAGCTTATTAGGCAAACCTGAAGCTTTTAGAATCTCAAATTAATGTCTAATACAACCTAAGAGGATTGCCCAAAACTAAGCGGTTGAGAGAAACATAAATAAAATGATTTATAAAACAAGAGTTAACGGTAAACGGGAAATCAAAAGAAATGTTGAGAATGAAAATTTATTACAGAATAAGAATATTGTTAGCTGTTGGGTCAACGCAAGTAAAATAAGATGGTCAGAACAGAGAGAAATGAAAAAAGGTAATTACGCAAACCATAGGTCCTACTAGCCTGTAGTGTCAGGGAATCCGATCACTGAATCAATGTTGATAAAAACTCACCTCTAGAATATTTTAGCACCTCAATGAAATGTAATAATAAGAAATAACAGTAAGCTAAGTGAACCATTTAAAAAGTTATATGAGAAGGAGTTAGTCGAGGGTGCGCTCAAATAAATAAAAAAAAATTAAAATAATTAATATATTTTAATTTTTTTTTTTTATTTATTTGACCGCACCGTCGACTAACTCCTTCTCATATTATATCAACGGTCAACCATCTCTACATCATTAAAAAGTTATAATTTAAGATTAAGTGGAAGCTCGATAAATAAATACCAGACTAAAGCTTTAACAGCCTGTAATTATGATTTTATATTTTAATGTAGCATCTAACATATTATACAAGTAAATAAAAATCAACTCACGGAGTCTCAAGCATCCGTAGACAAACCTTCGCCATTGTAGCAAGAGTCTCCGTTGTATTCTCAATTGGAATAATATCCTTGTTCTAAAAGTTTATCAATAATTTCAATATTAATCATAAATTTTAATAATAGTAATAACAATTATGAACAAAAAAAAATTAAATTAACAGTAAAAAATAATACCTGCTTTACGAAGTTCTCAGTTGCCTGTGTTAGTGCCCTGAGCATAGGAGTAGCCTGGGCATAAAAAAGGGACATCCTGTTGGCGAGTTCAGTACTAAC
Organism: Nezara viridula; assembly: GCA_928085145.1. Taxonomy (NCBI): domain Eukaryota; kingdom Metazoa; phylum Arthropoda; class Insecta; order Hemiptera; family Pentatomidae; genus Nezara; species Nezara viridula. The sequence goes on along the minus strand of OV725080.1, from coordinate 22,672,354 downwards.
GGCAGCTTCACCTTCAATGGTGTTGAAGCCTCTCCTCGTAACGCTACGCCTGTAGTAACTCAAGTCATTTTGCAGTGCAGGAGTCTTCATCTACAAATTAATTATTTTTTATCACTAAATATTTGTGTAAGTGCTGCTAATGATTTATACATTGTTGAACTGACAGATATTCGGTTAAAAAATAAATTACTAGCTCATCAAGATCAAGAAAAGGAAAAAATATAATAAAAATACTTAATTATAAGATTCAAATCATCATAGCTTATAACAAAATCTTTAATAATAAAAACACATTAGATCCAAATAGTCCTACTTTATTTTTACGTTTTAGCCCTTAGGCCATTTTCATTGTGTGAAGGTTTTAATAATAGACAATTAAGTATTGCGATGGAGTACTAATTTAGTCCGTATGATTTTATTTTTATAATAAAAAAAGGATTCTTCCCTTGACAATAGTCTAAGGGTTGAAACGTAAAAATAAAGTAGGACCATCATGATCTAATGGGTGTTTCTATGGTTACAAATAAAGCGAAGTCCTACCTATCCAAAAATATTGAAGTAAGTATAAATAGAACAATTTTTACTTTTATAACTCTAAATAAAAGAAAGAGAAAATCTCTGATTTTTGATTTTACATTTTTACTTCATGAAAATCAAGAAAAAATAAACAATAATAATTATATATATATATATATATATATATATATATATATATATATATATATATATATATATACATCTAATCACTGACCAATTAAGGAGTAGAAATTTTTATCTTCATTTCTTCCAGTTAATAAATATAAATAATATGGCTGAGGGTTGCAGTCACAGATAAAAAAAAAAAGATTTATTTTTATTTTTATCTCTGACTGACTTCCTAATCCCCATCCCTATTAACTAGAGTAAACTATTTCTCCATCAATGTAAATAATAATAAGAACAGACTCAAGAGTAATGGTTAGGTTATATAAATAAAATGTGCAATAGCTTGGAAATCTGGTCTCTAATTATGTGTTGGGTGGCGGGCATAGAGTTTTTATTCAATGAGAATTGCAAGTAGGTATAACATTTGTAAAATTTAAAAAGAAAATGTAAACAGTATCTATAAAAAAGAATATATCGCTGCTGTTAGTGCAAAAGGTCGTCCGTAACAATTTTACATGTTTATTCTGTTTGCTCTAAAGGTGATATTTTGTAGTCAGTAACCGCTGTAAGTAGCCTGTTAAATAGGAAAATAGCAGAGCGAAATAAAACATGAAATCATGCTAAACTATCATAAACAAATAACCAGTTTTTATGCCCTTCTGTAAAAAAGTTAATTTTTATATGCCTCCTTTTGCACTAACGAAATGAATTTTTTTAATTTTATATATTTTTCTTGTATTGGATAAGGCCATTTATAATTAAAATTAATTAGAAGAGATAAGAGTTACAACTAGATATAAAATAAATTTAATGCAATGTTATCAACAGTCATTCATTTTTTATTTTTACTACCTAAGAAAGAGATTAAACAAAACATTAGTGATGATATTATATTAGATAATTGAATTATTACTTTCAAATAGTTCATTTATATGTTAGAATTTTATTTCTTTAAAATATTGTTAGATTTTTAAATTTTAAATATATGTAAATTTAAAAATTGTAAAACATTTGAATTGAAAAATTGTTTATCTGCAGCGCACCACGTAAACAATAAAGATTGAAAAAAATAAATAAATTACTAATTTATTATATATTACAATAATAATCGCTCAATCTTACAATTAATTATATTAGTTATTAATTAAAATAAATTTTCAACATAAATATATTTTATTGAAAACATGTCAATCTTCAGCAGAGAATTTTATATTTATTATTAACAATATCAAAACAAAGAAATTTACCTTGTATTCATCAAATTTAAGAACAAATTCCAAGATATCTGCAAACTGTTTTACTAATGCTTGTTGGGACTCTAAATGCTGCGTAGGGCTCATAATGCCAGAGCACAATTCATCGAGTATCAATGGGACAACCCTTTCTGTAAACAAAATATTCAAAATATAAATTATACTTAAAAATAAATGAACATGGCTAATCAAAAATAATTAATGCTCACGTATATCCAATGAGAAGAAGTAGAAAGCTTTGAGCCTCGCAACAAGGGGCAGCACAACAACCCACGCAGCTGCTACAGCTTCATCGGTCGGCGTTGTGATAGCTTCCCTTATTTCACGACCTGCTCCCTTATACAATGCTAATTCAGATAAAATCCCTTCGGCTGATGCTAGCACATTTTTCACCTCCTGGTAGGTTTCTAGTTCACTCTCACTTGGTTCACCATCTGAGTTAAAAATACTGGTTATAAACAATGTAATCTTGAAAAAACATTTCTATCAAGTTTTTAAAATGAGTATTAAATAATTATTTTTCAACCTAAATCTGATAGAAGGCAAAATTCATTTAAATAGATTTAAAAAATCAAACATTATTCTGCGACCAGATTCTTAAAAACTTAACATGTACATAAAACAGAAAACAAATATAGCCAAAAATACTATATTAATAAAAATTTGAACAGTGAAAAAATAGTGAAAATAAAGAAAAAAGATAAGAAAATAAATTATTAAAGGAAATTAGTCGACTGTTCTACATATCATGTGTGAAATATAATCAGGAAACAGTCGGTTTTTAAAAATATTTACTTGCCAGTGTTTCAACTCAAGCATGTGGATCATCATCAGGGCATGTTACCATCACTGAAAGTGTTCAAGTACTCAAGTAGGTAAAGGTGTAGGGTAAGTGGGGATATGAATGAGAATGAGGAAGAGGTAAAGTGAATATTAAAAGGTAGGGAATCCCGAAGAGTAGTGAAGAGACATTCATCAGAAACAGGGTATCGATCTTGTTTTGGTGGATGGATTGAAGAAGGCAGTAGGTGTTGGAAGGATGATGGGAGTTGATAGTATGGTTTAGGTAAGATAGTAAGAAATATTGACTACGGGCAGATAGAAAGAATTATGTTAATTCAATATAAAAATGGAATGCAACCAACCATCTCAACGTACCGAAAATTAAAACACTCATTTATTAAATTTAAAAAAAATCCTGAGCTAAATTACAATAAAAAGATTCCTCAATTCTAAACAAAATTTAAAAAATAATATTTCAAATAATTGTCATACACTAAGTATAATTCAATTCAGTAGTATGGATCTTTTTTCCTTATTTATCATTCCCACTTAAGGACGATTTTGACAAACGATGTCAAAAGAAAAGAATTTTCATGAAAAAGCGACAAATTTCAATTTAGGTCTTTAAAATACAATATTTAGATATGGAGATGTAATTGACTGTTAAAATTATAAGGATGAAAAATTTGCCGACATTTCGACCCAAAGATGAGGGTTATCACCCAGGGAATGAATTCATTTATTAACAATATATATAAAACATATAATCATTGATATAAAAATGTAAGCGCTATTAACATTCCAACTGTAGAAATCGAGAAAGGACACAGTGGGTTTTAAATATAAGGATAATATTTTAATATAGGGTTTTAAATACATAGATGGTAGCTTTGCAGATCTTAGAGCATACCAGACCTAGTGTTTTTAAGGCCCTAAAGATTACTCATTTAGAGATAACACCTTGGCCCACCCTTGTTATAGCCATAGCTTCCTAGATACCTCAGTTGGCATATCGCACATCCTTCAGGTTTGTAAAATTAAAATTTTGCTATCTATTCAAGCCTATAGCAAAATAAAATCCTATTGAAAAGTTAAAAAAAGGATAATGAAAAAATGTTTCAATATTCTTATGAAAATTAACATATTTCAATTATTTTTAATGTTAATATATTTCATGATTAATAATTGAGAAAACTAAACTAAAAATCCTGCTCTCTGCTTCAATCCATAAGATCTCAGCGAATAAAATGTTAGGTTGAGAAAAATTTAAGAGTTGAACCTTATTGCTTAGCTGTTAAGCTGAAGGAATGTTTTCAGATGGGGGAAGCTAATTATTAGTAAGTAAATTGTTACATTAATAACTATTATAAATTAACTAACTTCACCGATATTGTGAATTGAATAGACTTTTTAGGTAATATTATATAATTTATATCATATTTCCCATGTCACTTATGCATTGAATGTATTGAGGATATGAAGAATAGATATCTAATGTGAGATCTTGCTTGTGTTTACTAATTTATATGAAGTCTAATAAATAAATAAAAAATAAATGTGTCATTACGCATATCACAGCTTTAATATAAAGATACAATGATGCAATATTGGTAATTAAAATAAATGGACAATATAGAATAGTAGTTATGTCATTTTGTTCTCTAAAGAGCACAAGTAGACAAACATAATGAAAAAACAGCAATATATTTTTAAGAATAAGGACTTTCAACTGTAATTAACTAGACCACATGCAGAGATTTCCAATGTATTGAACATTAATCTCATAATGTGGTTAACATTTATAGGAAATTGGGCTTCAAAATTATATAACTATTGGTAGAGTTCACAAAAAGACTATATCAAATAGTACATACTTTCAAAATCAAGAAATAGATCATATTTTTGAGGAGTGCAACAATTAGAATCATCTCTTGCTAATAAACTGAGGAGTTTTCCCATATTAATTCACTGTTATTCTTCAAACATTTAGTAACCTGCAATTAAACAATACGTCATTAATATAGGAATGGCAAAATTCCGAGAAAACAATGAGTAAAATAAATGGGTCAGCGAAATAGGTATACAAACAGAGACGTGTTTTGTATACAAAATAAGGATGTTGAAAATAGGACATTAAAAACTATTTGTTAGATATTATGGATCTTCTAAATGAAGTTATTTATGAAATTTCTAGAGCTTTAAATTAAGAAAATATATAACTTACCTAAAAATGTAGGCATGGGAAGATTTAAAATAGCAAGTTAACCAAGCTACCTTCCTTATTATCAGGCATCCGCCTGGCTTGATAAGAGCCGAATCAACCAATTATTATGAATTAGTCTCTGCAGTTACACTTCTTTGAATACACACAATTTAACTATTTTTAGTAACGGAAAACAAGTATTTTATAAGGTTTTATACTATCAATATTTAAATTAAAACTACAAATCTAAATTCCCAAATTGTTAAAAACACCGAAAATACATTAAAATGAAACAATTAACTTTGACAATATAATTCTATCAACCCTAAGTCCTAAGGAAGAACACTGTGAAGTCCCCGAATAAAAAAAAACCTGTGCGTAGTTCGTGCGTCATACCAAATTTCCGTTTGCTCACTTGCATCCTCATAGCCCATTTCATTCCTTATAAATTCTTCAGCTCATTACAAGTTCTTAGATGGAAGTTTGAATATTCAGCTACAATATTTCTGTAGCTTGCTCTCTATGAATATTTTCTTTAATATCGAACAACAAAGTTTTTCATTGTTAATACTAGTGAAAAAATTTCTATTAACTTCACTGAAATATTGACTTGGTACATTGTAAACAAGAATTTGTTAAATAATTTTTATTACTAAATATTTGTTATTGACGAATGATTTTCCAAAACTGTACTTATTGCTCCTCTGGAGCCAATTAAAATTTATTTTATAGTATAAATTTTAAAAGCATTTTGTAGATACGTGAGTTTGGCCTGTTGTACCCGAATTATAATTTTGTAACTTCAAATGTCTCAGGCAAAAAAAAAAACATTTAAGAAAATGCTCGAGAAACAAACTAGGTTTGTTAGTGTACCATTATAAATATAAAAAATTGTATTTCAATAGAATCTGACCCATAAATAAAATCCAAAAATTGACTAAAGCACATACTTATCAGCATTGCCGGCCTTAGACATTCGGTGCTACCCCGTGCAATGGCGTCATCTTCCTTCCTAAAAAAAATAATTTATTTCTTAAGCTGTTATGTTATGTAATATTTGAATTTTATTTTTCTAATACAGTTGCTTTATTGATAGGCTAAAATTAATTATTATAATACTTTTATTTTTTATAGCGATTGCTCCGGTGGTCCCACGCTAAGGCCGGTACTGCTTATCCGTATTAATACTTCTATATTTTTTTCCCCGCCTTAAAACAAAGAGATTATCGATTCTTCTTCTTATATATATATATATATATATATATATATATATATATATATATATATATATATATATATATATATATATATTCATTCTCGCCACAATTTCGCCATTTTTCAACCGATTCATGTTATTATTTTTTAATCAAAAGGGTTTTCATTAAGGGCGAATCTTCTCGCTTAAATGTAAAACCTAAAATCACGAGAAAGGGGTGCCACTGGGCATTCTTCTTCCTCACCCTTAAAATTGTCATACTATTCTACTTATTGACAGTACATTGACTAGCTGTCAGTATTTCTGACAAGTATGAGTAAATAAATTAAGTTTTTAACAAAAACAAATATGCTTTATCATACAATTTTCGTCAAAAATGCTTTACGATTTAATATTATAATATTTTATGATATTTATCAAATTCTGTTGCTGGAGAGTTGCATAGCGCAAGTTGCGCCACCAAAATGTCTGAGGAGTGCACTTTTTTACAAGATTTTGAATTTTTTAGAGGGGCACTTATTGGAATACATAGTTTCCATTTGGAGCGACCTTCAAACGAGGGAGCAAGGAGGAAACATAAAACCTACCAAGGCAAGTGTAATTGTATACAACCTACTTTTTTTTTAAATTCCACTTTCGCTTTCAAGAAGAGGAAAGCTGTAAACTGTTTTTGGGGGGTATCAAGCGCCATTGGCCTTAAAGGGAATGGACATCCCAGATTGTCTGGAGGGAGGGTGTACACGAAAAAACGCTTGCACTGAAGCGCAGTGGTCTCTCCTGATTTTTAAGACCGAGGTTTTAAAGGAAATACTGAGAACTAATTTTGAATGTTGTCTTAAATTTCATTTCAAATTTTTTGAAACCTATTTTTCATATTTAACCTGTTATAAGAAATCTTAACTTTGTCATAAATTTTCAAAAAGGTGCCGTAAATGCTAAAATTTCACGTAAATATCTAATTATATTTATCTATCAACAATCTTCGACTGTTAAAACGAGGTAAAGTGTTTTACACCTAACAAGCAGTTTTCAGATACATTCCCCCCCCCAAGAATTACCTCAACAAAAGAGAGGGAGGCGAAACAAAAACTGCCGGTAGTTTTCACAGCGAGAAATCTGTTCATCATACATAAAGTTTTATCGTCAGTGACAAGTTTTTTATTTTATTTAATTTAGGTGAAAACACAGTTTTATAGTAATTCCGATAATTATTTATAATTTACACTTAATTATTTACATCGATAAGTAGCGTATTGATCTTTTGTAGCTTGTTGTTGTTGTTGTTCTAGAGAGGTTATTTAGTTTCAGGTTGACGTAGTGTCGTGTGATATCTGGGATATCAACATGAATATTTTGCCGAAAAAAAGGTAACTGCTTAACTTTTATTTGTTTAATAGTTTTAAGATTTAAATTAATGAAAAAGTAAATACATTTATACATTACATTCACAGTAACTATAATTTAATTTCACCTCAGATGAGCACATTCAGCAAAATGATATCACCATAATAATCACTACCATAGATAAACAAGAAGTATTAATAAGATAGATCTTTAATATTTCTTGTTTATCTATTGTAGTATTATTATAGTGATATAATTTTGTTGTATGAGCTCATCTGAGGTGAAATTAAATTATAATTACTGTGAATACATAAGCTATTCAAAAGAAAGTATAGTATAAATTTTTTTGTGTGTATAAGGCATTTTTAAAAACTCTATATAAATGTTTACAGGTGGCATGTTCGGACTAAGGAGAACATTGCTAGAGTAAGAAGGGATGAAGCTCAAGCTGCTGAAGAAGAAAAAGAAAGGCAAAGGAGAATAGAATTAGCTGTAAGTTCATTTAAATTGTTTTTATTTAGTTTCATCCAAATTTGCTTATTAATTAATATTTTATTAATAAAATATTTATTTTAATTCCAGGAAAAAGAAGCAAGGACTAATCTTCTTAGAGAAAAAGCACGTGCCAATTATGATGGAAGAGACAGTGAAAAGAAATCAAGTGATAATGCTAACATATCACAAAAGCATATAAACTTTTTTGAAGATCTTGAGAAAGGTGATGATCAGCTTATTAAATCAAATAAAGAATATGAAAAAGAAAAAAAAGAAGAAACTGAGAAATATGAAAAGCAGATTGGCTATCTCACCTATTTGGGACAAGATACAAATGAAGCCACTGGCAATGTTTCTTGGTATAATAAATTACCTGACCGAAATTCTACTAATGAACCTGAAATTACAGTTGAAAAGAAAGCTCGATACGATCCACTCACCAAGATAAATTTTTATCTTGGTCGAAAAAATGATATAACTCAGAATAGTAATTCATCTCTTAAAAAGAAAGATAAAAAGAAACGAAAGAAGAAGAGAAAGAGGAGTAGGAGTTCTTCTGGCAGTTCAGATTCGGAATCTTCATCTAAGCCCTCCAAGGTTAGCATTGAAGAGCTGCGAGCTAAAAGATTAAAAAGAGAAAATGAAGAAAAATTAAGAGCAGCTGCTTTATTAGCTAAGCTTAGGGGTGACATCACACCTGTAGAAACACAACCAAAAGAACCCATTTTAAAACAAAAGTACAATTCTCAATTTAATCCTCATATAGCTAAGCAGAACAGTTATGTTTAGGTTAAACAAATTGTATATATAGTATAAACAAAAATAAGATTTATGTTTTTTGTTTTTTTAATTGTAAATATTATGAAGCACCATACTTTTGTTCAGAGACTAGTAATATCATTTTTGTACATTTCTGTAAATATTTCTTTAAATCAGTTATCTAGATATAAATTCTAAAAATTAAATAAAAGTGTTTATTTAAAATTACTGTTTTCACTAGGCATGAATCCTTTTAGTATTGATAACTGATGGTGTTGCCCAAATAAATTTTCCAAAAAAAAGACTCGTCTTGGTCTCGCGCACTCAATATTGTTCTTGGTCTTGCCCAAGAGTTTCGCAACAGTCTTGCAGTTACCTATTAGCTTATTACTATAGAGATTTTCAGATGGGGGAAACCTAACTAAGCCCAAATGAAAATTTGGAAGAGTTAAATGCAAAAGTATATTGATTATACCAATTCTTTACATATAGTAACTAAAATTGTCAAATATTAATGACTATTTTGCCTTAATTTTTATTCACAAAATTTTTTTTACCGGTCTTGGTTACTTTGCAAGACCAAGATTGATTTTGGGCATCACTAATAACTGATTATATATTGGGCTGAATCATTTAAAGGAATACTCAAGAACATACATATTTTTATCGAATAGAGTATAAAGAGAAATAATATATTTTTTAAGTTATAGGTCTTAAATAATATACTTTTAACTCCCATATAATTCTCCTGTCATCTCCCCTGGACTGGGAAAACCCATATAGCCTTAAAGAAGAGAAAAGGAAGAAAAAAAAAAACAGATTGTTGACCAAAAATAATTTTGAATCTATTACAATTAATATAGAAGATTAAATCTGATGGGTACTTTTAAAAAGTAATACAGTATAGTCGACATAAGTTATGAGACTGAAGTAAAAATTTATAACTAATGAAATATCACTCTGTGATTCATATATCTACTTAAGGCTCCTACACACAGAACGCAATATATTCTGCTGATTCAATATTCTTTTGTATCACTGCAGAGTATCATGCTCTGTGTAACTGTTGTAATACAATAGATAATAATACAACTATATCCTCCCCCCAATTCGCTAGCTACAGAAATATTTCTTGCGGAGACATATCGCATTCTGTATGTAGGAGCCTTAAAAACGTATATTTCAAGTAAAGTTATTTGAACAGATCTTAAATTTTAATGCAATAATTACAAAGTAATCAATGAAGTGAAACAGTTATTTCTATACAAAAGTTTTGTGAAATACAGTAATAATTCTTTTCAGATTAAAATCATAATTCTGTACCGAAAACAGAGATGGGCAAATTCTACTTGGAACACCCAGTACCATGGGTGCCCATCCTCCCCAAGGTTGATTGCTCAATAACCTACCTGCCAAGATATTTTATTGCTCACTTTTCTTAAAATCCGAAGAAGCTAAGGTGGAATTAAAAAAATTCCCCTTGTCCCTTAGCCCGAAACTTCATAATCCCGTCGAAATTTGCTTTCTCTCCTCAAAAATTTTGATGGCGCCGCTTGCGCCATGAAACTCCCTTCTGGGCACCCCTGCCGAGTACCGTGTGTATTAATCAAATACTAACCTTTTTGGAGTACCAAAGAATATAATTATTACTTCAGTTGATGTAAAAAGATTAAATGAAGTAGTGATAGAATCCCCAATAGTGATACAATTTGAGTAAAATAATTGTGCTCGGTACTCAGAGTAGCATTTTTCCATCTCTGACCGAAACCAGAGGAGAAGGCAAATAATGGAATTTCCTCCTGGACGAAAACTTCCTCCTTTATTATATAGAAATCTGAAAAGTTGGGAAAATTTGAGAACACAATATAAACTGCGAAAATTATGGTTGGACATTCCAGAGGTGCCCAAAAGGGGGTTTTATGGCGCAAGTTGCACCATCACAATTTTTGAGGGGGGTATATTTCGACGAAGTTATGAATTTTCGAAATGAAAAATTTCAAACAAGGTGACAAAGGGAGTAGATGTAACAAACCTCAGCAAGTGTAATTGTATATGATTTATGGTACTTTTATTTCTACTGTTTTTAAGAAGAGGAGAGCAACAAAACTTTGAGAAGGGGAGGGGAAGGTTCATGCGCCATCGTCCTTGGGGGGGGAGATGTACACTCCTGGAACATTCTACACAAAGAGTAACTAAAACCGAAAACCAACAAAAATATCTCGTTACCGGTGACAGTGTTGGGCAAAAATTATCTATAGCTAACAGATAACAGATAACAGCTAAATTAGCTATTAGCGGGCAGATAATTCTGCAACTAAATTAGCTATTAGCGGGACCAAGCCGCTAACTTTTAGCGCAAGTTAACTTTTAGCTGTTCTTACCGCTAACCGCTAATTATCTTTATCTGTATCTTCAACTAAAAGCTAATAGCTAATTCTTCGGATTTCATTGGTCTTAGAGTCGACTATTAGGTTTTGGGGGGCGTTTTTTATAAAAATAATGTCGGATTTTAGGTGTGACCCCCTCCTCGCCCCCCCGGGCACCGACTTATCGTAACTTTTCTGATTTTATCGATATATGGGTCGACTATTAGGTTTTGGGGGGCGCTTTTTATGAAAATAATGTCGGATTTTAGGTGTGACCCCCTCCTCGCCCCCCCGGGCACCGACTTATCGTAACTTTTCTGATTTTATCGATATATGGGTCTACTATTAGGTTTTGGGGGGCGCTTTTTATGAAAATAATGTCGGATTTTAGGTGTGACCCCTCCTCCCCCCCCGGGCACCGACTTATCGTAACTTTTCTGATTTTATCGATATATGGGTCTACTATTAGGTTTTGGGGGGCGCTTTTTATGAAAATAATGTCGGATTTTAGGTGTGACCCCTCCTCCCCCCCCGGGCACCGACTTATCGTAACTTTTCTGATTTAATCGATATATGGGTCGACTATTAGGTTTTGGGGGGCGCTTTTTATGAAAATAATGTCGGATTTTAGGTGTGACCCCTCCCCCCCCCCGGGCACCGACTTTTTGTAACTTTTCTGTCTTAATCGATATATGGGTCGACTATTAGGTTTTGGGGGGCGCTTTTTATGAAAATAATGTCGGATTTTAGGTGTGACCCCTCCCCCCCCCCGGGCACCGACTTTTTGTAACTTTTCTGATTTAATCGATATCAGGGCCGGCTATTAGGTTTTGGGGGGCGCTTTTTATGAAAATGATATCAAATTTGAGATTGGGCTCCCCGGGGCTCGACTTTTTTTAACTTTTCCGATTAGATCGATATTAGGTTCGACTATTATGTTTTGGTGGGAAATTTTTTATGAAAATAATATCAAATTTGAGATTGGGCCCCCCGGGCACGACTTTTTTTAACTTTTTTGATTAAATCGATATTAGGGTCTACTCTTATGTTTTGAAATTTGCTTTTTATGAAAATGATATCGGAATACGCCCCCCCAAACCTAATAATTGACTCTAACATCGCTTAAATCTGAAATGTTACAAAAAGCCGGAGCCCGTAGGGGGGGGAGGGGTCACACCTAAAATCCGACATTATTTTCATAAAAAGCGCCCCCCAAAACCTAATAGTCGACCCATATATCGATTAAGTCAGAAAAGTTACAAAAAGTCGGTGCCCGGGGGGGGGAGAGGGGGAGGGGTCACACCTAAAATCCGACATTATTTTCATAAAAAGCGCCCCCCAAAACCTAATAGTCGACCCATATATCGATTAAGTCAGAAAAGTTACAAAAAGTCGGTGCCCGGGGGGGAGGGGGAGGGGTCACACCTAAAATCCGACATTATTTTCATAAAAAGCGCCCCCCAAAACCTAATAGTCGACCCATATATCGATTAAGTCAGAAAAGTTACAAAAAGTCGGTGCCCGGGGGGGGGGGAGGGGGAGGGGTCACACCTAAAATCCGACATTATTTTCATAAAAAGCGCCCCCCAAAACATAATAGTCGACCCATATATCGATTAAGTCAGAAAAGTTACAAAAAGTCGGTGCCCGGGGGGGGGGGAGGGAGAGGGGTCACACCTAAAATCCGACATTATTTTCATAAAAAGCGCCCCCCAAAACCTAATAGTCGACCCATATATCGATTAAGTCAGAAAAGTTACAAAAAGTCGGTGCCCGGGGGGGGGGGAGGGAGAGGGGTCACACCTAAAATCCGACATTATTTTCATAAAAAGCGCCCCCCAAAACCTAATAGTCGACCCATATATCGATTAAGTCAGAAAAGTTACAAAAAGTCGGTGCCCGGGGGGGGGAGGGGGAGGGGTCACACCTAAAATCCGACATTATTTTCATAAAAAGCGCCCCCCAAAACCTAATAGTCGACCCATATATCGATTAAGTCAGAAAAGTTACAAAAAGTCGGTGCCCGGGGCAATTTTCATAATAAGCTCTCCTGATTACATAACAGTCGATCCTGATATCAATGAAATAAATAAAATTTCTTCTAGTGTTAGCGGTAAGTTAGCTTTTAGTTAAGTTAATAGATAATTTAGCTTAAGCTAAAAGTTAGCGGTTCGTTTCCGCTAATAGCTAATTTAGCGCTAAAGTTATCTGCGCTAAAACAGCTGGAAGCTAAATTAGCGTAATATTTAGCGCCGCTAATTTTAGCTGTTTAGCGCTACGTTAGCTAGTTAAAAATTAGCGCGCTAACGCCCAACTCTGACCGGTGATAGGCAATCTGCCTGGTGGGACGCGGCACTTGTTTTGGGCTGGAGTCCTTCAAAATACAATTTTTTTTTTTTCATAGCCCCATATTTGTCTGGAGGCACGGGCGGATCTACGGGGGGGGGGGCTTTCGGGCTGAAGCCCCCCCCAAAATGGAAAAATATAACCCTGTTTTATGGGGAAAAAAAATGAAAAAATACCTCTTAAAGTATTATTGTTCGTGTATTTACGTTTAAAAGTACTTAAGGAATAACTTAAACACCATTTCATATAGGTAGTTAGTTTCTTTCTGTTTTTCCAAAGTAATTATCGTTATTTTTATAAAAAAAAAAAGGTTTCGGGCTGAAGCCCCCCCCCCCAAAATTAAATCCTGGATCCGCTAGTGTCTGGAGGTGGTTTGAGCTAAATACTTAATTAATCACAATATGTATTCTTCTTAAATTATAACGCATATACAGCTACTAAATGTAAACATGTTATTAACATTTAAATTTTTTTTTTTTTTACATGTCTTCAAGGACCACTTAAACATCGCTTTATATAGTTTCTTTCCTTTCATTCTAGTGCCATTACCGCTAAAACCAAGAAGAAAAAAAACGAAGTAAATACTGAATCCGCTATTGGCAACAGGTAAGTGTAAAGTCCAGATTATATCAGAGTTGAGAAACTTAACAATATTTCTCCACCAAATTAATACATCGCATTTTATTATTATTTTTTTTTAAATATTTCTTTTAAGTTTTGTTCTCGTTGATTAAACACGACAAAACAAAAAATAGTTAGACATTATTGAGATAGAAAGAATAGAAACACTGAATTGTTCTATACTTTTTTTTGTTTAACTTAAATTTGATTACTACCTACACTAGGACAATAGTAGTTAGGTATCTTTCCGGCTCTCAAGAACAATAGATTTTTATGAATGTTTTGGTTCATTATTATGAATGGACTATTGTAATTCGATAAAGACATTGTATTAACTTATTTCTATATAATTTAGTCATTTTTTACTGACCAATACAGTATGCGAATTATTTGCATGCACGGAGCAACTAGAACTACTATTATACTATAAAACAATAAAAAGAGATGGAACCCATCACGTTACCTTTTCAGAATATGTTAAGGTGCGTTAAAACATTTCACAAACTATGAGGAAAACAAATATATAAATGGTTGTTTCACTATACTATTGTTTTTGTTTCTTGATGTTTTCTATCTGTTGTCGGAAACAAGAGAAATGAAAAAAAAAAAGTTGGACTTTACGATAATGTTGCTATTAGTTAGATAATTGTTTTCCATAGTTTGTGAAATGTCTAAATGCATCTTTAACATATCTTTGAACAAACATTTTTTTTTTTGACCAAACATTGTTCTTTGAAGGCGTTTCCGTCATTCAAATCATAATCTAAATGTTTAAAAATGACACTGCAATTCATATGATTTAATGACTTTGGTAACGTTAGTTAAATTAAGAGACTATTTATCATCAAACTTCTAAGATACGTTGATATTTTTCAAGATCCACTTAGATATTTTTCGAAAGTTGTGTTTGCTCCCGCCCCCGCTGGTGGACTAGGTAGGCGGAATATCAATAAACGAACGCCTGACATGCGTTCTGCGGGAGGGCCCCACCTAGCAGCGTGGATCAGAGCTTCCTCGAGAGATGGACTTCAAGAACAAGATCGCTCTGATAACGGGCGGTGCTGGGGGTATCGGAAAGGCGTATGCAGAAGAACTTCTCAAACTAGGAGCGAAGGTAAGGTGCAGGTGTCAGGACTCAAAAAATTAGTATGGATATGAAATCAAACGATAACATACCGACTTATCCATAGCATACTTTTGCATCACTGTTGTTAAAGTTCGAATTTGATTTTAAATTTTCTGTTTACCTTCTTATAAAAGATCCATTGACAGTTTATTTAAATTTGCAACAAAATTATCTCTGTTTCAAATATTTTCAAATGAACTGAAGATTTGATCAATGGTAACTTACTATTAAATTATAACATAATTAGCTTCTCGACTGTAAATATACTCAATTTGAAATATATTCAATACTCAATGAAGATTCTAATGAATGTCACTGAAAAAAAAACCAAAACAAATCAATATTTAATGTAACATATGCCCAATAACACCCTTCTTTTTTTATTAAACTTAGGGTAGATGTAATGAATTAAACAACATAATAAAGTCAGAGCTCCTCTTGTTTTTTTTTACTCAGGTAATAAAAAAAAAAACCTGATTATTATAAAACTGATTATTTCTTTATGATTTATTAGTATAATTTCATATTTTATTTCCCTTTACTATTCCAGAATAGTAGACTGGACATATAGAATTAACATAAAAATTTGTTACATACAACCTTTTGCTCCAACAGTTATGAAAACAAAAATTACTTACTATTGTTCCTTAAAAAGTGATTAAAGGTATAACATATTGAAGGCTATATGAAAGGTCTGTAAGTAATTAAAATTATGATCATCAGTGTATTCTCTGATTACTTCCATTTCAAAATGTGAACTGAAGGAATAAAGAAATATATTTCCCTATCTAAATAAAAAAAAAGGTCTAATTACATAAGACAATTTTAATACTATTGCTAAGCGCCTTAGCTCTTCATACAAACAGGTATTAAAAGCTGATATAATAGAATGAATTGATACATTTATGAGCAGAAAATATAGCTCGTTATTGAATGTTATCTGAAATAAATGTTTTATATAAATCAGCTCAATAATATTCAAAGCTTTCTTATAAAAAAAAATTAACATTAGTGAATAGTTCTATAAATGTGTAATGTGAACTATAGATATATTTTTTTATTCTTAGTGCAGTCTTAAATATATTGTTATTTATTTTTTTTTAGGTGTCCATTTGTGATTTGGATGAAGAAAATGGAGAATTGCTTGCACAGCAGTGCAACTTAATGTATGGCCACAACCGGGCTTTATTTTGCTTATGTGACGTAACAGATTATCCACAATTTGAAGGTACAATTTTAGACTTAGATCTTTAATTTTAAAATAGCTGAAAGATAATTTGAAAAAAGAATTTGCTAATGTCTTAACCCAATCATTTGGGACATCTTGAAGGCAAGTTTACACCGAGTTCCTGAGAGACTGATTCCAGGTTAGGTAGGATCTAGAATATGAACTGTATTGGTGCACACTTCTCCTCAAGATAGTTCATACGATTGGATTAAAATATTGGCTATAAACATTATGAAATAACGACTGAGTCTTGATTGTTTATCATCCAAGATTTTTAAGAGTATTGCCTTTCCACCAGGACTTAAAATAGATTTTAATGTCTGAAATATTTTTTAATATTAAATACTTAATATATAATTTTTGAGCTGCAGGGATTAAATTTTACTGCTAGGAGCAATAATATTAAATTGATATCATATCAATCATTGTTTCATCCTAGAGAGTTATTTTCAACTATGATGGTTGGGTAATTACTGAAAGCATAATTAGCTAATATAGAAATAGTTTGAGATCTATGGTTTAAATATACTGAATCCTAGGCAATTTTATGAATTGCCTATTATGCCTTAATTATCATATTAACAATTAATGTTTGTAGTCAATTATGCCATTTAACAGTTTATCTGTCAATGCCATTTAACAGGTGCCTGGTTTTCAAGACAGTCTGGTCTTTTTTAATATCTAATTCTCATTTTCATATAAACAGGAAACATGCCAGGATTTTAATTGGTTTAGTTCAATATTGTAGTATTTGACATCACTCTTTGTTTTTCACATATAGGATTTTGAATGTAATTTTTAATGGAATTATAAAACTAATAACATCATGTTTTAATCAATATTACAAAGAACATTTCATAATTAATGTCTTACTATGATTTTTATATAATTCAATGATGAACCAATTGTGATCACAACATTTAATTTGTAGCTGCTTTCCAAACTACTGTATCTGTGTTTGGTGGCTTAGACATAGTCGTCAACAATGCAGGAATTTTCAATGACAGATTTTGGGAGCTGGAAGTTGATGTAAATCTCGTAAGTACTGATAATGTTATTTACATTTAGATAATGCGTTGAGTAAAATAATATTAATACAAAGATTTTAGTTAGAATTATGGTTTAAATAAAATAAATGGCTTATAATAGCGGCTTTAAAGTATTTTGTTAAAATTCAAGAATAGACAACATTTGTTTAATGTTTGACCACTGAATTCATTAAATATTATCCTATCCTATACCCAGTACAACCCATGAAGGGTCTGGGGTTCAGTACTTTTTAGGAAAAGTACTGTTTCAAGGGAGATCCATAACTAATTGAAATAGAAACTAATAGAATCGAAAATAATGTAAGAGTCATGTTCAAAGGTATAAACAGATCACATAAATGTTTAGGGCCCGTAACGTCTGGAATCAGAGATGAAAATAACAATATTCTGACCGATCCGGTTGACATATTAAGTAAGTTTAAGGACCATTTTGACAATATTTTAAATACGGGAAATTATGATCTGTGTCCTCCTTCTGAGTACCAGAGTGCTGAACCATTAATAGAAGGACCAAGTAAAGAGGAAGTTGAAGTAGCTATCGGAAAATTGAAATCTTATAAAGCAGCGGGAACCGATAATATTCCTACTGAACTAATTAAGGCATGCGGGGAAGCTGGAGTTTCTAAAATACATCGGTTGGTTAAAAAGATCTGGGAGAATGAGAAATTATCTGAAGAATGGAAAGAAACTATTCTTATTCACAAAAACGGCCCGAGGACGGATTGTTATAACTATCGATGAATTTCACTCCTTCCGGCATGTTATAAAATTTTCACTTTAATCTTAACCAGTTGAATCATGGAATACGCCGAGGAAATTATCGGAGACTACTGATGCGGATTTAGACGGAATCATTCGACTATTGATGAAATATTTTTTTTACGGCAAATATTAGAGAAAAAATTAGAGTACAATGGTATTGTTCAGCAGCTGTATATCGATTTCAAAAAGGCTTACGATTCTATTGACTGCCAGAAACTGTATAATATTCTAATCGAGCAGGGGATTCCAAAGAAACTAGTAAATCTAGTCAGGATCTGCTTTATGGAAACACTCAATAAAGTTTGAATCGGTAATAATCTGTCCGCAAAATTTGAGGTTCGTTCGGGTTTAAAACAGGGGGATTCCCTTTCCCCTGTGCTGTTCAATTTGGCATTGGAATAAGCCATTAGGGAGGTAATGCGTACCGAAAAAGGGTTGGATCTGGGTGGGACAACATCCGTGCTGGGCTTCGCTGATGATCTGGTACTCTTAAGCGAAGATGTGGAAACTATAAAACTAAATACGACAACGTTAATGAAAGCCAGTAAAGAATTAGGACTCGAAATAAATGCGGATAAAACAAAATATATGGTTAGCTGCAAAAATGGCAATACTACTGGTGATATTGATATAGACGGTAATGCGTTTGAACATTTAGAGAAATTTAGGTATCAAGGTTCTACGATAACTAGAAAAAATGAAATCGAAGAAGAGATTAAGATTAGACTAAAGGTGGGTGCTTGTTATTTTTCTGTAACAAAATTACTTAGCTTGCGGCTCTCATTCCGGAACTTAAAAATTAGAATCTAAAAAAACATTATCTTACCTACAGTTCTTTATGGATACAAAACTTGGCAGCTTACATTAAGGGATGAGCAGCGTCTTAAGGTTTTTGAAAATTAAGTATTGCGTAGAATATTCGAACCCAAAAAGGATGAGTTAACCGGTGATTTCAGACGGTTACACAACGCCGAATTGCGTGAACTGTATCCAGGTAATACAGTTGAGGTAATCACGGCGAATCAAATGGGCTAGTATAATTGTTGGGCTTAGTAACGAGAGAATTCCTTAAAAGATATTTGCTGTACCGAATGGCAAACGTCTGAGGGGTAGATCGAAGCGGAGGTGGGAATATTGCATTAAAGCCGTTTTGAAGGGACTGGGTTTCGACGGCGAACGGTGGAGTGAGGTGTGTAATAAGCGATTGGTGGTGTTCGCATCGAACCTTCGGGTTCGCTAAGCCTTTTATTATTATTATTATTACTGTTTCAAGGCCTACGATTGTGCAGGGTGAGGATCGGGCCAGGATCACGCTCAACCTCCAGGTTTCTCCCCTTAATCAATTATTTAATTAAGGAAACCCACTTTATAGAGGCTGGGTGTGCCCTAGGAGGGTCTCTCTACCCCAAGGTTGTCCCACGGCTGATGAAACAGAATAAATAATTTTTCTACCATGAGCCGGGATTCGAACCTGGGACCTTGAGCACCGGAAGCTTAGTGTCCTACCACTGAGCTACCCCGCTACCTCATTAAATATTATATGACTTAATAAAATTATTTACGACTGAAAACTATTTTATTAAAAACCAATACTTTTTTCTTTCCACTATCACAACTGAACTCAAATAGGCCATAATATGTTTTGTATTTCATATTTTTCAACAAAAAAAAATTCCAAATATTGTCAGACTAGAACAGTTGTACTCATGTTCTAGAACGGTGTGATTCGAGGAACACTGCTTGCACTCTCCTTTATGGGCAGGGATCGTGGAGGAAGAGGAGGTACAGTGGTAATAACTGGCTCAACTCTGGGACTGAGGCCTTGTGCTTGTGTGCCGATATACACTGCCACCAAACATGCCATCATTGGTTTTACAAGATCCTTTGGGGTAATATATTAAAAGTTTAAATATATTAATTTAAAGTTAATTGTATTATAACATAGTTAAGTTTCAAAAATGAATTCCAGGACCCATTTCATATGAATTTGTCTGGTGTTCGGATCATTGCTCTTTGTCCTCAATCGACATGCACTGAAACCAATGCAGAAGATATGAAGAAAGGAATTCTCTCACCTGCCTATGAACCAGTGTGGAGGAGAGAATATGAAAACAGGCCTTTCCAGCCGTGAGTGATATTTTATTTTATTGATACATTAAATGGATTTAGAATTGATATCCTTAATTTTGTAGTAAAACTTTCTTAATTTGTACTTAATTTTGTAGTAAAACTTAAAAGATAGATCATGGGATCCTCTTTGAAGATGTAAATTTAAAAGACTGTTTAGGACTAACTTGAAACATTGACTCATTCTGCCTCGAGTCTTTAACTAGACTGCAACTAGTTGGAGCCGTCACTACACTGTTCTCATGGTTGGGTATTACTAGACTGACTTATAAAATATAAAACTACACTTCATATAATTCTTTTCTTCTTTGCATTTATCAAATAATCGATAAATTTTCACTTCTAAGACGTGTTCTTTTGATTAAATTTTAATTGTTCTTATGCAGGAAACCGGGCATCTATTTAATTTTTTTTTTTATATGTCTAAAGATTTTCACATTTACACAACACAAATAATCAAAATCGATACAATATATCTCACTTAACTAATCATGAAATTTTAATATTTAAAATTTATAAAATATAATCCAAAAATCAATACAATATTTAACTTATCATTCCTTTTTATTAAAATTTTAATAAAATCACTAATTCTATATTAATAGAATTAAAAGTATATAGAATAGAATAGAAAATTGAACTTTATTCTGGGACTAAGTCCCCTTAGAGTAACAATGATAAATTAATACAAAATAAAATACAACTCTGTCCAAAAACTAACTTATAAAAATTCTAACATTATATATATTATTTAAAAAATAATATGTTACCACTAAAAAATAAATGAAAATAAAATCTTTTCAAACTTACTTATTATTGTGATGAAGAAAACAAACAAACAAAAACAAATTACATATTTATATGTACATAACTACACAATTTATAAACAATAGGCTAACTAATAAAAAAATAACTTAATACAAAATGTAATAATATCTACAGTGATTTATATAATAATATATAAACACTAAGAGAAATAAAAATAAAATCTCAGGATTACTTTTAGTGTAATGGAAAAAAAAGAAATATATATACATACATACTCATATTGATACACAGAGAGACAAAAAGTATAACCTGAATAAATAAAACTATAAAATAACAAAAGTAATAACAGAAAGGCACTGGTGTAGATCTTAAAATATAAAAAGTAGGCTAAATTAATAAACTAGCACTATAAAATAATATGTTAACAGTTAAACAAAAAATCTTCTCAATTATAGTTGAAATGAAAAATTAAAATAAAAATACATAAAAAATATAATTTGTACATGTAAAAATATATACCCAGAAAGAAAAAGCACGACCTGAAGCGAAGAGAAAAACAAATAAATAGTAAAAATAATAGTCAAATTAGGTGGCAAGATCATTGATGTTTTGTGTTAAAACTTAAATAGTAGCCACCACCATTTACTTCTCACAAATTCAATTAAAAATGAAATTTATGGTTGCAAATCGTCTGTTTGGGATGTAAGGAGATATTGGAAAAGGAGGTATTTGAAAGATGACAGGGAAGAGGCATGACGGATGTTATGTGGCAAGGAATTCCAGAAGGCAACGGAGCAGGCTAAGAAGGAACGTTCATAGGTTTTTGTCCTATGGGATGGAATATAGAGGTCAGAAACACGGGATCTCGTTTTTATTGAGTGGACTGAAGGTTTAGGCTGGAGGAGACAGTAGATATAGGAAGGGTGCTAAGAGTTGATGGTTTGGTATAAGAAATTTCCAAGAAAGTATTGGTGGTGGGAAGAGGAGAAGAGCCACTTTAACTCGGCATATAGGTGGGTTACATGAGAACATCTCGAAGTGCCGAAGACAGATCTTAAAAAACAAATCTATGTATGCATTTTATAGGGTGTATTAGAAAACAAAGGTCTGTATGGTCATAAAAAAAAATAAACGAAATAAGCTCATGAGAAAAGGTTATTATTGACAGTAATATATTACTGCATATCTACTTTATTGTTTCACATAATCATTGTTCTCATCTATACACTTACTGTAACACTGCACCAGCTTCTTTAACTCCTTTGCATAGAAATTTGCTGCCTTGAATTGAATCAGTTTGTAACATCAGTCTTAAGCTTATCATCATAATTGTTAATGACTGATCATTTCGAAGTTTTTGGTTAACTTCATCAATGATGTCATCAATCCGAATACTGGGTCCATCATAGTGCTCATCATGTACATTTGTGTGGCCATTTTGGAATTGTCAATTCCAGTTTAGAAATTGTTTGCCACTCATTATTTTAGGTTCATACAACAGGTATAACTCACAATGGATTTAAGCAGCTGGAAATCCTTTTGCCTATAAAAATCTAACCATGCCTTGAACTACACAACTGGTGGGACCTATGATTGTCTTGGCCATTGTAATATTCTCTTGACAACTACTGAATCATATCAACATTGCATTAGTTTCCTAAGGAGTCGGTAGACAGAGCTGTCTGTATGTGTGAAAATTTCTTCAGAAATACCATCAGTCATATATTTTGGAATTAAAAACCTGTACCACTACAACCCATGAAGGGTCTGGGGTTCAGTACTATTTAGGGAAAGCACTGTTTCTAGGTCAACGGTTGTGCAAGGAGGTGATTTGACCGAGATCACACTCAACCGCCAGGTTTTCCCCCTTAATTAATTATTTAATTAAAGGGTACCCACTTTATAGAGGCTGGGTGTGCCCCAGGAGGGTCTCCCGACCCAAGGTCGCCCCACGGCCAATGAAACAGATAAATAAATTTTCTGCCATGAACCGGGGTTCGAACCTGAGACCTTTGCATTGGAAGCACAGTGCCCTACCACTGAGCTACCCCACTCCCATATATTTTGGAATACACTTCTTTTATAAATTAAATTTGAATAGTTAAATTAAAATGATGTATTTTCTAGTTTCTAGGGTTTGAAAATAAACTAACAAAAATTAAACATATAAATATTTCTTTAAATTAAAAAAAAATATATACCACAACAGAAAAATTTATTAAAAAAACTAAGTGATGTAACAAAGTGATATAACCATGATAAAACCATTTCTGATAGATGGCTGTGAAGCCTGGGCACTTGCCATTGCATTGGAAAGAAGTATAGAAAGATTTGAGTGGAAAATACTTAGCATTATAACCGAAGTGATCTGGGATCAGACTACTAACGAAAAATGGCCAATAAGGAACTGCTTATAGAAACTGGTCAGTCAATATCTCATAATCTGAAAGCAAGGCGGTCAAGATGTGCAGGTCATGTAGCTCAGAGCACTCCATCAGGAAGCCTCTACACAACAACGAATGCCTCAATGAAAGACTGGATAGATACTGCAGCTTCATACGAAAACTGGAAAGCAATAGCCTAAGAAAAGCAGAGATGAAGAAGAATGATTAAGGTGGGAAAAGATCTATAAAGCCCATAGAGGAAAAAATAAAAAACAATATAAAACACTATATAAAATAATGCTGTATGATTTTGTGACTTTTTCTCTTTTGTTGATTTCTCCTCTATTAATTTTATGAATTTATATTCTAAAGATATGTTTATTTATTAAAGTAAAAACTGTAAAATTGTATTTTTAAGGTAATTGTTTATAATAAACAATAATAGTTAACTTTTTCAACTATTATAAACTTTTTTTTATAGGGTTCAAAATGTTGGAAGGGCATTGATACATGTTCTCGTGAAAGGGACCAGTGGATCAATATGGACTGTAGATAATCAGAATCCACCAAGAGAAGTCAAATTTACTTCTTCTCCGTAAGCTTTTTCCAATAAAATCCCTATTTTCAATACACTTCATCATTTAGTTACGCTAAATGTCATAATTTGTTTTGTAATTTTTTAATTTTATACTTATTGTACAATTAGACAAGTAAGTTTATACCAAATATGTATAAGTAAAGCATTTTTATAATAATAATAATAATAATAAAATTTCTTCTTATGAAGATTATAAATTATGTCTAATGAAAAATTTCAACGAAAGCTTGAGTAGTTAATTAAATTACTAAAACTCAAGAAAATGAAACCATTTGTATGTATATATGTTTATTCTCGATAACTCAAAGTATAAAGGAGTTAAAATTCTTCTTCCAAAATCATGAATGACTGAAAATCGTGAAAATATATTCTACGGACAACATTTGAAAGGTGTATAAGCCAACATTCAGTAGTAATTAGTGTAACAAAATCCAGAACTTTAAGATAACTTTAAATTCTTTGAATAAAAATAATGGAGAAACAGTAAGAGGTATTTTGAAGTAACAATTATAAAATTATTGGCATAATGAAAAATCGGTGGGGGACTCAACATTAATTTTTTTTTATCCTGATTAACTATACCACATTATATCACTCAGATCAAAACAAGAAGAAGCTGTTTTATCATTCTAAGAAATTAGAGTAATCGAGAGTTAACTATCAAAACAAGAAGAAGCTGTTTTATCATTCTAAGAAATTAGAGTAATCGAGAGTTAACTATCAAAACAAGAAGAAGCTGTTTTATCATTCTAAGAAATTAGAGTAATCGAGAGTTAACTATAGAACTATTCAACAATTAAATTAAATTTTGTTTCTAACATTTTCATAGCTTTAAGATTTATTAATAACATTGAAAACAATTAAAATTAAAAATGAAAATT
Organism: Nezara viridula; assembly: GCA_928085145.1. Classification (NCBI taxonomy): domain Eukaryota; kingdom Metazoa; phylum Arthropoda; class Insecta; order Hemiptera; family Pentatomidae; genus Nezara; species Nezara viridula. The sequence goes on along the minus strand of OV725080.1, from coordinate 22,647,400 downwards.
TTTAAGCCGTTCCCTTGATCTTCAAAAAGTTATTGTGGGGAATTTAAATAAAATTTAAAAAATATATATAGAAATATTTTAAAATTATATTTAATTTTTACCCATATTTGTTAAATTTTTAAAAAGAATTTTACAGTTATGAAAAATTCAATTGTTAGCATTTTAGTTTTTCCCACGACTTTTTTGTATAATGGGAATACCATGCTCAGAGCCTTTCACTATTATTTATGAAAAAATGTTTATTATAAATATGGCTTCTATTTATGTATGTTTCAGATGATATATTAATCATTATAAATGTTCATCCACTATAGGATATAGCAGAGAGCCAATTATAGTAAATGTTAAAATAATCTTTAATAAAAGTTTTACTATAATAATAAGTTTAGAATTCATTAAGCATTCATTATGCATTTAAATTATCATGCAGTCATTTTAATTGTTATTAAATTTATGTAACTCAGTCGCATTAAGCATAGGAAAAAATTCTTGTTCAAAATAAATTAAATTTAATAAAGGACTAGCAAAAAGTTCATTTTAAAATCTCCAAAAGAGTATTAGAACTAAATCTTTCTGTGGATGTATTGTCATTAAATAGAGTGGAGTCTTGATTATCTAAGGACTTTTGTACGAATTTTTTGTTTCTCTTAAGAAATTACAAGAAAAGCAAAGTACAGCCAAAAATCTGGAAGCTGGAGATGATTGTTGATATCCCTCGCCATCCTCATAGTGAGGGAATGCATTCTCTTTTTATCTCTACAGCATTTGTACTCCACTCCGAAACGGTTTTTTCAAAAGTTTTTTTGAGACTGTTTCAAATTTAATATTGCGAATCAAAACCTGAGAATATGAAACAAATTAGTAAGGCATTGTTCATTTAGTTTTGTGAACTAGAAGAACAAAAGGAATACATATTCATAATTTTTTTTTTATACCGCTCAAAGATCCACATGTTGAATCTTGGCCTGTTCTAGCATTGACTGCCAGTTGTCTCTGTTTTGTAGTGCTGACTTCCAGTTACGAATGCCAAGTATTGATAATGCATCGGTAGAAAAACAGTCTTTCCTAGTGTACAGCTAGCCTTGGGTGTCCAACCTTCTGTGCTTCAAATAGTTACTCCAATAGGACTTTAGATAGGATTTTCTCTGGATTCAACCTAGCGACTTGGCCTGTCCATCGAAATCGAGAGAATTTAACCACATTGACCATCTCTAAGTTATATAAATTCTACTCATTTATTCAAATCTGGATAGTTCCAGTTCCTGAGTCCTTGTATGTGTCCACGTTTCGGAGCCGTATGTTAAAACAGGTTGAATAAAAGTATTATATATTCTGACCTTCGTGGATTTTGGCAAGTTGTTAGACCAGAGTTGCTTTTAAAGTGTAAAGGAACACTGATTAGAAGCCAGAATACGACTATCTCTTCCCCAATGTCATTTGGGGAATTCATTTGGAAACCTAAGTAATCAAATCCTCGTACCACTATCTTGTGTGAACTCAACTGAGCTAAGCCTTCCCAGATATAATGCTTTGGGTTTATACAAATGCACTTTGTAGAGCTTCAAAAGCCTCCTCGACTGCATACAGTGTGGTTCCAACAAGGTCCGATGCCAGGCGGATTCATATTACATTACATTCATATTCGGGACCCATATTAAAAGAAGAAACATAATAATTTTGTACCAAGAGGAAACCCATTAACTGTATGTTAGGGGTGAAAAACTTTCTGCTGACTCTAAAAGCACTTGTGCTTATTTTGAATAATCATTCAAAATTATTGAAATTTTGAACTATTATTCGAAATGAAAAATATACATGATGAACAACTCTATAATTTTGAAACAATCAGATTAAAGTTTAGAATAGTTCTTGATAAAACCTTCACATATAATGAAGAATATACCATAAAAAATAGGAGGAGAAGTTCAATGTTTTATCTTCTACAAATGGATCTGTAGAACAAAAACTTCGTCTTCTCATTATTAGAAATATCTAAACAGCCTAGAACTTTCCTCAAATTAAATCTTCAGGATCTATCTACTGTCTATTGGAACACACAAATTTGTTTAAAGAGTGGTCTTTTGATGAATTTATTCCTGATACAAAGAGTTTTTCAAAAAAGTAAGGACTGCTGCATAAGTGTTGTTTTTAATTGACAATTTTAATCCAAAATCACCTGTCTTGGAGAGCTTCATTGGCTGGAAAAATCATTGGAATTTATGAAACAGTAAGATGAAATCATGTCTGTACATGTTGTTTTTTTGTTTGTTTAGAAATGGAGTATGCATGCAACTACCATAAGAGGGACTTTGCAAAAGCAGTATGAAAATACAAGATTATGCTTACAAAAAGTTTGAAATTCATCTTTTTATATAGATACCAAATGCATGCTAATATGACTTGATTCCAAGATTTATTTAATTTTCTAACATTTCACTGAGAAGGAATCCCATTCTGTTGTAACTCAGATTATCGAGGCTCCACTGTAATAATATTATTTATTTTTCTTAATTATAAATTGGCTTTGATTCCTAGAATCTCGTTTTAAATTTTATTTATTTTTAGTTATAACAAGTATATTTTCTCTGTATTCTTAGAGAAAAATTAAACTTATATAAAAATTATTTTTATATATTATTTGTGTATTTTCTAGTTGAATTAGCCATGTTAATGAATGCATAAGTCCTCATGGTGCTGATACATATTATCTATTTGACAAATTTCAACGTTTTATCTCTTTATTATATTTTGTCAGAGCTTTATCAACAATTATGTTTATCATGTTTTATTGGTGCTTGCATAATATGAAAATTTGTTTTTAATAAACAAATTTTTTATACAACATTATTTATCTGCTCAATTTGTAAGATAAACAATTATATACATCAAAGAGTATTTAAATACCCAATATGTTTTCTTACATACAGGTAACTTTACAATATATTTCATTAAAATAAGACGAAATGAATAATTAAAAAATTATCATTTCCTAAGAAAGTTATTTAGAATGTGTGGTTAAGGTAAGGAAGAAAAATCCTGTATCCTCATTATCAACACTTCCTAAATATCAGAATAAAATATAATACAATAATATAATATTGTATGTATGTAAACTTGCCAAATACCCATTCTGAATGGAGATCTTGGTTTTGCTATATCTTTGAAGAATTAATAACGTAGGTCATGTTGACCTTGAGTAAAAAAAAATAAAACTCACTATAAAAAAAAGATTATTTATCAATATGTGCAGAATTAATTCTTTCTAAAACTAAGGGAAAGTAATGTGATCAAGTTTTGTGTGGGGAATGATTAACTGATAAATACTAAAATTAAATTTTATTTTCATATGAATAAAAATGTTTTATAAAATTATAATTTATATTTAAATCTACAAATATGTAAAATAAAAAATCTTTAATTCTAATCAGCGTTTCTACAATTATCATTACCTAGGTAACTAAATGCTATATGATTTATTATAAATTCTGTTTTCTGATGATAATGGCTAACAAATATGTCATATTTTATGTTAACCAGCAATATCTCATAATGACATTTCCTATCTGTTAAGGCTAAGGTTTTTGAAGATTTTGCTTATAAAGAAAAATTATATTAATTCATCTATCATATCGAAATTGAAATGCAAGCATGTAAATATGTATATATACATGAGTGTCCATGTTTACTCATATTTATATTATTTGTAATATTGTATAATTAATTATTTTAAACATGCTTTCAAGGTGTTATATTTCATAGATGAGTAAAATGTTTGTAAAGACGTCTACGAATTTTTAATGAAAATCTTTTCATCTTTGTTAGTATTATGTATAAACGACTGTATGCCTTATGAATATTTTATTAAGAAAAAGAGATTTTTCATCCTTTTTTTTTCTTATTGGAAATTTTAGGAGTTACCTTAATATTAGTTAAACTCTGGTGTCACTTAATTAATAACACTTGATCTGTCCTGTTGTATGGGCTTACTTATTTTGGTGTGTAAAGTAGTAAGTTCCATATAAATTAGTTATAAATTAGTCATTGGATTTCAATATAATACAATAAATGAAGTATATCATATCATTAATATGGTAATTAATAAGCTTATTACTTGTTACCAACTTTAAGAAATTTATAAAAATTAATTAATGATAATTTTATCTTCAATGGAAGAAGTCATGTTATTAAAATAACTGGCTTATATATCATATGCTAATGACATTAAAAAATTTAAACCTATGTAGTCCAGTGATGACCTTCAATACGATATAAAAGATGGCTGCAATGAAAAAATATTAAAAGTGACTGATAAGTGGTTCTATAAGAAAGGACTTCCACTTTAAAAATATTAACATTATTCTTTTTATAGGCAAAATGAAAGTCTGATGTGGAATTGATTGTCTCAATTGTAATTATGTTATAAGAAATTGAAATATTGTCAATTTTTTTCACAATTTTTATGGATGTTGTATTATGTAAAATAGAAAACATATTCTATTAATTGATTCTCTGCTTGGTTTCATTATTAACAATTTTACTGCTGGTTAAATTAACAATATTGCTAATAATCAAGGTTTCCAAAGCCTTTTTTTTTCTTTTTTTAATTTGAACTATTTTTAGTTCGTTTTCTATTCAATATGGATGATGAAATGAATTTGTAATGATTTTAAACTACATAGGTATTAAAAATATTAGTTGACAATCTACATATATTTTATTTAGGGTCAATAGACCAAAAACGGCTGACATATGGCTATTAAAGCTTGATATTGTTATCCATTGTTTATTAATTACAAAATAAATGCCCAGCTTTATGTGATGATCGTTGTGATTTTAGTGGATAATTTATTATTACTATTATGTTGCTTTTGCGTCTTAAAATATAATATTATGAAGAGTTTTTGTTGAATTGTTACCTTTATACTTCATACATTGCTTAACTTTGATTACCTATTGCAAGCAACTGGCTTGTCTTATGTGGCCCATAACTTTAAAAAATTGCTTTTTTTTATATTAAATTAAATTTTTTAGCACATAAATCTTCCATTACTTGTCCTCATTTTCCTACGTCAAAAGGATTTTATGTTCTCATCTTTAAGGATATGTTTTTCTAGATAACACATTATTAATAAATTAATATTTGCAAACTTCTATTACCTAACAAAATATTACATATCATTTATTCTGATTTAATTTGAACTTTTTTTTTTTTTTATTTATCTTACAATTATCATTTATATATATTTTCTCCTTTTTAGATAATATCTGTATTGCTTTTATTTTGTCTGTATTTTAAGACTTTTTACTTGGAGAGGAACTTATAATTGATTTATTAAGAGTGATATAGCTTTGTCTTATTATATGAAGGTAATGTTGATGCAAAGACGAAGCAAATACAGATTATCAAATTTTTGGTGAGGATCATATATCAAATAAAACACCAGGTAATTTTACAATTAGGGTTTGAATAAATGACCATATCCATTTAATTTTATTTTCAACTCAAACTTAGTATCTATTTATCTACAGGAGTATCAAAAACAAAAACAAGGTAAGCCTGGGTATACCAGGTTTTATTTCATTTTACATTAGAACGACAGATAACAGATTTTCCAGTAGCCGAAATTATTGCCTTTCCTGCATTAGTTACTTCATAAGAGAGAACTGATGTTACTTTTGTGCTTGGTTCTTCCACCAATCAAAACAGTACTATTAATCGTAGGTAAAACTGTTTTAAAAATAATTGAGAAATTTGGACTCTCCTGGATCATGCATCAAGAGCCTTGTCCAATGTCATGTATGGATCCATAGGTAATAAATTTAATACGTATGAATCTAGATTAATATTGTAGTCTAAATATTTGAGTTACCATTTTACATATCTTCAAAGAAAGAAAAAAAACTGAAAAGAACTTAACTTTAAAAAAAGTTTTTTTTTTTATTTAATTGTATTGAGTTATAAAATTGTATTGAGAATATATTTTTTTAAATGTTTATTTCTCACCTCTTTCTGATTTTTATTTTACATTATCTGGTTCTTTCCTCCCCCTCTCTACCCTCAGTCTCTCTCTCTCTCTCTCTCTTTATATATTTAAGTATATTTTTCCAAGAAAAAAATTTTTTATCTGTCTGAAATTTTCAGAATTAAACTGTATTACATTTATTTTGTTAATATTTGCACTGGTATCCAGTAAACTAGGGTGGCAACAGAATTCCAAAAGGAAATAGCTCAATCACTATAAAAAATGTGTTTAGTGTTTCATCGATTTTTCTCCCTGGATTACAAAGATCCAATCAAAACAATAAATTACGCTATACTGTATCTTCGATAATAATGGACCGATTTCGGTACCTTTTTTTTTTTTACATTTTTAAAAAGTTTGGATACCTTTAAACAATCATAAATTTTTGGAGCACTGCCTATTTTTCTCTCCTGTGGAAGAATATAATCTTGAAAATGATGCCTCATTGCTTGATTCAATGAAGAATTGACAAAAATATGGCATTTTAACAAAAATCACCTTCGAGAAATAATATATGAAGCTATTTTTTAGGATTGTGATTATCTATGTATCTGCTTATTACAGTAAAATTAAGGAATTCAGTTATTAGTTATATTTTAAAAGAAACATGAAATTTGAAATTGGGTAAAGAATAAGTAATATTAGAGATTTCTCCTAATTAATTGGCATAGCTATTTCAGGGAAATACTCTTCCCAATATTTAGTGAATTAAAATTACTAGCATAAAAGTATTGTCTGGATATTTTAGATTTATCCCAATGCAAGATTCCATTTCATTAAATAAGGAGTTCCTTAAATAATTTATGATAAAAGTAAAATAATAATAATTTAAAGATATTCAACATTATTTAACACAGTAATTCAACATTTTGAAAGAAACTAATTACAAAGAAATACACTTACTACATATAAATATATATAGTTTAATAAATATGAATTAAAAAATTTATTTACCCCCTCCTGTTTTGAGCTGGTTATTCCATTAATGTTGTATATTTTTGTATGCTTCATTTATTTTTAAGAAAAAAGCTTTAAACTTTAATTCGTTTAAATATCCATATTTCTCATTTAATTGTAATTGGTTTATTAATTTCAAAAATATTATTAGCAGTAGTATAACTAGAATTTGCTTCAAAATTAAGCAGGCAGTGAGTTACTCAGTACGTTGGAACTGGGGCTGTTCTTGGCCATATTGGTTTGGAGCGTCTTCAAGGTATCATCTATTTCGATTTTTATCGTGGCTATCCTTCTGCTGGCTATTTGCTGCTCTTTATTTTCTGAATTCTGAATACAATTTTTTTATTAATTAGGTAGTTATACTGCGCGTTAATGGAAATAGGTTGTTTTACTTCATTTATTAATTGGCGGTCTCCATTTTGGATGACGCCGCTGTCCACTACTTAAGCCGCGTGTTTACAGTTCTAATTTATATTTTGTCGGATTAGTCAGATTTTAATATGTTTCTGTACAATTTAACCCTGCAACGTGCTACGGGTATTACCCACGCTGTACACGGAAGTTTTAGTGGGAAGAAGCAGCAAGAAATATTAGTTTCAAGGGGAAAATGTCTGGAACTCCTCCGGCCGGACCCCAATACCGGGAAAGTACATTCGTTATTAACTGTGGAAATATTTGGCGTTATACGATCCTTAATGGCCTTTAGGTTAACTGGAGGTAACAAAGGTATGTGTTATATTTTTCTTTTTAATTGATAATTTTTTTTATTTTTATAGAATAATTTCATTTATTTCAACATGTAATTTGCGCTTTTTTAGATTATGCTGTTGTTGGGTCTGACTCAGGCAGAATTGTAATTCTTGAATACAATCCACAAAAAAACATTTTGGAAAAGGTTCATCAAGAGACCTTTGGGAAAAGTGGGTGCAGGAGGATTGTTCCTGGACAATATCTTGCAGTTGATCCTAAGGCCAGAGCCATTATGGTTGGTTAGTATATTTAATTCACTATTGGTAGTCATTTAAATTAGAAACTAATTTATGCTTACATGATTTTTTTTCTTCAAATTTTTGTTAATTGTTTTCTGATTTAAGAACTTATAAGTCTAGAGAACTTATAGTTTTTATGAACTATAAGTTCTCTAGACTTGTTAAGTTATTCTTTATCTGCCATTGTACATTATTTAATCAATTTTCAGCTTCTTTTATGATTTATTATTATATTGATGTTTTTTAGGAGCTATTGAGAAACAGAAGGTTGTTTACATTTTGAATAGAGATGCAGAAGCTAGATTGACTATTTCATCCCCATTAGAAGCTCATAAGAGTAACACTTTAGTGTACCACATGGTCGGTCTGGATGTTGGTTTTGAGAATTCCATATTTGCCTGCCTTGAAATAGATTATGAGGTAAGATATTAATCAGTAATACTAGTTTAGTATTGTGATATAAATTATAATTAATTAATCGTAAAATTGTTAATCGAAGAAGCTTGGTTCGATCCCCTTTTTTTTTCTTCCTCACTACTGAAGATAGGGAAGCATTGTGTGTGGGAGGTCAAAAAAAGTTTTTGCTCAGAATTAAATATTTTCGCATGTGTTTTACATTCCAGACATCAAGGATCAAATTTTTAGTTTGATGTCTGTCGTCAAATCATCTAGTACCATTCATCCGATTTCCAGAGATTATGCGGATTGGTGCCTATAAGGTCCCATATCAATTTTATCTAATTCCATACAGCATTTCTGCTTATGTACGTGCAAACATTTTTTTAGATATACCAATATTTCAGAAAGGCTTGTTCGAACTTGAGTGAGCTCTTAGTAAAACTCCTAGCTAAACACCCCTCCCTGAGGAGACCGCCACCCCAGACCATCTCCTTCCTTATTAATGCAATGGTCAACAATTAAATATTCTATAAAAACTTTTTATCTGTTACTAAAAAGTTTAGTTTAGTGTTTACTTTAATTATAGTTCCACCTTTCAGAACGAGACATCATTGACAATAGCCTACCTAACAAGTTTTTTTTGTTCATAAATCATGTTCTTAATTAACATTGAGGAAAGAAATGAGGGGCACGATCAAGCCAACACATAGCTCTTATATGGCTTTTGTTGTTTGGATGATTGTGCCATATTAATTGCAAATGATAAACTCTTTACTTTTTATTAGATAAGTCTAGAACAGAGCTTTTGCAAACATTGATTTAGGAATTAAGTAAGTTTCATTTTTCTATAAGAATCTTTGAGGTTGTGAATAATTAACTTGACTACTCTATTATTGTGTTATTTGTTATGGCTGCTATTCCTTGCTTTTGTTTCAAAAATTGGTGTTTAGGTTGATAAGAATAATTCACTCTCATACGACCTTATATGTTTAATCATACTCACTTCATTTTAGTTCTTAAAGGTTAAATCCTTGTATGGCTATGGTACTATAGTACTAATAGCTTTTTAGACCTTTGTCCAAGATATCTCGGTTTGGAAGGTAAAACTAATTATTACTTTGTAATGGATATAAGTCTTTATGATTTAAGTTTAAACAACATAAGCTCAACTGTTTTCAGAAATTAAAGGAACAAATTTGACTTTAATAATGAATATGTTCTGAAAGAAAATGCATAAATATCTTAGGCAGCAGTTAACGGTAGAAATTTCTTTTTAGGATTCAAATTTTAAGTTTCAATTTTAATTATTTATTACTCATTTTACTATTATATAAAAAAATTAATTTTTTATATAAAGTATATTTTAAATTATTTTACATAACAGTTTAAATATACACAAGTTGTACAAAATTGTTGCTACTCCCTCCCCTCCATTTAAAGCTTTGCGTTATGGAATCCAATCAGATTATCAATCATTACTTTGGGTATCATTCTGACTGTCTGTTTAGTGTTTTCGTAAGATCAATCAACTTTATAGATTGTACTGATGGATTCCCAGAAATCTTAAGCTTCTATTATGAAAAGCTGTTGGAAAACTTGAGGCATAAGTGGAAAAGAGACTTAATTTTGATAGTCATGTACAATATATCCCAACAAATGTATACTATAAATTTTCTTATTAATTAACAGTTTCATTTTTCCATGTTAATAATTCCATCTATATAAATAAAAAAACATTATTCTGATGGTAATATTTAAATGGAAATTAATAACTATAGAAGGTCACATTTTAATTATTACATAAAAGTAGGATAATTTTTAACAATTAACTGTTGTGCCTAATATTTGTGGTTCTTTTCAAACGTTGATCATTTAATATTTGCATAACTTATTTTAAAGATTTATGTCTGATATTAAAGTAATCATTATTTCCTACTTAAATTGTGTTGTTAATTACATATTTTGAGTAACAGATAATCTACTTTAGAATTGTATATTATCATTTTAAGTTATAATTAACTTTTCTTTCAGGAGTCTGATAATGATGCAACTTGGGAATCAGCAAGTGAAACCAAACAGTCCCTTACATTCTATGAACAGGATTATGGTGTTAACCATGTTGTAAGGAAATATTCTGAACCGTTAGAAGAACATGCAAATTTCCTCATTTCGGTGCCTGGTGGTGACGATGGGCCTTCTGGTGTATTGATTTGCTCAGAAAACTACCTCACCTACAAAAACCTTGGCGAACAGCACGATATCCGTTGTCCCATTCCTAGGAGAAGGGTAAGAACAATGATTTACAATAAATTATATGATCGGTTAATATTATTTTTTAAAACTTTCTTGCAAATGTTAGTATTACAAAAAAGAGTTAACTAGTGTGTAAAATTGTTATGGAAATATTTTGTTACTTTTTTTTTTCTAAAAATTGAGGAAATAAATAGGGGGCACGATCAAGCCAACGCATAGCTCTCATATGGCTTTTGTTGTTTGGATGATTGTGCCATATTAATTGCAAATGATAAGCTCTTTACTTCTTATTGATTGAGTATTGAGCAGAGCTTTTGCAAACATTAATCAAGGAATAGAATATTTTTAATTATTCTATTTGTATTATTAAGATTGTATCTCATTAAATACTGAAGTAATATTGTGTTGTTTCTTATAGCTGTTGTTGATTAAAAATTATGAATTCAAGCATAATATTTTTAAAATCACTCAGTTGGAACATGTATGAGCAAGAGTGCACTATCCATTAGTAGTTGTTTCTAACTAATAAATGGTCATTTGGATAAAGGTGATCAATAACGTTTTTTGATTTCTAAGAAAACTTAATTTTAATCACCTTTAAGGCTGATGTATGTAATCAATGAGAACCTCTATTAACTCTGTTATGAACCAAATTAATTTAGTGAATTAGCAGGAAATATTAAAAATATACAGTTTATTCCATTTATCCATACAAACTGTTCTTTCTTTTCTCACATCACTTTTCATCTCTTTCCAATTGATCTTTTGTCAATATTTCATTTAATAATAATATAAGATTTAACAAGGATCAACATATTAACACTGAATTTCATTTCACTAAAATTGAATTTTAACTATAATGCCTATTTTTACAGAATGACTTGGATGATCCTGAGCGGGGAATGATCTTTGTATGTTCAGCTACTCACAAAACAAAATCGATGTTTTTCTTCCTTGTCCAAACTGAACAAGGTGACATTTTCAAAGTCACCCTTGAAACAGACGAAGAAGTTGTAACAGAAATAAAATTAAAATATTTCGATACTGTTCCCGTAGCTGCTGCAATGTGTGTTTTAAAAACTGGTTTTCTTTTTGTTGCATCTGAATTTGGCAACCAGTAAGTTTTATTCAATTTATTTCTTTATTGTATTATTATTATTGAGATCGTTATTATATTATTTTTAAGATTGTAATTAGTTTATCTTTCCTCGTTATAGATATAAATTAATTTTCCAGCTACCTTTATCAGATCGCTCACTTGGGTGATGATGATGACGAGCCTGAATTTAGTTCAGCCATGCCCTTAGAAGAAGGAGATACTTTCTTCTTTGCTCCCAGACCTCTTAGGAATCTAGTCCTGGTCGATGAAATGGATTCACTATCCCCAATATTAGACTGCCACGTTGCTGATTTAGGTAATGCAAATATTTCAATGAGCAAAATATTGTTATTAATTTATATATTGTGTTTCTAACATTCAATTTTCTTTTGTATCAGCTAATGAGGATACTCCTCAGTTATATATGGCCTGTGGTAGAGGTCCACGCTCCACCCTGAGGGTATTGAGGCACGGTTTAGAAGTGTCTGAAATGGCTGTGTCGGAACTGCCAGGTTCTCCCAATGCTGTCTGGACTGTGAAGAAACGTGCCACTGGTGAGTGCTAACGACAGACATAATTATAGTGTGCGTTTAATTGTTCAGTATTCTTTTAAATGTCTGTATTTATTAATCAATCAGCACTTTTTACTGTCCTTTAAGTTTATAACTAAGTAGTCAAAATATAATCTCTTTAAAATAATGTTGGTTTTTTGACAAACTTTTGATTTGTATCTAAGAAGATATTCTTCATCTGTTTTATAATTAAAGCAAAGTTTATTGGGTTTTATTTCAAGTGAGATCTTTTTCAATTTATTCGTTATTTGAACAAACAACCATTAAAAGCATACTGTAACATTTTTAAAATATATAGAATTTTTAAGTTCCTATATGTTTAAGTTAAAGAATATTTGCTCTATAATTGGTAATTGGTTGACTGTCGTGGATAATGAAGAGAAGAATAGTTGGGGTGCTCAGTCAAAAAAGGAAGGCAAAAATAAATTATAATATTTATTTTTTACATCTGCCGACGTTTCGACCTGAAGTTCAGGCCATCATCAGGGCTAAGAAAATAACCAGATAACAAGGTATGAGAAACTTAAGTAATGATGGTAAAAAAGATAATAACAAAAAAAAAAAAATGAGAAAATAAAATAGATTAGATCTAGATAAAAGAAAAATAAAATAGATAGATATAAAGTAAAATAAAATTGTTAGAATAATGACTAAGAACTAAGAGATAAATAATACAGACTGTTACATAGCGTGGAATGATGAAGTAGGCATAATCAAAAAGGGGGTGACAAAAGTGTTACATTGGGAATCTTAGAATAAAATGTAAAAACATAAAAAAGAAATATAAAGTTATATAAGAAATGAGAATAAAATAAATAGTAAAAAGAAAACATTGAGAATGGAGTAGTTTGATAAAAAATTGAGATATTGTAAAGTCTATCAAGATGTACAGACAATGTATAATATAATAGAGAGTTAACAACAGAGAAAAGGAATGAAAGGAAGGAGGGAAGAAATTGAGAAAGCTGAAATAAGAAAGAAATAAAAGAAGTAGTACCTTTCTCCTAAAATGTCAAAGTGAGAATGAAGTCGTTACAAAGAAGGTGGAGAGAGAAGGGATGTGGAGGTGGCGTCATCTGTAACGGTTATCGGACGAAGCTAGAACTAGAAGAATGCTAGTAGAAGCCTAAATAGTTACGAGAGATATATTATGTAGAAAAATTATGGAATATTGAACGAAAGTTAATAGAAAGTGAAAGTGAATATATATATATATATATGTATATATATGTATATATATATATATATATATAAGGGAGTTGACAGCAAAAAGGAAAGGAATATAACTATGGATGTTTTAATAAATTCAGAATTTGGCTATAGGTTAGAGAAAAGTTGTTTTTGTCAGCTTTAAGATTCACTGTCTTTGGTTGAAGCTGGATGTGGAGGGTTTCAGAAATGAGTCGTTTGTCATGGTTGAGAACAGTGGCAAGGATGGATGTTTTGTCGAAGTCAAATGAATGATTGAGGGAGAGAGAATGTTCGGATAATTTGGAAGCGGTGAAATTACGAGAGGATACAGAATATTTATGTTGGGTTATGCGGTCTTTTAGGAGATTTTTGGTTTCACCAATATAGGATGAAAAACAATTGGGGGTAGAACATGGAATACGGTAAACGATATGAGAGCGGTGTGAGAGAGGAAGAGGATCTTTTAGGGATGTGTATAATTTCGAGAGAGTGTTGTGAGATTTGAATGCAAGTCGTAAGTTAGGGTTAGTGGATCGTAAAACTTTGTTGATGTTGTCTGAAAGGTTAGGAATATAAGGTAGAGATCTGTATATAGGGGCTGAAATGGGTTGTGGAGAATTAGAGAAAGTTGAGATTAAGGAAGAGCGATTATTGTGGTCCGTTATAAGTTTGTTAATGACATGGAGAGGAAAATTATTGTTTGACAGGATCTGTTTTATGCGTTTGGTATTGGTAACATGAAATTGGGGATCAGAGAGGGAGAGACTACGGTGAATGAGGTTTTTCGCAACGTTAATTTTTTGGTGGTAGGGATGTTTGGAATGGAAATTTAGGAGTCTGCCAGTGTAAGTTGGTTTGGTGTACCAGTCTGTGGATATGGTGTTATTGGGATTTTTAATGATTAGAAGGTCGAGAAAAGGGAGAGAATTATTGAGTTCGCGTTGTACTGTAAAATTGAGGCGGGGGTGGTAAGAGTTAAAATGTGATAGAATATCAGGAATTTTGTTTGGATTGATGATTAGGAGGAGGTCGTCTACGTATTTCCGAATAAAGATGATGTCGTCAGGGTAAAGAGGGATAATGGTGTCTAGAAGATCATTGAGAACGATGTTCGAGATGTCGGGAGCGAGGGGGTTACCCATTGCTAGTCCAACCCAGTAACCCCCTCGCTCCCGACATCTCGAACATCGTTCTCAATGATCTTCTAGACACCATTATCCCTCTTTACCCTGACGACATCATCTTTATTCGGAAATACGTAGACGACCTCCTCCTAATCATCAATCCAAACAAAATTCCTGATATTCTATCACATTTTAACTCTTACCACCCCCGCCTCAATTTTACAGTACAACGCGAACTCAATAATTCTCTCCCTTTTCTCGACCTTCTAATCATTAAAAATCCCAATAACACCATATCCACAGACTGGTACACCAAACCAACTTACACTGGCAGACTCCTAAATTTCCATTCCAAACATCCCTACCACCAAAAAATTAACGTTGCGAAAAACCTCATTCACCGTAGTCTCTCCCTCTCTGATCCCCAATTTCATGTTACCAATACCAAACGCATAAAACAGATCCTGTCAAACAATAATTTTCCTCTCCATGTCATTAACAAACTTATAACGGACCACAATAATCGCTCTTCCTTAATCTCAACTTTCTCTAATTCTCCACAACCCATTTCAGCCCCTATATACAGATCTCTACCTTATATTCCTAACCTTTCAGACAACATCAACAAAGTTTTACGATCCACTAACCCTAACTTACGACTTGCATTCAAATCTCACAACACTCTCTCGAAATTATACACATCCCTAAAAGATCCTCTTCCTCTCTCACACCGCTCTCATATCGTTTACCGTATTCCATGTTCTACCCCCAATTGTTTTTCATCCTATATTGGTGAAACCAAAAATCTCCTAAAAGACCGCATAACCCAACATAAATATTCTGTATCCTCTCGTAATTTCACCGCTTCCAAATTATCCGAACATTCTCTCTCCCTCAATCATTCATTTGACTTCGACAAAACATCCATCCTTGCCACTGTTCTCAACCATGACAAACGACTCATTTCTGAAACCCTCCACATCCAGCTTCAACCAAAGACAGTGAATCTTAAAGCTGACAAAAACAACTTTTCTCTAACCTATAGCCAAATTCTGAATTTATTAAAACATCCATAGTTATATTCCTTTCCTTTTTGCTGTCAACTCCCTTATATATATATATATATATATACATATATATACATATATATATATATATATTCACTTTCACTTTCTATTAACTTTCGTTCAATATTCCATAATTTTTCTACATAATATATCTCTCGTAACTATTTAGGCTTCTACTAGCATTCTTCTAGTTCTAGCTTCGTCCGATAACCGTTACAGATGACGCCACCTCCACATCCCTTCTCTCTCCACCTTCTTTGTAACGACTTCATTCTCACTTTGACATTTTAGGAGAAAGGTACTACTTCTTTTATTTCTTTCTTATTTCAGCTTTCTCAATTTCTTCCCTCCTTCCTTTCATTCCTTTTCTCTGTTGTTAACTCTCTATTATATTATACATTGTCTGTACATCTTGATAGACTTTACAATATCTCAATTTTTTATCAAACTACTCCATTCTCAATGTTTTCTTTTTACTATTTATTTTATTCTCATTTCTTATATAACTTTATATTTCTTTTTTATGTTTTTACATTTTATTCTAAGATTCCCAATGTAACACTTTTGTCACCCCCTTTTTGATTATGCCTACTTCATCATTCCACGCTATGTAACAGTCTGTATTATTTATCTCTTAGTTCTTAGTCATTATTCTAACAATTTTATTTTACTTTATATCTATCTATTTTATTTTTCTTTTATCTAGATCTAATCTATTTTATTTTCTCATTTTTTTTTTTTTTGTTATTATCTTTTTTACCATCATTACTTAAGTTTCTCATACCTTGTTATCTGGTTATTTTCTTAGCCCTGATGATGGCCTGAACTTCAGGTCGAAACGTCGGCAGATGTAAAAAATAAATATTATAATTTATTTTTGCCTTCCTTTTTTGACTGAGCACCCCAACTATTCTTCTCTTCAATATTTGCTCTAGTTTTTCTACTTTTTAATATATATATTTTTTAATATATAATATTTATCTGATTATTAGTCATCATCAGGAATGCATTAATTCTCTCGAATCTCAATAACTCAAATCAAATAAAACTTTCATTTTTATTCATGTTAACTATACTATGACTTATTGAAATTTGAGATATCAAGGGCAAGAATAATTAAAATTCAATTTACTCAGGTGTTAAATCTTCCCTTTTCTAGAACCTAGAAGTGATCTAACTGATATTTTCTTCTTTTTATTACTAGACAAATGGCTCTCCTTATTTTTTTCTGATTTAATTTTGAATTATATAGGTTATATTAAATTTAAATAACTTATATCTTCTAGTTATCAAAGTTTGTGGCATTTAATTCTCATAATTTATTTTTGGTTATCTATACACTTGTTTAGACATTGATGTTTGAATGTTAAGGAAAATATAAGAATATATCCCAGGACCATGAAGTTTTTAAGGTTTCAGTTACAAGATTGATTAATTGTTTGTTTGTAATATATTAGATAAGGTTAAGGATAAATATTCTTCTACTCTTTAATGGTTAATGGGTTCGGGCTCCATATGAACATTTATGTATAGATTCAAATAGAATCTTTTTTTTTTTTTTTTTTGGTTAGGAAGTGAAGCAAGAAACTAAGCAAGGATAGTCAAAATTATCTAATTTTTGTACATGCCATCTTGTCATTATAGCAACCATCTCTTCGCGTCCCGTTGCCGGAAGAGTCTTTTATTTCCCCACTCCCTGGCCTGGGAAAACCTCTTATAGCCTTAACAGCGAGGAAGGAAGGACCCCTCCCCTCCCCTCCCCCCTCCCAAAAAAAAAATTGTTATTAACATCTCGGAGTAACAATATCTAAATTCTCCTGAAATCTAGTGGAAATGTTGATTGTTTTGTTGCCTTAAATTAATATATATTTTATCACTTCAATTCCTAAGATAGTATGATTGTTTCACGATGAATAGATTAGAGAATATATTTATTTTATTTCCACTTCTAATCTGATACCAAGTGAATTGCTATTTTATTGATTTGTAATTAATATAACTTTATTTTTGATACAAATTTAGCTTTTAAAAGGTTTACTTTATAGTTAGTCAACATTATTAATTTATTGATTTTTTTTTTTTTGATAAATAAACTTTGTTATTTGTGTAAATCCATAAAAAGAACCTTTAGAAGAATTTAATTTGTTGATTAATGGTATCATTAAATATATACCATAAGTGGCTCAAATGATGTTTAAAAGTAGGTATGGACATTTGATATTTACAATGAAAACAAACCTTTCTCTGATGAGCCTATGCTGATATAAACTTATCAATATTCTGATAGCGCAATTGATCCTTAAAATATTTCTCTGCATAGAACTGTTATACAATTTTCTTCCATATTTCAATTCACTTGATATCATTCTCCTTAGTCTGAAACAATTATTAATATGACTGGTGAATTGATATAAATATGAGTCTATCAAACACCAGTTATTTTCTTTTTCAGATGGAATTGGTCATCGCTTATATGGATAAGATATGCCGATTTTGTCAAGGTGAGTTAGAGGAGATATCAATTGGTAACCATTTTAATATTATCCATGGGATTTAGAAATTTTAGAATTGGACCGTGTTTCAGGGAAATTTTTAACATTAATTTTCTGTATGTTTTAAAGGAAACCGTTATCCTCTTAAAAGTATTTTTTCGTTATTTAAAAAAGTTAAAATTCCTTTCCCTGACAACAGGTTTTGTTCTCTGCCTGTAAAGTTATTATTGTTATTCTTGAAGTTACTGTTTGTTGCAGATGAATTTGATGCTTACATTGTGGTTTCTTTCTTGAGTGCTACACTGGTCCTTTCTATTGGTGAGACTGTTGAGGAAGTTGCTGACTCAGGGTTTCTGGGGTTCACTTCAACTCTTGCTTGTTCAGCTCTCGGAGACGATGCCGCTGTGCAGGTAATAACTTTTTTTGCTTGGTTAAAAATAATATTTAATCAAAATTAACTAGGAAGCCTTTTAAATTTGTTCTTAAAACTAATTGTTTTAGTTGTATCTTTTACATATTAGCTTCGTAAGTGCAAAGCAATCTTAATTTATTTCATTACTGAAATGTTTATCAATCCCAGCATTTAGATTAGGTGGCTCAAATGATGTTGTAAATGTAGGTAGAGACAATTGATCATTTTGTGAAAAAAAAAACTTTTCTGATGAGCCTCCATAATTTTAATATTTGTTTTTATATGAATATAAATATATTTGCTTAAAGTATCTTTGTATACATACTTAATTCAGTTCGATCCTGTTAATTTGTAATTCCAAGAGATTTATTACGAATTATTGTGATTGTGAAAGAGCAGCAGAATTATTAAATGTTCAAAAGGAAAAAAATCAGATCTCTGTATGTATTGTCAGGTTTTATTATTATTTCATATATGTACAATGCAAAATACACATTTTTGATGAAAAATAAATACTTAAATTATAATATATTCATTCGTACTTTTTTAACTGAAATAACAAAAACTTAATTTGTTGGTTGAAAGTTGTCCAGTGACCATCATTGTAAAATTGACGAAGTGTAGTTGGAGAAAAATGACAGTATTTTCTCTTCAATTTTTTTTTTTGCATCAGGAACTACTTTTAGAATTTCCTTATTTCTGCAAATGGAAAGACTTATGCTTACGTTTTGTATTTTTGCTTAATCCAACCTGAATTAAATATAAATAAATTTTTTTTTTCTCTCTTTTTCCTAATCATGATTTTTCCAAGAGACTAGAATTCATTTCTAATTAGTAGAATATAAGTTTAAAGGGGATCATTAAGATTGTGTTGTACATATATAAGAATAAATTACTCATGTCTAAAACCATTCTTAAGAAAAAATAAATTGTTGCTTTTTATTTCATTTTAAAACGTTTTTAAATTCTTTTAGGTTTTAATGATTTTCAATGTTTGGTTTAGGTTTATCCTGAAGGAGTTAGGCATATCAGATCTGATAAGAGGTTGCAAGATTGGAAAGTACCCGGCAAGAAGCAGATCATCAAGTGCGCTGTTAACAGAAGGCAAGTCGTCATTGCCTTGACGGGAGGGGAGCTTGTTTATTTTGAAATGGACCCGGTAAGTTATTTCAATAATGTTTATCAACTTTAATTAGAGGAACATTTGTTTAAAGAATAAAAAAATCTTAAAAATGATAATTTACCCAACATCATATAGGCAACTAACGTTTTCTTACTGAGAAATGTTAGTGTTCACATGTTGGCATAACAAAGTTGGTTGGATCTATCCTCCAAGTACTTCTTAAAATGGTTTATTTGGCTGGAAAACCTTCCTACATTTAGTTAACTAATTATTTTTTTCAAACTACTAAGTTATTAAAATTTTTGTTCTACTTTAACTTTTTATTTTAGACAGGTCAGTTGAAGGAGTATAATCAGTGGCAGGAGATGCAGTGCGAGGTGGTTTGCATGGCCTTGGGGAACGCACCCTCTGGGGAGCACATGTCTAGGTTCGTCGCTGTTGGCCTGGCAGATAACACAGTCAGGATTATCTGTTTAGATCCACAGGTTAGCTGAAATTTAATCAAGATTATATTTTTAAGGTAAAGCATTGTTGGTTTTCTCAATAAACAGCAGATCAGTGTTGTTTATAACCAAACGGCAATGCCACAGAATATCATCTTGTCGCCTCTGATTTGACAAATTTATGTACTTATTGGAGTGAACCAAGTATGACACAATTTTATGTTTTAAAGATTTTTTTGATAATTTGATGCTTGTGGGTCGCGCTGCCTTGGCTGTGAGCGGCTCACGATGGTTAGGCCCTGCACTAGTGTGCAAAGGTTTCCATGGCATCATAGAATAACCATTATTGGCAACTGTATATTCCATAGACCAACTGGAGCCCGTCGGGCAATGACTCTTGGTAAAACCATACAGTAGACAATTTTATCATTTACAATAGTTACAGATTTCATAAGTTAAAATTGTATTGGTGGTCATGTTTTAACAAGTAACATGTTACTTTAGTGATTCAAATTTTTGTTATAATTTCCGTGTTGATTCATTATTTATCAGTCTGTTGGTTTTAAAGCAATGAAATTAAAAAACAAAACACTAATTAATACCTAGCGCCTTATAGGTCATAAGTTCTTCTCTTCTCTTCCCCTCCATAACATTTTGTTATATAGAAAAATATTCAATTGGCTGCCTAAATCTTAGTTTTTCTCCTGTTACATGCGTGTTGATCTATTTAATGAAGGGTTTAATTTTAATACTTAGTTGCTGTTTCTTCATTTATATTTTGTTTATGATTATCCTTTCATGAATGTGTTTTTCAATGTACACTAGTAGTAAGATATTTATCATAGATATAATCATTGTATAAATATCTATGAAGCAATCTGGTTTTTATGATGAATCAAACCTTTGCGTACCTGTATGTAACAGTTGTTACATTTATTTTGATGACAACAGGGGCCAACTGAAAAGTCCAGATTGTAACATTAAGTTATAGTGACTATTATTTAAGTAGCCAATTTTTTTTTTTTTTAATTTACAACTGTATTTAAATAAATGCAACTGGTAAATGTGCACAAATTAGAAATAATGATATGAACAGACTTTTCGAGACACTACTACTCAGTGATAGCACTGTATACGCCAATGATATATATAATTGGCAAATAATTCATATTTGCGTAATACTTGAATGTTTAATGAAAATTAATTACTGTTTTTAATGTTAAGTGTTTTATTTGAAATATAAAATTACAGTAGACTAGAAGGAAATATATGTACATGTACCTACATATGTAGGTATTCCACTCCAAAGAATTATAATTAAAGAGATTAGCCAGTCTTAGGTTTTATATATATATATATATATATATATATATATATATATATACATATACTTCGGATTTGTTCATAAATTATCCATTGCCCAATTTAAATATTCGTGATTATATTTAGCAGTAACTTATGAAATGGCAAAATGGAATTATACTATACTTTATAGATAGTTCTTGATTAATGTTGTTTTGATCAATGTTGCCTATGCCTGTATGATGATTAATTTATATCACAGACCTGTGCTGATTGTCCCCTTCACTGATGTGATTTGATATATCTGACAGGCACATGATTTAATTTGCTAGTAAAAATTATTGTTTATTTTTTTAAAGTAGTTTTATATCTAAATCATTTTTGCTTTTGTGAAAATTGTCAGTAAGTTTATATTGATCTTTTTATATTTATTTTTTGCTATTCGAAAAAATTTTAATTGAAGTAGCTATTATATATTCAGAAAACCAAGTTATTTTAATACATTAGTTGATCTAAACTCTGTACCTGTAGGAGTTGAGAAATGTTGATTACAGCTCGTTTTGGAGGTTAAATTAGGAAATTTATTTTTAAAAAGAAATTATTTGCCAAGTTTATAAAATATATCTACTTAGGTTGACATATTGATAGTATGTATCATTATTCATGATTTACTTTATGGTTTTACAATATAATTATCAGTTTGATGCTTGTGAGTCGCACTGCCTTGGCTGTGAGCGGCTCACGATGGTTAGGCCCTCCACTAGTGTGTTAAGGTTTCCATGGCATCGTAGAATAACCTTAATCAGCAACTGTATATTCCATAGACCGACTGGAGCCCGTCGGGCGATGACTCTTCGTAAAACCATACAGTGGTCATTTGTGTTTAACAAGCTTTAGCCTTTGTAGACTCAAAAAGAAATATTTCTACAGATAACATCATGTAATTAGCCACCATCCTGTAGTGATACTTAAAATGATTTGATTATATTATAGCTGCAATAGCTGATTATAATTACGCTTAAAACCCAAACAGATGGTTCTTAATTAATGTTGTTTTGATCTTTATTGCCTGTGCCTGTATGATGATTAATTTATATCACAGACCTGTTCTGATTGTCTCCTTCACTGATGTGATTTGATATATCTGATCGGGCACAATTTTAAAATTAATTATTTTCAAAATATTGATTAATAGAAATAATTATTTTAACCTATTTGTGATTAGTTTTAATATTACAAGACATTGTTAAATAAACCTCATGAATAGGGCTGGCTATACTTAAGCAATTCCATATCTTATTTTCAATTCTTTCCATTATTTAATCTGCTAGTGAAAATTTTAATTGTTTAAATTTCCTAGTAGTTTAGATGCTATTCATTTTTGTTTTGCTGAAGATTTTGCTTAAATTAATATTTATCCATTTTTTTTTCTCTTAAAAATAGTTTAATTAAAGATGCTGTTATATATTTAGAACAGTTATTTAACACTGTTTGAATCATTTTATTATTTCTTAATGATTTATTAAAAATAAATTGTTCTTGTATTAAAAGCCAAGTTGAGATAGTGTAATCACTTAAATTGATCTGAATTATGGATCAGTAAATATGGATATTAACCACGTTGAGATAGTGTAATCACTTAAATTGATCTGAATTATGGATCAGTAAATATGGATATTAACCACGTTAGGTGGATTACCCACCATGTTTCATTATAATTATCAGTTTGATGCTTGTGAGTCGCACTGCCTTGGCTGTGAGCGGCTCACGATGGTAAGGCCCTGCACTAGTGTGCAAAGGTTTCCATGGCATCGTAGAATAACCTTAATCAGCAACTGTATATTCCATAGACCAACTGGAGCCCGTCGAGCGATGACTCTTGGTAAAACCATACAGTGGTCATTTGTGTTTAACCAAGCTTTAGCCTTAGTAGACACTAAAAAAAATATTCCTACAGATAACATTCTATACTTTGTATTTATCATTTCAACATATTTATTGTTGCTGATGTTATGAATATATGAGCACTTAAACTCATTTACTGCTGGTAACATGCCGTGACATTCATCAGGACTGCTGATTGCCTTCTAACTATTCACCATCCCCAAAAAAATTATAATGATGATAACACTGGTGTTAATGATAAACAAAAATTTTCTTTCTTCATCATGGCTCATTTTAGTTAATCCTGTTTATTCAGACATCATTCTTAGTCCTAGTTAATGTCTAATTTTTTACCACCTTTGATCCATACTTTTCTCTAAATTAAGTATTATAGTTGCTCAGCTCATGTTTAGCCGAATAGAATTTTTTTTAAATGCTACAAAAAATCTTTTAAATCTTTCCACAAGTCAATTTAGAGGTGATAATGATAATGGCAAAATTATTACCATTAGCATACATTTTCAGTATTGTTTTTTTTATTTTTTAGATCATATTGCCAATTATGTTTACTCTCAAACTTATATTAGTATATTAATATAAAGCGGTACTTATGTTTAATAAATCACTTTGTTTCATTTATAATGCATTAAAGAAGCTGCAATAATAATTAGTTTACTGTAAACGTTAGAAAGCACTCAGTATCTGCTCTTGGCAGGCTCACAAACTGCCCTTAGCTCGTAAGGGTGCGATATAAAATGTTGGTTCATCGTTGGGTGTTAGCACTAACATGTCTTTCACCTTGGTATATATTTTTCCAACAACACGCGATAAAATCTCAGTTGTAATGATAAACGTGTTATATAGGTATCGTATCCTCTTTATTCGATGCTTGTGAGTCGCACTGCCTTGGCTGTGAGCGGCTCACGATGGTTAGGCCGTGCACTAGTGTGTAAAGGTTTCCATGGCATCGTAGAATAACCATTATTGGCAACTGTATATTCCATAGATCAACTGGAGCCCGTCGGGCGATGACTCTTGGTAAAACCATACAGTAGACAATTTTATCATTTACAATAGTTACAGATTTCATAATAGCCATTTATTATATCACAGTCCCAGTTCAGTTAAATCATAAAAGAAAAGTGAGGACTGGCTTAAATTTAAGCTATGTTACGGAAATAAGCTTTTTCTCAACTAATTAAAAATGACAGTTGTCCATCTTTTGTAGGAAGCCACTCATTTGTTTATGTATTAGAATATTGGTTGATTAACATGCATTTATAACTAATTATCCGACTTAATTGCTGTAATTATTTTTTCAAATTGAACGAAAACCTATTATTTGATTTAAAATAAGTGAAAATTAATGATTTAGAATTAAATTCCTTTTATTTTTTAATTATAATTATACACAATCTGATTTGGTTTGAGATAATGTGACATCTAGAATGTTCACAACTTATAAGTGCTATTCAGATAAGAAGTTTTCATTCAGTTTGAAGAATTAAAATAAATTATGGCATAAGGTCCAGTTAACAAGATCATTTGAAGCTATCAATATGATCATAGATAGATTTAGGTTACACTATCAAACATTTTTAAAAAGAACAATATAATAAATTCTATCATTTAATTTTTTTAGGATTGCTTGTCGATGCTTTGTACGCAAGCTGTACCCGCTGCCCCAGAATCTCTGTGTATTGTAGAGATGGGTGGTGGTGATGGCAGTAGGTCGACCCTCTATTTGAATATTGGTCTTCACAACGGTGGTCTGTTAAGGACTGTCCTCGACCCGGTGACCGGTGATTTAGCCGATACGAGGACCAGGTATCTCGGTACCAGACCTGTCAAGCTTTTCCCGATCACGATGCAAGGCAGCCAAGCTGTAAGTATATCGTTAGTGCTGAGTTTTTATTTTTAAATGACCAATGTTTACTGTGTGTGGCCAAGTATTTAATTACATAATTGTTTTATTTACCAGTAAAAAGTATAAGTTTCATAAAATTAAAAACTACTAAGAAATTTTAATGAGAAACAGAAGTTAAATATACGGGCCTTTTTACATAGCCAGGTTTCTCTTTCATAACTTTGTTCAAGAAATTGTATTTAAGTTTTTAAACATCAGAGGAGAAAATCACAAACTTTAAAGCATTGAGGGAGGAAACCATATCCTTTATAAACATTTTTACACAGTTAAAGTTTTCAATCTAAATCAGCATTGTAATTACAATATTTTTGTACTAAAAGTGCTAGGAAGATATCCTTACCTGGCAACTTTATTATCAGTTATTTATTTTTTATTTTTTTTTAGGTGATTGCTATGTCTAGTCGAACATGGTTGAGCTATTGCTACCAGGGCAGATTTCACCTTACCCCACTGTCGTACGACTCCCTGGAATATGCCTCCGGGTTCGCCTCAGAGCAGTGCCCTGAAGGTATCGTTGCTATATCTACGAATACCCTGAGGATCTTAGCCCTTGAGAAGTTAGGGGCCGTATTCAATCAGGTAAAGGCCATATAGATTACTTTGTAATTATATTTGATTTGGTGTAGCATTTAATGATGATAGTTCTTCTGTCATAAGTTATTGTATCAAACTAAAAGTTACATAACATTTTATTGATGACATAGAACGGCCATCTGAAAATGCAATTTTAATCTCATACACCTCCAACAATCATTAGGTTACTTTTATGTGTCCACAATATAATATTCTGTTAAATATAAATTACCCGTCAAAAGTATTGCAACACGCTTAACAATCTCTGAATTTTCTTGATTTTGACCTTACCCTAATCCATACTTAGTATATTTATAAGAACAATGAAATAATATTTTCATAATAATATAAGTGTTAATTCAATTTTAAGTTTATCGCTTGCGAATTTTCATATTTTCTTTTTCTACTTCAATTCCTTTATTTTTGACTTGGCAAAACCTTGCTTAATTGTTTCATGACATATAGTGATGATAGTTCACATGGCATAATCTAAGAAGTTGTTATGTCTTAGAACATTGTTGATGACAATAGAACGGCCATCTGAAAATGTCAGTTTACTAGTTCTGAACTACGTTATTAGGATAATTTTATAAAGTAAGCTTTCTAACTTTTTTGTTAATTGAAAGAAATATTGTAATTTACTTTAATAAAATTTGTTTATGTCCAGCTTAAAAATGTTTATTATAGGCTTCAGAATGTTGCAGTACTTTTGCCCTGGAGTTTATTATTATTACTTGGTTATAGTTTTAGATTATCATGAGTTCTCAATGGAACAGTTCTTGAAATAATCTACTGCATAATTATATTTACAAATATATCTGATTTTTATATAAGAACAATATAAAAATATTGTCATAACAATATAAGTGTTAATTCAATTTAAAGATAATCGCTTGCAAATTTTCCCATTTTCTTTTTCTACTTCAAATTCCTTTATTTTTGACTTGGCAAAACCTTGTTTAATTATTTTATGACATTTAGTGATGATAGTTCACATGGCATAGTCTAAGAAGTTGTTATGTCTTAGAACATTGTTGATGACAATAGAACGGCCATCTGAAAATGTCAGTTTACTAGTCCTAAACTACGTTAATATCTTTATTAGCTTTGTTGATTTTCAATACTTCTTATTAATTTTAAGAAAAAAATTGATATTATTTCTTGTTCATAGTAGTCATTCCTTTCAGCTTGTTGATTTAATTGACGTCCTCGACATTTTCCAATTTATCGAAAAATTTGGTTTATTAATTTTATAAATTTTAAAATGCTTTATTTTAATAAGGTTTTGAAACTTAAATTTCCTTCAGTTTTGGAATTTTTAATTATTTCAAGTTGTTTTTCCAAGTTATTTATTTTTATTTTCTGATGCATAGTAACAATACTGAGGTGTAATATGTAATATATTACCAACAAGATAAGGCTCAAATGATGACAAAAAAAAATTAAAGTAGGTAGAGACATTTGATGATTCAAATGAAAATAAAATTTTTATCCTGATGAGCCTTTATCATGTGTATTATTTGAAACAATGGGTATTTTAAATTATGAATTTTTTAAAATAGAATTAAGAACCTAAATTTTTACATTGATAACTTTCCTTTCCATATGGTAATAAATAATATATGTTGACAGGTTTCATTTCCATTAGAATATACTCCGAGGAAGTTTGTTGTACATCCTGAGACTGGCAACTTGATTGTAATTGAGACTGAACATAATGCCTATACTGAGGAAACAAAAAAACAAAGGAGGATACAGATGGCAAAAGTAAGTGTTATTTCTTAATTTTGTATGTACTAGTAGTTGTAATGTAAATAAATTGGTAATAAATTAATTTTATTATTATTACATCATGTAAATTGATAATTTTTATTTTGATATTAAAAAACAAATACATATTTTATAGTCATTAAATAAATGTTTCACTCAAAGTAAAACTACATTTAACAGACAAATAATATCTATTCATAGATTCTGATTGTAAAATAAATGTATGCAATTTCACTAATATGTTTGCAACATGAAGACTTTTTTTTTTACATGGTTACATTTGTTATTTTTGAATGAACCATCTGTGCTTTATTATTTCAAATGTTGTAGAATAGGATCTAACTGTGTTGTGTGTTACATTCTTATTCTGGGAAGAGGTGTTAATGTATCTTTGCGTTTCCTTAAATTTTATTAATTCATAATTTTGTTAAAAATTATCTTTTTTTACTCTTGTTCCACCACTTCTTGACAAAAATTATTCCAAAATTTTTAACCTATATTTCCATCAAGATGAGAGGCTCAAATGATGACAATAAAAAATATTAAAGTAGGTAGAGACATTTGATAATTCAAATGAAAAAAACATTTTATTCTGATGAGCCTTTATTTTTTAATTTATACTAATATAAGTAGTCCTTTTTAAAAAAAATTAATTTTACTCAAATTATTTTTATCTAATAAGATGATACGTTACCAAATTAATTATTTTCTTCAAAATAAATAACTAGCACCATGAGCTGGAACTGAATACTTTATTTTAGTTATATTATACTGATAGTTAACATTATTAAATATTACTAATTTTTCAACCTTTTTTTTTTTTAAATTTGTTTCATACATTGTAATACAATAATTATGATTTAATTTTAGGAAATGGAAGAAGCTGCTGGAGAAGAGGAAATGGAGATAGCTAAAGAAATGGCTGCCGATTTCCTTTCAGAGGACCTGCCCGAGAGGGTGTTTGGCGCTCCTAAAGCTGGCGCTGGGATGTGGGCCTCGTTGGTAAGGATCATGTATCCTGTCACCGGGCAGACTCACCATCTCTTAAGACTAGAACAGAACGAAGCAGCAATCAGGTCAGTACATCTTTATATACAAGTTCCCCTAGAACAGAAGTGATAAATTATCCTATCATTAAAGTTTCAATTCTTAAAATTCATTATTAAACGGTAAATATATATATCGATGCTTGTGAGTCGCGCTGCCTTGGCTTTGAGTGGCTCACGATGGTAAGGCCCTGTACTAGTGTGCAAAGGTTTCCATGGCATCGTAGAACAATCATCATTTGGCAACTGTATATTCCATAGACCAACTGGAGCCCGTCGGGCAATGACTATTGGTAAAACCATACAGTAGACAATGTTTAATTTTATTATCATGAACTATCATCATTAATTTTACTAATTAGTCTGTAAGTATTAATTTTTAATTATATATTTATATTTTTTACTGTTATTGATGCTTAACCACTTGTTTCTATACAATATAGAACTTTTCAGTATGTAGCTGATAGCTGTAAAAGTAGTCTTTTTAAAGCTAGGAAAAAATTAAGATGATTATGGGACTTATAATTTTATTTCGTATTTCATGACTTTAGCCATCTTTTAGATCAGTTAACTGATGCCACATAACGTAAGATATCACAGTCAACATCATGTGTTGCTTGTAGTTCTGTAATTATTGTATTGTTCCTTACTATTATTTAATCAGTAAGAATTATTAATATAAAAAAGTAGTGCACTATTAAAATTCTTAGCCTTAATGTACCACATTTAAAGCAATGATTTCGCAGTTAACATATTATACTTCATGTAGGAATCTATACCCGAAAGTGTTTGCATACTTTTATTACTGCTAAAACGTCTTTTTAAAATACAAGTTTCCAAAGTCTGAATTAAACTTAGCAGGTGTGTATATTAAAGCTCTACTTTGTTCATGAAATATCTTGGCTCCTAAACCAATATTGATAAGTTTAAAATAATTTTTGTGTATATCTTTTATCACATTCTTAAAAGTAAGTGTTCACTTTCTTATTTTGATTGATTCTGCCTGTGCCTGTACGATGATTAATTTATATCACAGTTTAATTTAAGGGGCTATTATGTATTTAGAAAAGTTATTTAACACTATGTGATTTTAGGCATGATAATTAAAATACATGATGTTAAAAACTTATTTGAGCAAGTTGTTCGTTTTTGATTAATTTTATTATTTCTTAATGGCTTATTAAAAATACATTGTTCTTATATTAAAAGCCAAGTTTAGGTAGTTTAATCACTGAAATTGGCCTGAATTATAGGTCACAAATATGGAGATTAACCACGATTGGGGGGTTACTCACTATGTTTCAATATAATTATCAGTACGATGATTTTTAGAAACAATCAAATTGCCAATTGTGTTTACTCTCAAACTTATATTAATATAAAGCGGTATTTTTGTTAAATAAATCACTTCGTTTCATTTATAAAGCATTAAAGAAGCTGCAATAATAATTAGTTTACTGTAAACGTTAATAAGCACTCAGTATCTGCTCTTGGCAGGCTCACAAACTGCCCTTAGCTCGTAAGGGTGCGATATAAAATGTTGGTTCATCGTTGGGTGTTAGCACTAACATGTCTTTCACCTTGGTATATATTTTTCCAATAACACACGATAAAATCTCAGTTAAATGATAAACGTGTTATAAAGATAATATCCTCTTCATTCGATGCTTGTGAGTCGCACTGCCTTGGCTGTGAGCGGCTCACGATGGTTAGGCCGTGCACTAGTGTGTAAAGGTTTCCATGGCATCGTAGAATAACCTTAATCAGCAACTGTATATTCCATAGACCAACTGGAGCCCGTCGGGCAATGACTCTTGGTAAAACCATACAGTGGTCATTTGTGTTTAACAAGCTTTAGCCTTTGTAGACTCAAAAAGAAATATTTCTACAGATAACATCATGTAATTAGCCACCATCCTGTAGTGATACTTAAAATGATTTGATTATATTATAGCTGCAATAGCTGATTATAATTACGCTTAAAACCCAAACAGATGGTTCTTAATTAATGTTGTTTTGATCTTTGTTGCCTGTGCCTGTATGATGATTAATTTATATCACAGACCTGTTCTGATTGTCTCCTTCACTGATGTGATTTGATATATCTGATTAGGCACAATTTTAAAATTAATTATTTTCAAAATATTGATTAATAGAAATAATTATTTTAACCTATTTGTGATTAGTTTTAATATTACAAGACATTGTTAAATAAACCTCATGAACAGGGCTATACTTGAGCAATTCTATATCTTATTTTCATTTCTCTCTATTATTTAATCTGCTAGTGAAAATTTTAATTGTTTGAATTTCCTAGTAGTTTAGTAGATGCTATTTTATTTTTGTTTTAGTGAAAATTTTCCTTAAAATAATATTTATCTATTACTTTTTTGCTCTTAAAAATAGTTTAATTAGAGATGCTATTATATATTTAGAACAGTTATTTAACACTGATTTTAGGCATGTTACTTGAAACACACGATGTTAAAAACTAATTTGAGCAAGTTATTTGTTTTTGAATAATTTTATTATTTCTTGATGATTTATTAAAAATACATTGTTCTTATACTAAAAGCCAAGTTGAGATACTTTAATAACTTACATTGCCCTGAACTTAAAATTATCACAAGTTATGGATCACTAAATATGGATACTAACCACCACGATTGGGTGGATTACCCACTATGTTTCAATATAATTATCTGTTTGATGCTTGTGAGTCGCACTGCCTTAGCTGTGAGCGGCTCACGATGGTACGGCCCCTGCACTAGTGTGCAAAGGTTTCCATGGTATCGTAGAATAACCGTATGAGCTACTGTATATTCCATAGACCAACTGGATCCCATCGGGCGATGACTCTTAGTAAAACCATACAGTAGTCATTTGTGTTTGACAAATCTTAGCCTTTGTTTGTAGACACTGAAAGAAATATTCCTACAGATAACATTCTATACTTTATAGAAAATTATACTATACTTTATAGATAGTTCTTAATTAATATTGTTTTGATCAATGTTGCCTATGCCTGTATGATGATTAATTTATATCACAGACCTGTGCTGATTGTCCCCTTCACTGATGTGATTTGATATATCTGACAGGCACAATTTTTAAATTAAGTTTTTTTTTTTTTATATAACAGTTAAAATATTAATAAATCGAAACTATCATTTTAACCAACTCTCGTGATAAGTATTTTTTAAATATAAAAATACAGTTTTTAGTTATATACTATTACAAGACCTTGTCAAATATATTTTATGAATATGAATTATTAACTTATTAATAGCTTGCCCACAATTAGTTAGCCTTCCGAGGGCAAAGTAGCTGAAATTTTGATTTGTTTCCGTAATCCTTTAATATTTCTTTCTAAATATTTTCACTGTAAGTATTTTAAAAAAGCTAAGGAAAGACAAAAAATTAGTTTTTGACCTAAATTTACGATGTTACTCCTTTCCTGAGCTGTAATGTTGTGCCTGCGCCTTTTGAACATAATATCTGTAGGTGTAGATTTAACGTGTAAGATGTAGCGTTGTATACTAATTTTAATAAAACATAATCATTGAAATCATTGAACTCCTCATTGTAATATCACTAAATATTAAATGAGCGATTAATTAAATTTTCGATGAACGCATGGAATCTTCCTTCAAAAGAAATTTCATATGATAGTAATGATTCTAGGCTAAGAATTTTCTGAAAACTCTCCTTTGTTTTTCATGTTCATTCCTACACCTTGCCCTTCTGTTAACAATTAATTGATAAAATTGCGTTTGAGGCTAACTAATTCAAGAATTATGCTGATATTGCTGAGAGCTGAACAGAATTTTCATTTTATACATTTAAAATTGCAATTCCCAAGAACTTTAATTCTTTCAGTGTAGTAGTCTCAGGTTTTCATTTAGATGTACATAACAAATATTTGTCTATGAAGTATTTGGTTGTTAAAAATAACATAGTTTATTTTAGAAAATTTAGAAGTTATTGCCTGATTTTGTTTATAATAGAAAAATTTAAATAACTTTCATAATTTAAATAGAGTCAACTTTATGATAATGCTGAATAGAATAGAATAGAAAATAATTTTATTCTGGGACGAAGTCCCTTTAGAATAACAAAAAAAGTACAAAATTAAAATATTATATCTGGCCTAAATAAAAACAAACTGAATGATGTCTATTCCAACATTTTCTAGGCAACTAAATTTTCTTAATGGAAATGTTAGTGTTCAGGTGTTGGTATAGTAAATTGGTTTGAACTATCCTCCAAATACTTCTATAAAAGTGATATATTTGGCCGGAAAACCTTCCTACATTTAATGAAAGTTATTTCAGAAACATTTTGTTATAATAATGTAATTTAAATTTTTTTAAAAGCTTTCATAATTTAAACAGTTGGTTTTTTATGGTAATAAAAGTTGTTAATGATGACTAAGTTTGTATAAAAGTTGTTAATGATGACTATTCCAACATTTTCTAGGCAACTAAATTTTCTTAATGGAAATGTTAGTGTTCAGGTGTTGGTATAGTAAATTGGTTTGAACTATCCTCCAAATACTTCTAAAAGTGATATATTTGGCCGGAAAACCTTCCTACATTTAATAAATGTTATTTATTAAATAATTTTTTTAAAAATAAACTTATTAAAAAGTAGTGTTATACTAATTCATTTTGTAAATAGATTATTTTGAACTCTATCAAACTTCTAATTTTTTAGCTTGGCCATTTGCAAGTTTTCCAACCAGCCAGACAACCAACAGTTCTTGGTTGTAGGAGTAGCCAAAGATTATCAACTCAACCCGAGGCAGATCAGCAGTGGCTATCTTAACACATATAAGTAAGTTAAATCTCTTGTATTCTGAGTTCTAGTAGATTATTCTTGTGAATTCAAAGTGGAGTAAAGATATTTTTTCAAATAGGCATGGGAAAAGTAAAGGGAATTTATTGTAAACCTGGAAACTCCACTAATTTGTTTACATTAATGTATTAAACTCAAATAAATTAATTGTTAGCGCTAGTCCAAGGCAAATTATGTTTTGATTCTTACTACAATGAAAGTGTCACTGTAATATAATGAGCAATCCTGAACTCGCGATATGTTATCTGCTGCTTTTTAAGGAAAGGATATGTTGACCAGCTGTGGTCTCCATCATGCTAACTATTTGAATAAATAATGTGGGATTGTTGACCCCTTATTGAATTAGCAAATAACGTATACCCATCAAACGATAAAACCCATCAAACAATAAAAATCATAAAACAATCTCATCATAAAATTTGTGTTGTGATAATTCTAATATTTAATTATGGAAAGGTATATTTAAGTACACATGATGTTGAACTCACACGAAGGCTGAGCTTTTATTGAAGACACGTCCTGCAGTTCTGATGTACTTACTTTCCCAAGAGATTCTTTTATTTTATTTTACAATAAAAGATTTTAAATTGATTGTCCTTTTTTTAAGAGAAATATCCATTTAGTGGGAGAAAAAATTGTAAATATTTAAATTTTATTTCAGTTTGTTTTTAAAAACAGGAAAAAGTAAGATTAAGTTAATTGTTATTTTTATTTCTTGTAATTGTATTAGATAAACCAACATAACACACTCCTCCCCTCTCTTCTCTATAATGTTAATTTATTTTAGACTTATACATGGGCGGTTCTACAGGAAGAAGGGGGGGAGGGCTTTGGAGTTGAAGCCCATCCCAACATGGTATAATATAACTATGTTTTATGGAAAAAAATTATCTCTTAAAAGTTTATTGTTCGTGTAATTACATTTAAAAAGACTTAAGGAATCCTTTGAACACCATTTCATATAGGTACTTAATTTCTTTTTTTCCAAAGTAATTATCGTTCTTTATTTTTATGAGAAAAAAAAAAAGCTTTCGGTCTGAAGCCCCTCCCAAAATTAAATCCTAGATCCGCTAGTGGCCTTATATATTTATATCCATGTTAACCTCATAAGAGTTTTTTTTTTTTTTCCTTCAATATCTTGGTATATAATATACTAATACAATTTATTATTTTGTTAGTGACCAAAAAATAAATATTCTCCTTATTTCCTTCCCGATATTCCTAAGTTTAGACCATATACTAGACTATAGTTGGCAAACCGCGGCCTCTGTGACATTGTTGTGTCCTAAACTTTTTTGTGCCTAAACTTATTAATCTAGTACTATAATTAATAATTATTTAAGTAATAACAATTGGGAAATTAATGGAATTAAATTGAATGTAGTTAATGGTAAGTATAAATAGCACTGGTAAAGTATAAAGAATTATTGAGGCCTCCATATAAAGATTCATTCCCCGCCTATGGACTAGATTAAACTAACTTCAAAACTAGTTATTATATTAAGTATTAGTAACCAGAGCGTTTTTGAGCTTCTATCGATTTAATTTAATAAGTATACCTGATGATAAACTCACACTAGGGCTGAATTCTTATTGAAGACACGTCCTGCAGTTCTGATATACTTATTTAATTTGTGAAGTAGTTAAAATATGAATTATTACTTAAGAAGTCTAATGCCTGTTCACTTCTACAATTATGAAAGTTTCTCATTTATTGTTATTTACAATAATTTATATTTTTTAATCAGGTTCACAAACAATGGGTGTAGTTTAGAATTGGTCCATCGTACACAAGTTGATGAACTTCCGACTGCCATCTGCTCTTTCCATGGAAGAATATTGGTTGGTGTCGGCCGCCTGCTCAGGTTGTACGACCTAGGCAAAAAGAAGCTGTTAAGGAAATGTGAGAACAAGGTATTAAAAATTATAAATGTTTAAACCTCATTTTATCATTTTGCGTCTGATAATAGTATTTTTAGTCCCTACGCCATAACTTCGTCAATTCTTTATCAAATCCAATGATTGACCACTTATTTTTAAGATATTCTTCTTCACATGCGAAAAATAGTCTGTCCTATCCTCCCGAAATTTCTGGAAGAAAAATTATGAAGGAATAAAACTTTTTTAATAACTCAAAAAGTATGCAAAATTTTTTTTTTATTGTGCCCGTGGATAATAAAGATTATTAAAGTACCTACAAAACAATAAAAAAAATCAGACAATTATTAACAAAGATACTGTCTATCAGTTTTGTTATACTTAATAATTTCATCCTCTTTAAAGATATTGTATTTGCTATTCTACTACACTTTTTTCCTGGCTGATATATTAACTTGATTATTTCGTTAAGGTATTTGTTTGTTCTTACATTCTTTTTTTTAATAATTTAGATAATCCCATGATCGAAGCTTTATTATCTTTCCAGTCAGGGTTTAAAAATAGGTTCTAGCAAAGCAATTCGTACAAATATTTTGGTCTATTATGTTAAATGGAATTTTGTTATCGACCATGGGAAAAATATTAATTCCTTCCTTACAATAATTCACGGGATCTACTTATTTCCATATCGTTTTGTTATTTCTTCACTAAACTTAATTTTCTGCGAATTATTCGACGGGCCAACTAGTATATAATTAATATATTGTTTTGTATTCTAGCATATTCCTAACATGATCGTCAGAATAGAAGCGATGGGCAGAAGGGTCTACGTCAGTGATGTACAGGAAAGTGTGTTCATGGTTAGGTATAAGTCGGCAGAGAACCAGCTGATCATCTTCGCTGATGATACACAGCCTCGTTGGATCACGACTACCACCATCCTTGATTATAACACTGTAGCCACGGCCGATAAATTTGGAAACATTGCTGTTGTAAGTAGTTAGTTATCTATAAAAATCTCTTATATTTTTTTAATTGAATTCAGTTTGATTTAGTCTGTCTAATTATGAATTTGGCTCCTAAATGAAAATATCAAGGTAAGATAGGAAAGTTTAGTTTGATCCAAGTCCCAAAATGAGGGATGAAAAGTAAAGATAAGAGTAATGCCTATGTATGAGAGTCAAATATTTTCTCATCTTTTTTTTTTTTTATTAATGTTCAATCATCGACTAAACTAACAACAAAAACACTAATATTATTTATTAGTGGGAAGGTTTTGTGATTATTATTGGTCTAATTAAGTACAAGTGATGATAAACTCACACTAGGGCTGAATTCTTATTGAAGACACGTCCTGCAGTTCTGATGTACTTATTGCATTTGTGAAATTCATAAAATATAGACCTACCAAGTGATATAACTACAATTTAAAAAAATTGGGACATGGTTTATATTACATAACCTGTTGAATACTGGATATTCTAATTGTGTGAAGGCCGTGGTGTGTATTCTGGCTAGAAGCAGAGGAAAAACTGATGCTAAGGCTTATCACTCCATTCCAACGTATATCAACTGGTTACAATTCAAAATTTCTTATAAAAATGACAATCAAATATACATTGACACATGTTTATTTTCCATTCCCCTATTTGTCCTCTTTAAATTGAGCTTTCTTTTCTCACTTGAAGATTTTCATTCAGGAGACTTATACATATTAAAAAATACAAGGTTAAACTGAATTCAAAATAAAATTTTTGCTCTGTTAGAATTTCATTCCAGTAGGAGGAATCTCTGTGTTCAATGCTTTTTAGATACGTCATTAAATTTATTCAGTTTCTTTTTTTTTTTTTTGTGAATCTAAAACTTTTTTATAATTAATTATTAAGGTATCCTGTTTCGTCGTGATAATATTTTATGTTAGTCACAATGTTATTATTTTTTTTTAATGTAAATAAATGATCAATACAATATGAAATTTCTTTATAGAGAAATTTAACTGTTTTCTTAAAAAAAAAAGAAAAGAAAAAAAATTGTTTCAGAGATGTTGATTGATAGTGGTTTTGTTCTAGATTCGCCTGGCTAGTAACGTTACAGACGATGTGGACGAGGACCCTACAGGCAACAAAGCCCTCTGGGATCGAGGTCTTCTCAATGGAGCATCTCAAAAAGCAGACTTTGTTGCTAATTTTCATGTTGGGGAAATGGTGACGTCATTGCAGGTTAGTGTTCGATTATTCAACTTTTACGATTTCTATTATGTTAATTCTATGATGATTATTATTTATCCG
The DNA here is from genome assembly GCA_928085145.1 of Nezara viridula. Taxonomy (NCBI): domain Eukaryota; kingdom Metazoa; phylum Arthropoda; class Insecta; order Hemiptera; family Pentatomidae; genus Nezara; species Nezara viridula. The sequence continues at coordinate 22,609,731 of OV725080.1, read as the reverse complement.
TGTTTCATCTGAGATCATATGATTACATAAATTATCTGAGAGTTTAGTATATTCTTAATTAGTAAAATTTAAATCAAGAAATGTTTTTAACTATTTTTGTTTGATTGGCAGAAAGCTACATTGATTCCTGGTGGTTCCGAATCTTTAGTATACACCACCCTTTCTGGTTCAGTTGGTGTCCTGGTACCGTTTACATCTCATGAGGACCAGGATTTCTTCCAGCATTTGGAAATGCATATGCGGTCTGAAGCACCTCCTCTTTGCGGCCGGGATCATTTATCCTTCAGATCTTATTACTTCCCTGTTAAGGTAAAGTTCTGAGTTCTTATCTAATACTAAGTACCTTTTTGTCGCGTTAATGAATTTTTTAAAGTGATGATTTTTTTTTAATCCGTGTTTCATCTGAGAAATTATGATTACCAATATATTCTGATTCAATTATTTTGCTACATCTTTAATGCTAAATATTGTTTATATGGATGGTATTAATAGTACCTTGCAATTGCAGAATGTGATTGATGGAGACCTGTGTGAACAATTCACGTCTTTAGAGGCAGCCAAGCAGAAGTCAATAGCAGAGGACCTTGATAGGACACCGAACGAGGTGTCGAAGAAACTTGAAGATATCAGGACGAGCTATGCCTTCTAAGTTCATCACGCTCACCTCTTAGTTTTTATATTTTTTGTCTGGTAGATGGTTTTTTTATTTGCCAGTCCTATTCTGTGATCTCCTATACTGTATCTACTTTAGTTCAAGTTGTACATAAATTATTTATATTGTTTTGTTTATTTTATATGTCGAGAATTTTTTTAATAAATATATATTTTTAATTTGTACCAATGAATTATTTATTTTGACCCCTCTTTTTTTATTTTTTAGTGTTAAGAAATTAAAAACTGCTCAGATTTAGTGCTTATCATTATAGTATAAGGAGTCTAACACATAGTCTCTTCGCCAATCTAACCCATTCACATCTCATTCAGAAACAAGCCATACACTGACAGCCACATCTAGCCAGAAACTTCTTTTTACTTATCAAATCTAACCAATTCAGAACTTAACCAACAATATCAAGTATTCTTATAAAGGACTAAGACATGATTTATTGTTACTCTTCCTGAAATTAAACCATTTGTAGAATAAATTTTAAGAATTTAGGTCTAGTAATCTAGAGGTGTTGATAAAAGCCCTAACTAACAACAACTTAGTCCTCTTTGAACAGAATTTTTCAGAATTCCAGTTTATATTTGAGTAAAAACGATAAATTCCCATTCTACTACAATCTGTAGAGGACTTAAGCTCGCTCTGTACTTCTGTGTACAGTACTTAAGTTCTGTTTTTGGTGAAGGATGTGCATGAAGGTGATCATTAATTGCCATATTTTAACAAATAAGAATACACATTTGATAGATGCAGTGTCTCTGGGGGTTTGGATCCATGGCAAAAATAATTATCTGTCATAGCTGGATTAAGGGTTGAGAAAAGAGGAGCATATTTTCTTGAATTATTCTGCTCTTATATAAAAAATACGGCAATTCAAAAAAAGCATATTTTTCAACGCAACATTTCAACTTAATTATTAAAAATTAACTTATATTAATGTATGACAACTATGCACTCCTTATTTTAGTTATACAATAATTGAAAATCTTTTGTTTTTTGTCCCTTCATTGCTTTCTATGATTAGAACAGTTTTCTAAAATCGTTGGGTTAACACTGATATATTTATTATTCATCTTCACTATGTTAATATGGTTGTGTTTAGACAGGTTCCTCAGCTCTCATGTGATGAATGAGGTATCAAAGAGAAAGAATTTTCGATCAGAAAATTCTTATAATCCGTATTTGCTTTGTGAAAATTTTATGATATCAAATAAGGCTCTGTTTATTTCTTCACCATATTTATTTTAATTTTCATAGCTGCGTTTCGACCGGTAAGCCATGTTCAAACCATTTTATCCAACCATGCTTTTTGCATGTAGTCCAAAGACTGATTGGACTACATGCAAAAATCATGGTTGGATTAGATGGCTTACCGCCCGAAACGTAGCTATGAAAATTAAAATAAATTGGTGAAAAAATAAACAGCCTTATTTTATAATCTTATAATAATGTTCATAAAAATCAATTAAGAAATTATGAGGTTTCAAAAGTAGATAGATCTAAACAAGATATATTTTGTTGAAGATTTCAATGGAAACATCGAAACCCCCAGTATATTTCCGAAGGAACTTCACTTAGGCTCTGTGTTTTAAACTACTATTTTTGAGATATTCCATAATTATTGCTAAAAGTCTCTTAGGTGACGTAGTTGCCATTGGATACTCATAATATATTTATAGTTTAAAAATAAAAATATTGCTATCTATGATAATCGTAGATGAACTAATAATTATTGAAAAGGTAGATGAACCATCCCTCTGTAACTTCAGGTAATATAGAAAGAAACTTATATTTTAATAAATATCCAGGTATGGCTTCTACATTCTCTGTAATATACTTCCTTATTAATAAGCAAGAAAACCACAAGGGCTCTTCTTTCTGCACCTAACAAAATAGGTCTTGAGCAGGTGCAATAATGGATTGATAAGAGTTCAGATGTATTTGGTTGTGACATTAAGTAAATTGACCAGTTGTAAAGTATGAAGCTTCGTCAATTGTGTATGTTGAATGGACTATCTTTATAACATCTATTTTATTTGCAGTAACTGTTCCAGTTTTTAAAAAATGTTGAGTAGATTATACAAATTGCTACTTGGAGAAGTCTATTTTGGTGAAAAAGTTGTAACATCCCTGGTATTTACTTAACTAACTCAGATAAGTAATTTCAGTTTCCTGTAACTTTGTTTTTGAGCCAGACTGTTCACATAATACACATACAGATCATTTATGGTGTATTTTACCGTTGTAAACTCAGATTTGAAAATTTTCAAAATTACAATACTTTCCAATACTCTATATTTTTTAAATGGTTAAACATGGGTGGATCCATGAGAGGAGGCTTTCGGGCTGAAGTCCCCCCAAAAAGGTAAAATATAACCATGATTTATAAAAAAATTATCTTTAAAAGTATTATTGTTAGTATAATTACATTTTTAATAAGACTTCAAGAATCACTTAAACACCATTTTGTAAAGATAATTAGGATCTTTCTTCTTTTTCCTAAGTCATAATCCTTCTCTCTCTATATATATAAAAAAAGCTTTTGGACTGAAGCCCTTTCCCCCCAAATTAAGTTCTGGATCCGCTAGTATGGCTAAGTGAAAGTATAAAGTACACATAAAATTGGGTGCCACAGGATGTTTTAAAAATTATGCCATGGACTAAAATTATTAAATAAAAAACAAAAATTGAATGTTAGGTTTTGGCAATTTATCAATGGGTATTATCTTCATCTTCCCAATTTATGTTCACGTAATAAGGAAAGAGTCTTAAACAAATTTTCTACTCAAAGGCACATTTATAGGTTTTTATTGTTTGATATTTTCAATAATAATAAAAAGAATCATTTTAACACATAAAATATCATTTACATTATTTATGTGAATAAATAATTATTTAATAATAAATTAGAAATACACTCAAGATATGAAATTTTGTTATAAGAAATAAAAATGCTAAAAGATAATGTGATATTTCCACTACATTTCAATGATGAGTGCTTCATAATTTGTAGAGTATGATTATTTGAAATAACAAAAAAGATTACTAACTTTGTCATTTAGTTTCCATTCTTAAAAAAACAAAGGGAAAATTATGATTGATAGGAAAATATAGTTAACAATCTGTGATTTTGAAAAATTACTATTTAAAAAGAAGCACGATTTTTAATTAATTACTTATATATAAATATAAAAAAAAACTATTACATATTTTATTACAATTTGTTGAACAACAACACTGGATAACCTTTTGTATTTGGAAGTAGTTTTGAAAATGCATATTATTAAGTCAAATAATTAGAAATCAGTGTATAGAATTGATAGAAAAATAACTTGATTATGTGACAATGTCCCTTAAGAATAACAGCAGTGTAAGGAAAAATAACGATTATTTCTAGTCAAAAGATTTATTATATTAAATAAATGAAATAAAATAACAATTATCAAAATTCATGAAATTAATTGAACTTGGAAATAATCAGAGAATTGTATGGAGAAAATTGAAAGTCGGATAATTATATTAACTAGAGGATGTGGGCACAATTTTATGGTTCAGAAGTATTGTTAGTTGCAAAGAGTTTAACATAATAATGATAAAGTTACAAGTATACGTGAAATGTGTTAAATGTATTAAGGTGTGTTCATCAAATTTTTTTTATTGATTATTTTTTCTGATTATATTCTTAAGACTATTTGTTAAAAAATCATGTCAATAAAAGCTATTATTTTTGCTAGTAAAATTTTATCAGTATTACAGATCACAGGCGGAACTACGAGGGGAGGCTTTCAGATTGAAGCCTCCCAAAATGGTAAAATGTAACCATGTTTTATGGTAAAATATTATCTATCAAAGTATTATTGTTTGTGCAATTACATTTAATAGGACTTCAAGATTCACTTAAGCACCATTTCATATATTGAATACCATTCATATAAACATCATTTTTTTCCTGGATGATGAATAATCAGGACGCAGTCTTTTTTAAAAAAAAAATTTTTTATTTATGCCAACGTTTCAACCCAAACATGTGAGTCATCTTCAGGGTGTGATTTGAGCAATGAGAGTGTTCAAGTACTCGTTATTTTTTTTCCAAAATTAATTATCATTATATACATGAAAAAAAAAGCGGCCAGACAGAAGCTATCCTCCCAAAAATTAAATTCTGGATCCACTAGTATTACAGATGGCATTTCTATTACTTTTACAGTTAAGGGTGCTGCTTTAATAGTTTTATTTGTATGCTAAAGAGATGCTGCTTTTTACTAACTTACATATAATAAAAATTTATTACTTTCTTAAGAAGACCTCTTGTAATTTGGATCAATATATTTAAAATGTTGAATGAGTCACCTTAGCAAAATGATTATTAATAAATATCAGTTTATAAAAATTTATACACGAACTAAACAATTTATCTTTTATTTTACTTCATGACAAAAGAGAATAAATTATGTTCATTAACAGTAAATGATAAACTGGCATATAAAGTATTTTTTCGTTCATTATAATATAATGTTCCATTTCAAATATTTTAATGACCTGAAGAAGTCAAGAATTACAATAAGGTATAAATAAAAGACTTTGGTTGACTCCTTGCATATATTTTATATAAATATTTATTAATATATAAATTTATTTATTAATATATATATTTTTTTATTAAGGACTTTTCCAACACTGTGATTGTCCTTGACCTAAATATCCTTTAAGATATCTAAATATTAATATACAAATACGTATAATTTTATTTATCATATTTAAATATTTAGAAATATTTAAATAAAAAAAAAAAGAAATGACAGCCTGGAGATTCGAACCCAGGACCCAAGCGCTGTGCACAATAGTATTACGGTTTTTTGTCATTAATAATTTTTTCAATAATATAAACAAATTATAAATATAAAATTTAATTAGACGAGGATTTTCCGGACAAAAAAATGTGGAACGCTTCACGATTTTGCGTGTCATCCTTGCGCAGGGGCCATGCTAATCTTCTCTGTATCGTTCCAATTTTAGTATATGTACCGCCGAAGCGAGTACATCAGTTGACGAAAACTTAGGGTTCTTATACTGCAGTAACGAAACTTAAAACATTATTTAGGCATTGAAAACAATATTTTACTGTTGAAAGACTATAAATTATTTAATTTAATTTTAAATTACCATGCTTAAAAATATGCCAATCCATTATTTTATGTATATTTTTAAAAATTTAAACTCAAGTAATTATTGATATTTCATTATTTAAATTTTTAATATGATTTAATCGATTTTCCTAGAACCAATCCACAATTAAAACCTCTAAATTATTTAATCAAACCTTAAATTAATTAAAATTTGGTTTTAATTAGAAATTGAGGAATAAGAATTTGCTTACGATTAACAATTAACATTTGTAATTTAAAAAGTTGGGAATTTTATTCCTAACTGCATTTTATATTTATGCTTCTGTGTCTTTGCAATCAATAGTTGATAACATTTATTTATCGCAAGGCTTTCCTCATCAGGGGGCAGATTGTATTGATTTTCGTCCTCTCTCCTTACCAACCTAGCAGAAATAAACGCGTATTACATAATGTGTAATATTTGTATCTGTGCAAATTTAATTGTCAGTTTAAATATTAGGCCTGTTCCTTTATCTCTTTTATAGTTCAAATTCCCAAGCCAAATGCGATTTGATAATAATACGCAAATGCCAAATAGAGAAGGCATATATATACGTATATAGTTCCCTGGAAGTACTATTGAGGAAGACTCAAATAATCTTAAATGTCGAGTCCTGATAGAAGGAGAAATATAAATAGTTCGAACTGGTCTACTACAAGGAGATGGGTTTTCGCTGAAGGTGTTCAATTTATTTTTTTGGTCCTTTGTCCCCAATCAAATGGAATGTTTGCGCCTATGATTGCATTCATTGAACATGGTAATGTTTAACCCGTGAGAAATCGAAACTTTTTTAAAAATTGTTTTATTTTTTTAATTAATATAACAACGATTAATCAATAACAGCGATGGAGTTATTTTATCCCAGAAGTATGAACTTTATTAAGCGATCAAAGTAGTTTTAGTCTTATTATTTGATGCAGCCTTCTTTGGTATATTTTCACATTTTTGAGTTAAATTTTGTAGCCATATTTGTTTTATTTAGAATTTGGAAATGCCTTCGTCTTTATGACTTAACTAGGCGTAATATGATTTAACTAGGCGACGGACAGTAGCGCCACCTGTCTTTTTTATCAGTAATCGATACTTTCGATAGGAGGTTTCCAGGCTGTTGCTATTTTTTCTGCAGCTCCTTGAGTAGTGAGGGATTCTATTTAACTGCTTAAGTGTGTAATTTTATGTTTTGATTATCTTTAATCCTTATTTTCTTAATTTAATTTTCTTATTTTGGTATATTTCTGCAGAATGGGCCATGGACATCATGATTTTGGTGAAAGAATGAAAATTCCTGACTACAGGTCCTTTAAAGTTGCAGATGCTCCTGAACTGGTTAATATACAAGATGCACTTGCTGCCAAAGGGCTTAAGGATCCATGGCTGAGGCAAGGACATGTCCATGTTTCAAATCATGAATTTCTAGTATTAATAAATATATTTATTCATTCCTTCTATCTTTTTTATATTAGTCATAAATGTTTTAGTTTATCAAACAATGCAAATTATGGACCCATGTAGAACTGTACTCATACTGCGTAATAGTTTGGTCCTACTAATTGTCAACTTATGTTTTTTTTTAGTTGTCTTTAACATCAGTATTTTATCAATTGGGTAGATTCTTTCCATTAATTTGATGCACTGAAGAAATTAACAAATACAGCTTTATTAAACTATTAGCGGTAATTTTATATGTGTAGTAAATTATACTACTGTGTTTAGCATAAGTGAGTTCATTTAAGCATTTATTATTGAAGGCTACATGATCAAAATGTAGATCTAACTTTAAAAAACTGTAAACTGGTTATCATTTCATCATTATAATAATACCGAGTAGTAACTTAAAATAAAAATGTAGTAGTTTCTGTTCACTACTCCAAAATGTCGGCTAGTTTCAAGATCACTTAGAGGATACTATTTCTTGATTCCTGAAAATATCTGAACGTGTCTGTAAGAAGATGAAGCCTATTATAAATAATCTGTCGTTTTAACAAGGAAATTTTTTCTTTATTGTAATAGTCAATAATAATTGTCAAAGTATTAAAATAAATATAACTTGTAGGATTTCTTATATCTGATGATCACTGTCTCAAAACTTATAATTGGATTATAAGATGTAAGAATAACAATAATTATGGCGTTATAAATTTTTATAGAAACTAGTACTAGAAATAGCTTTCCGAATTAATCCTCAAATTTATTTATATTTAACTCATTTTTATTTTTATTTGAATAAGTTAAATTCACTTGAATAAAATTTTACTTCTTATACCACAAATAGATTATTACATTTTTCATAGGTGCATCTACAGGGAGAGCTTTCAGGCTCAAGCCTCCCCAAAATGGTAAAATATAACCATATGTAAAAAAAAAAATATTTATAAATTATCTCTAAAAGTATTATTATTCATATAAATACATTTAATAAGACTTCAAGAATCACTTAAACACCATTTGGTATATATATATATATATATTTTTTTTTTTTCTATTTCTTCGAAAGTAATTATTGTTATAATGAGTTATTGATTCCTCATTAATTAGGTATATTAAATTGGTTGCAAGCAATTATGAAATGGTTTGAAAAAATTATGAACTTTGTTGGAAAAATTATGAATTTCACTGAAAAAAACAATATTTATAAAATAAAAAGCTTTTGTGCTGAAGCCTATTCCAAAGATTAAATCCTGAAACTGCTAGTGACTTAGGATAATAATCTTAGAAGAAAACCTGTACCACTACAACCCATTAAGGGTCTGGGGTTCAGTACTTAGAAGAAACTATTATCATAATTATTCTTTATTTTTGAATAGGTGCTCACCACTAAAAATAATTAAATAATAACTTGTTTTAATTTTTTTACAAAAATTATATTAAATTTAAATATTCAAGCAGTCAAAATTTTATTTTCCGAACTTATTTATAGTGTTTTTTTTTTAGAACTTATATCTCTGTATGAATTTAGTTTTCAATCTAATAAAGTCCTGTTTTAAGCACACTTTTCATTCAGTCTGATTAAATGTTATTTTCTAGAGCATTATTATTCCTTTAAGTTTAAATTAACCATAAATACACAAACATTTTTTGTATTTGAAACATACAAATATTTAACTTTTGATCATGTTTTGTAACATGCATGTTTTGTAAACTGTTTTCTTTTCTCTTATATTTTATTAGGATCACAGCAAATAAATCAAGTGTTGTTCCTATTTAATGTTTTATTGATATAGTTGTGTCATATTTCTATCTTAAAGTCCTTTTAGTATTCTAATATTTATAAATTTGTTACTGCTAGTTTGGTTGAGTTAGTTAGTTTCTGTATCACTTTTACACCTCGTTATTTATATTTATTAGGGAAGAGAGTAGCTCAGTGAGTGAGCACAGACTTCCAGAGTTTAACCTGGGGTCAGACGATTCTCCTGGGGCACACCCAGTCTCTATAAAGTGGATACTGTTTATTAAATAATTAATTAAGGCAGAAAACCTGGTGGAATTGACTGACCTCGGCTCCATCACCTCCCTGTACAACCGTTGGCCTAGTACCAGTACTTCCTTACATAGTACTAAACCCACGACCCTTCATGGGTTATATAGATTTTTTATTTATACTTCCTAGTGGTTGCCAAGTGGTCGAAATTTGAACATAATCATTATTGAACATTTGAGATTCAGATATGTAGCTCTACAGCCCAGGGTGGGCCTTGGCTTCCTGAATTATAGCATGCCAATCATCCCTATTGCTCCCTCTTTCCTTCCAATTTCTCACGCCCAGTGTTCTAAGATCGCTCTCAACATCTTGTAGCCATCTTTTTCTTGGTCTTCCCCTTCTTTTTGTGCCATACATTGTAGAGAACAGTGCTCTATAAGGCATCCTGCTGTGGTTTTGAACATTTGAGGAAAACAAATAAATTTGCATGTTTCCAACATTTTTTTTCTACTCTTATATATATTCGTGGATTTACTTTTATTTTTACTTACAAAATAAAACAGTGCAGTACCATTCGTGTAATTTTTGAGTTATTGTCCAATGAAAATGTGAATTCATCATAACTTTTCAAAAAAAAAAAAATATTTGAACCCTATTTGCTCACTCGGTGAAAATTCGGGACAAAAATTTTTTATTTTTTTAAAAATTAAAAAGTTACTATATGAAAATTCATATTTGCGTGTTTAATACCGATCTCAATTTGGTTTCTACTTAAAAAAAATTTGAAACCACTTAGTTCCTTCGGTTGATACAAATTGTTTCATTTCAACATTGCACTATAGTTATATTCATTTTTTTTTTTTTTTTTTTTGTATGAAATTCAGGAAGCTTTCAAATAGTCATAGGTTTAATGAGCCAAAAATTGTTTACTTTTTGAGTTATTCACGAATAAAATTCTGAATCCATTTTCATTTTTTTTTTTAGTATCTTTTCAGGGAACTATATTGTATACATAAATTAAAAAGGCAAACAATAAACTAACTGACCTGGATATGGAGTTTTTATGTTACTTCTGCAAATGATTACTTCAGTTACTTAAAGTTTTCGATTAGTCAAAAACTTAAATAAAGGAATTCTTCTTTGCAGAAGAAAAAGTACTAAATATATAAAACAATATATTATTGCACCAAATCTTCTGATTTTGTTTTCATTTTGTAGGGGATTTAGGAGGTTTTCAAATAATTATGTGTGTAATCAATGAAAAATTGTGTACATTTTAAGTTATTCATAAATAAAATTCTGAATTTATCGTAACATTTTTTACAGCTTGTTTTTGGAAAATTATGTTATATCCATAAATTGAATTCCGGGGAGCGGGGTAGTTGAGTGGTAGGACACTAACTTTCCAATGCTCAAGGTTCCAGATTAAAATATCAGCTCATGGCAGAGAAATTATTTATTCTGTTTTATTGGCCTTGGGCCGTGGGCCACACCCAGCCTCTACAAAGTGGGTATCCTTAATTAAATAATTGATTAAGAGGGAAAAACTGGCGATTGATCGTGATTCTGGCCTGATCCCCTCCCTGCACAACTGTTTGCCTTGAAACAGTACTTTTCCTAAATAGTACTGAACTCAAGACCCTTCACGGGTTGTTTCAAGGGAAAGACTTTAGCCAAGTTTGATTAAAATTGTTACAGCTGTTTTGGCACTATAGTCTATAGTGACACATGTATTTTGGCCTCCTTTGGATGGTAATGAAATGTGTATCCTGAATTTGATTGCAACCTTGTTTCAAAATTTAAGAGCAGTCGGTGAAGAACTTAGCGGGAACAAAGTTAACATTTAAATTTGTATTTATATACACTGTCCTCAAAATTTTTTTGTTGATAAAACAAATGCTCGTCAAAAGCTAATAGGAAAAAAAAGGTAATGTGTTGAGAAATAGAGGAGAAAAAGGGACTGAACTGTTTTGCCTTAACCTATTTATGTAATGATATTTTATAGATGTGTTTATGTATTCAAATTTCATAGAATATTTGGCTTTATAGTAGTCATTTAAAAAAATATAATTCAATAAGGCTATTGCATTTTTAATTTAGGAACAACTAACTTCTTCATTATAACTTAATTACTAATAGTGCTATTCATTTTCTATCCAACAGTAATTAATTGTCTTGTATTAGGAATGAGGTTTGGCGCTTCAGACCCTCTGAATGGGGTACGACACGTCAAGGATTAACTACATTTTTCTTTCGAGGATTCAAATATGGCTTTGCTGCCTTCCTGGCAACAATAGCAATTGAAAAAGCCATTGATGTTATTAAGAAAAAGAAAGGTGGTAGCCATGGAGACCACCATTGATAGTTCTGAAGGATATAGGAAGGTATACATTGTATACAGTTTTAATTTTATTAATATTGTTGTGTATATTTAATTTGTATATTAAATATTATCATAAGTTTGTTGAGATTTAAAATCTCAGCAATGTGAAGTGTCTATCATTATGTAGAATAAAAAAAAAATAATAGAAGCAGTGTATTTTTTAAAACAATTCCCTTGTTAATATTTATAGAGAAAAAAAAACATTTTTTTAAACATCTGTTTATAACATATACAGTCACCATAGGAAAAAAAACAACAACTGGGCACTGCTATTTTAGAGATATATTGCGCTGGCTAGGAAAATGCCTACAAAACAATGGTATAAGCACATTTTATTGTAAATATAATATTTTGAAAAATAAAATAGCCAATCTTTTGTAAAATACAAGACTTCAATTTCTAATAGTCTTAGTATTTTTATTCTCTTCCTGTTTCTAGAAGGGCCTAAATGAAATAGGTTATTAATAGGGGTGGATTATTTTGTAAGCAGCTACATTTGGCCTATGATTGCCAATTTCCTTGTAGTGGCCTCTAGATCTTAACTTCAAAAATTTCATAAATGACCCCAAAGGTGTTAAATGTGTTACACCCCTCCCATAATCTGCATAAAATGATCAAGTAATTCTAATTACAAAACGTTAAATGTATGACCTCTAAGTAGCTATCTTTAACTCTTATTCTGCATTTTCTATAGGTCTCTCTCTTTATTTATGGTAATTGAGGCCAACTAAGTACCAAGCGTATACTACCGTTTCTTGACTTGTTTCTTTTTTCCTCCTCATTTTCTTCACATTCTTTTCTCCCATCTCCCTCCTTTCCTTTGTCCATTTCTTACCTTTTTTTTCTTCTCCACAAGAACCTTTATATTTTTCTGAATGTTTTAATCTTAAAACATTTTAATCTTTCTCTTTAATACCCATTTTTTCTACTTTTTCTTTTAATTGTTTCGGATATTCTTTTATTTTCTTCATTCCCATCAATTTACCGAATATTAGCTGGTTCAACTTATTCTGATTCATTCTCTTCATATGCCCTATTTTAGTCTTCTTTACCTCATTAATGTTTCTAAGTTTTCAATAAGCTCACTGTTCTTTTTTCTCGGTAACTCTCCCACTCATCTTGGCCTATATATTATTCTTATTATCTTTCTTTCTATTCTTAGCTACAAATTCATGTAATTAATTACTATGATTAATTGCCCCTTGTCCACTTTATTTATTTTTTTGAGGACCTTTGAAATGTATTGGTGGTCTAAGTTATCTTTAGGAATTATTTGTTCGATGCATTCACAATAATCATTGTGTTTGTTATTCTGTTGTTGTTGTTATTGTTATTCTGAGGGGACATTGTCCCAGAATAAAGTTTATTTTCTATTTCTATTTCTATTTCTAATCACTCATGGTAAGAGTAAGAGTAACTGTTAACTGTTGTAGTGTAGTAGTGTAAAATTTTGCTGTATTAGATAAGGTTTCTTAGTTTACAAAAGTACTGCGTATTAAATGGTATTGTCTCCGTTGCTTTTTAATGTATTACTTTTGGTGGATGTTTTTATGCCTTTTCTATCTTTAAAAGTGATGAAGTTCTGCATATGTTGTGGGTTTTCATAGCTGTTATGTAGCACAAACGTTCACATGATTGTGGTTATTTTATGCAGTATGTATAGTTCAATCATGATTAGTTTGCAACCTGAGGGTGAGTGAACTCATGTAGTAAGTTGACACTAACATTTTTCCCCCTTACTCTCCGATATTACTTACAAAATATTAATAAACATATGCATATATTGAAAGATAATGTAATGTTCTAACATATCTGTGTTTTTAAATATGTTATAATATAGGACTATTAGGAAATAACAAAATGTTAGTTTTAATATGTTAAATGTTATGATAATGTTGGTGCTATAAGACTGCTATAGTTCTCATTCAGACTGCCAACTAACTGGCCAAACTTTAATTTTATTTCTACATTCAGTGTGTAACACATCTCAAGTCTGAGTGAAGATTCTAAGAAAATTTATCCACAAGTCAAAACAAGCAAAAATAACTAATTTCTTTGAAACAAATAATTAATTTAATTATATATTAGGGGGACCGGAAAGTAATTTTATTTCTGAGTATGTCACTATTTGATTGTCATTTGGCAGCTAATTGTGTACATATATGTTGTGCCGAAGTCATTCTAAGGTTATAGTGACTTCTTTAGTTGCAAATAATTAAATTAAAAATTTTTTTGTTTGAATTTTTGGTGAAATGACTATTCAAATACCACTAGAGGTAGATATCCAGCATTGCACACTTTTTGAGTTTTGCAAGGGTAGTAATGCAACATTTGCAATGTTTAACCAAAAGCATTAGACGTCTGTAAATGCCAAAGGTAGTTTTTCAAGTTCAAATCCGGTAATTTTGATCTTTCTGACTCGTATCTACAAGGAAGACCAACAATGTTAGACAATGATGTTAAGGGCGGGAGTCGAAACAAATCCGTGTAAGACGATTAGGGAATTGTCTAAATGTAAATCAATCTTTAATTGAAAAGAGACCATTGATTGCCAACAGAAAAGGCATTTTTCTGCAACACGAAAATGCAAGATTGCAGTGCGTAAGACAAACCCTGGAAAAAATGAATGAATCAGGGTGGAAGGTACTGCCTCATCCACTATACGCCCGATGTTGCACCTTCGGATTTCCATTCGTTTGGTTCATTTCAACATTTTGTAAGTGGCAAAAGATTCACAAATTTGAATGATGTCCAAAATGCCATTTCTATATATTTTGCTCAAAAATGAATTGATTTTTATCGGTCATATAAACTGTAAAATACCATCGATCTCTATATATTTTGCTCAAAACTAATTGATTTCTGTCTGGCATTGAAAATTTGCTCATTAGATGGCAAAAGGTTGTTGATAATAAGGGGGATTCCATCAATGATTAAAAATAAAAACTTGTGTGAAATTTGTGTTTTTGAATTTAATACAAGAAAACGACATTACTTTCTGGTCCCTATAGTATAAATTGGCTACTTTCATGAATTTTCAATTTTTATTCTCTATTGAACATTAGATTATAACAATAAAAATGGATGTAGCTAGATCACAGAAGTGGGGACACTGTTACATTTTGACCTGTCAGCACATAGCTCATACCGTTGAGTATCTTAGGCTTCTTAGTTTTGAATGGTGTCTCCACCTAAGAAAAAATTTGCCATTTTTTTTCTCACCATGTAGTTTGTGGATAAAAATATTTAATCTAAAATAGATTTCATTAGCTTTTATAAATGCATTTTCATAAAGAAGAGCAGAGAGATTGCAGCCCAAATTTTCACGATTTTTTTTATCATACAAGTACTGAATTCAATGTTATCAAGTGAATTTGCATGTTCATATCCAGTTAATAAAGTTGTATATAAGTACTGAGTTTTAATCTTTCATTGCGTATAATTTTTCTATACGCCCCACTTCAGCAATCTGTCTGCGTTACTGATTACAGAGTATTTTAAAAGGAATGTATTTATTATTGTAGTTTCTGATTTTCTTTTGCAGTAACTTTTGAAGGAACATCTACCTATATCTATGTATTTATATCTTATTATCAATTTTTTTAAACTACATATTACATTTCAAACATAAAACTTGAAACAAAAAAATGAATTTCATTTTCTCTTCAAAGGAGAATTTTAATAAACTAGGTTTCTGTTATGTAATTATATAAGAAAAATACATTGTAAATAATAGAAAAAGTAGGTGAAATAAAATATTCTATATTGTAATAAATTATTATTTATTAAAAAGAAGAAAATTTACAAAAATATACACGAGTCTAGACAATTCTAATTAATTATCTAGTCTTATTGCTTGTATGTTTGCCTCAATGATCTTGAGAAAGTTCTAAATCTTAATGATAACCTCATCATAGCCAGAACATTCAATTGTTCAACAGAGTCACGAATAATTTTTCAAGCTTTGCAGCTTTCTGCATGCTGCCGGAGATCTTCATTCTTCCAGTCATGAATGCGGTTGGTGCTCTTAAGTTACCTGAAACACACAAACAATTAATCTTAATTTTTTTTACTTATAGAATATATATATATATATATATATATATATATATATATATATATATAATTCATTACGAATTAATTTAATATCACTATAATCTATAAAGGGCCTTAGGGAAAAATCTTTATTTTATTAACAGTTGTACAATAAGATAATTTTGTCATTATTATTCTCATACCATCGAATTGAATCTCCCAGAGAATCCATTTAATGAATAAAAAATAATTTTCTTCTACAGTTATTTATGCATTTTTTAAAGAATTTAGATTGAGATTTTGTATGAAAGTTTATTCTTTGAAATTAAAATTTTGACCTCTATATGTGGTCGGTTTATATTTGGATTTAAGCTAAGAAAATTTGAGTTTGACCAAACTTGAGACTTAAAAGTCGCTTGATAGTTCATTTTATTATTTAAAAATATGGGTTATTAGTCGACTGATCAATCATCAATCAGTTCCTATCCCGACTCCCAAAAGACAGCACTGAGGATGACCCACATTTTTGGATCGAAACGTTGGCTAACCTAATTAAAATTCTTGACTGTAAATTTTGACAATTTTGTTTCATTTTTGTATTTAAAGTTTATAATAGTAATGGGTGATAACTCTCTCACTTATAACGTCACATTTTGGGGAGTGAAGAAAAAGCAAGACTATAGTTTTTCAAAACTAGATCAGTGATGATAGTTGAAAACAA
Source organism: Nezara viridula (assembly GCA_928085145.1). Taxonomy (NCBI): domain Eukaryota; kingdom Metazoa; phylum Arthropoda; class Insecta; order Hemiptera; family Pentatomidae; genus Nezara; species Nezara viridula. The sequence continues at coordinate 22,593,344 of OV725080.1, read as the reverse complement.
AATCAAAAGTTATATAAAACTAAAACAGAAGAATAGCTGACATTAATCTTTAGGATTAAAGGATATTTGGGAATATTAACTTTATTAGGTAAGTTTAATTAGAAACAAAATGGTAGAAAGGATATGATTAGTATAACATTTATCACTTCCTTGTGTAGCCACGCAATTTGTTCGTACAAATTAAAACATGATTATTTCATTAATGTTGAAGTAGTTTTGGAGAACTTGAGTTTTTGAAAGTAAAAATTAGTATTACCTGTGTTTTGAACATTGTTTTCTATGGAATTTATTAATTCATATTCATATTCATATTAATTCAGATTAATAATAGGATGCTTTCTATATATTCGTTGAACAAGTTACAAGCTCAAATTTTTTTTTTTTAAATATTACACAATGCTTAACGTTTACAAGTAAGTTATTTTATTTTATAAGATTAAGTCTAACTAACCTTCAACAAGTCTGTTGAAATTCTCCGCATCTATGCTAAATATGGTATCAGGGTTTCCTTCTGATTTTCCCTTTCCAGCACTGCCGGAACCATTCCTCAAGTCGATATAATAAATCTCTCGCCTGTCTCCTGAAATTCGCATAATTTATTTAGATATGAAAATAGAGTAGAATTATTTAAATTAAATTAAATTAATAAATAAATAAAATTAAAGACACAATACACAAATTGTTAATTGGTTAGATTTACTCTTTAAAAAATCATCCTTTAAATTTATCACTGTATGATTTGGTCAAGAAGGGATTGGAGTAACTCAGTGGTAGGGCACTGATCTTGCAATGATCAAGGTCCCAGGTTCGAATCCCGGCTCATCGCAGAGAAATTATTTATTCTGTTTCATGAGCCATGAGGCGACCTTGAGGTTAGGAGACCCTCCGGTATTAATTTGAGTAACCTTAATGAAGGAGAAAAATCTGGCGGTTGAGCATGATCTTGGTCAAATCACCTCCTTGTACAACCGTTGACTAAGAATCAGTACTTTTCCTAAATAGTACTGAACCCAAGACCCTTCATGGGTTGCAGTGGTACAATTTTTTTATATTTGTTAAGAAGGTAAAATAAGGTTAGGTATGGGGTTATTGAAAAAAAAAAATACTTGACTAAATCTGAAAATTTAAGTTCTATCATATTTATTAATGGTGTATCAGTTACACTATGGTGTGTTAGTTGGTATACATGTATCAAATTTATTGATTCAAAGCAAAACAGTTTCTTTGAACAAAGGATAAAAAATCTTGGCAGGTATTGGGTGAAATGTATTTATGTTAAGAGAAGTTATTTTGAATAAAAATAATATCGTTTTAAGTTTGTTATTCTTTCATTTGCCTCATATTCTTGGAACTGATTGAAACCAATTAATAATTACAAAAAATTGACTGAAGTGACCAACTCATAATTAAAAAAAAAAAGGTTCATAAAGGAAAAAATATCTATGTTTTTATTTATTTTATTTTTTCATGATTAAATATTTGTTCAATTGCTGTGTAATTTTTATTATTACACAGACAAACTTTATGTTGAAATAAATAGATATATATTTTTATTTTTGAATATTCAGATCTATTGACTAGTTAGCACCTGAAATCTTTTTTACAAAATTGTGCATTTATTCTATTTTTAAGGGTTTAAACAGCTCAGTATAAAATGTGTTTTTCATTTTAATTACTGATATTTTAACAGATAATAAATAAATATACCTGAAAGAATGTTGAACTGGTAAATGGCCTGCGTGTCATTGACAATATCTGCATTGAATTTTTCGTTAAGGTTTGTTATGATCCCTTCAATCGTTCCTCTGTTTGCGTTTACTGCTCTTGTACTCATCATCCTGCTTTGTTGTTTCATCAAGTTCTTGTCATCTAAAACATTCCAATTTAATTTGTGAAGTTATTTTAATAAAATTATTACAATTAATAATGAAAAAAAATGACTGAATGTAATTCTTAAAACCTAATTCCTTATTAAAATTAATACCATAAAAGAGGATATTGAAATTTAAAATTTACAAGATATTCTGTTTTTCAATAAACAAAATCCCTAAACCAATTGAAAATCTTTTATATTTTATATTCACAGTTCATTTAGCAAATCATATATTTTCATCTGGTCAACATCTCTGTCATGTTTTTATAAAATTCACAACAAAAAATGCTTATTACAATATTTCTTTTTCCATAGTGTAACATTTTTTGGTTTCAAGTTTCAAAATATGATAATTGAACTAAGACTAAAATAAGTATGATTCCACCATTCTAAAGAGCATCTTAATTAATTCTTGAATTTAAGATCAATAAATCTTGCAAGAGTAAAAAGTTTTAATATATTATTTCGCAAAGGTTTTATTTTTATCGGTATAGCATATCTTCATTAATACTTCATCAAATCCAATGAACTATCATTATCATGAATATTTACTCCTATGGTTGTAAAAAAAAAAACTCAAGCCCCAGAAAAGTCAGAGAAAAAGTGCAAAGAAAAGGAAACTTTATTTGAGCATAACTAAAAAAGTATACAATTTATAGTTGATTATGCCCATTATGATTTGAAAGATTCATAAATTTTCTACAAAATGAAAAAAAGAAATAAAATTATTAGCAAAGATACAGTCTGATGTACTTTGTACACGTTTTTTATTTATTATTTCTAATGATTCATTACAATTAATCAAGGAAAATTAATGCCTCCATCTCAGAATACAATGAATTTACTAATAGCCATATTATATTGCCATATATACACTGACCAATACACTACATGAATTATTCAAATGGGCCAATTAGTATGCTATATTATTATATATGAACCTATCAGTTTGGATTTTGTGAAATAAAATATGTTCTTGTTTTATTTATTCACAGATTTTATACTTTTTCTAAAAGAATATTTTTTTTTTTTACTTTTCCAATGTTCAATGGATACAAAAATCCAATATCTAGACAGCAAGACAACCATTAAGTTTTCTGATATTCATTAATGAATCAAATCAGTTCAATATTTATTTCAGCAAAAATCTTAAACTGTATAACTGATTAATGTAGTTACATTTAGGTCCAAGTGCGCTGGTCGCTATTCCACCAATGAATTCGGAAGGAGCTGGAACGACACCTGTTGATGAGCTGTAACTTGCCAAAGTACAGGAGACGCGATATTTGCTGGTATGGAGGGGAAGGTTGAAGTGCTCGTTTGATCTGAAAATGGAAGTAAGGATTAACTATTATCATATTATAATATTTTATTATTCTAATGTAATAATATTCCAGAAATGATATCTAAGGCTATCTTCTAAAACCTTGTAAGTCTTCCTATAGACTTACGAGCTTTTAGAGGTAAGAATATAATCTTATCACATGAAGTTTTTTAATTATTTCTTATTTTCCTAATATTTTATTGCATCTCTTATTAACAGTATCATTCTAGTTTATATAAGGTAATTTATTTCTATTTTTTGTTGCTGTTTATTTTTCAAGAGCGATAATTGATAATTATTTTTTTGCATTTTAAAATACACTAGTACTAAATAATATCCTCAGGAACTGTCTGATTTTTTCATAATTCACTGGTGTACAGAAACCTATTAATTGTCTATGATTGAAAGATACTAATTTTTTTTTTTGCTTATATTTATGATAAATTTGCAGTTTTGATACAGCGTTTCAGTTACACGTTAATTATTAGGGCAATATACTTTATAATATAACTATATTATAATACTTATGTACAGAATTAAAGTAATAGGTTTTCAGTACCAGATTGTTACTAAAATCACAATAAAAATTGTACTGAATTCCATTGTTTTAAATACAGGATCAAAATTTTCTTGTTCTAAAGGTAGTATGGTCTTTTTGCTAATGGATTTTTAACTCTTTTAAAGCCATTAAATTGCCAAAAGTGAAATTGCTTTGTAGGAACAGTTATTTTTTTTCTGCTACAACTTGTTCTAATCACTCTCCTTCACTACTTTCTATACAAAGGCTTATATATATATATATATATATATATATATATGTATCTTTTGGGATGTCTTTAATGTATATACGAGTATCTCAGTACGGTTATTTTAAAATACTTAACAATTTAACTTTTAATTGTTTGAGGTTCCCAAAATAAACATTATTGATCCATAATTGATGATTTGAAGTAACTTGTACCATAATTTAATCTGTTAACCGGGGGAATAAAATTTTGTTCAACTCATTTCACAGTGTTTTTTTTTTTTCTTTCTTTTTCTTCATAATTATAAGTAATATCATCACAGCTCGTGTAATAAAAGAAAATAATTTTTAACTTATTGATTTTATTTATTTCGACAAAATATTTTATAACATACTGTAAAAGAAAGAATGAAAGAGATGTTTCATCATACCCAGTTAACAGGTTAAGAACCTTGATTATCAGGAATAAAATAGCTGCTTTATCAACAAATTGCAAACTTTTTTTCAGAAATATAGTTAAAAATGGTTCTTGTATTTAGATTTAACAGATTTTACAAAAATAATAGTGTTTTTTTTAACTGTGACTAAATGCACTGAGGGCATGAAGGCCTATTGTGCGCAGCGGTTTTCTTTTAAAATAACTAGTGATTAATTCTAATGTGTCTGGCCTTGATTCTGTATGGTGTTAGTAAGGAAATATACACTTGTTTTTGTTAGATTATGCATTTTGCTAAAAATAGATGTAATGAGCAGCAGATCAAGAATTTAATTTATTTGTAGAAGGGGGGGCCTTTTTTTTTAAATTTATGTATAACAGTAATTACTCTGGCAGAAAAATAAAGAAAGTAACTAATTGAACTGATGTTTAAATGATGTTTAAATATAATATAAAATAAAAATATAATATAAATATAAAAAAATAAAATGAAAAAGCGTATATTAAGAAAAATAATGCTGTTAGGGATGAATTGTTAATATTTTTTTCTTGACGTATGTTTGCATAAAGTAGTTGGAGTACCTACTTTATAATTTAAAGAGAAAAATAATATTGTAATTGTTTAAGTGTGCTTAGATCACGCATAGAAACCAATTCAGACCAATCACAAATATTATTTTCCTATTTTTGGTGAGCTTCGGACAAAAGCTCCCCCTTGTTAGATCTGCTAGTGACTAACAATTTTTTTGGGTGCTACTTTTGCAATTGACTAAGATATATGAGTATGGTTATCGATTTTAACATTCAGTCGAAAACAATTGTTTTAAAACAAAATTAATTAGTTTTCTTATTGTAATGAGACTTAAGTTAGATCTGATTGGCGACAAAAGATGTTTAAAAATAAATTTTCTATGCCTTCATGGGGAGTTGGATTTTAATTCATTTTATAGAGGTAAGGATATATTTCAATTAATAGTGAGCTACATTTACGGATTTATTTGTTCTAACTGCCTTTAAACTTTTTTTTTTTGTTTCTAACTGATAAAGAGGATCAGATACTGTAAGTTTACATAACCAGTATATCTTTCTGATCTCATTCTTACATAGCATTTCTTGGCGTTTTTTTTCCTTCCTACAAATTACATCAGTCTGGCTTGGAAAATGGAGTGTGATAATGCAGTGAGTTGCTGTTGCATAATGTGAAAGAAATACTGTTAGTTTCTTGCATCCAGTATGTCTCAAGGCCTTTAGCATGGCAGAATATCATATTTATTGATGAGTTAAGATTTGAATTTTTTCTAGAACGGAAGTTTTAATTTTGCATCAGCGTTACAAAATTATCGTTCAGACATGGTTGAATAAATTTTCAAAAAGTGAAATGAAATTTTTGATTTCTTGGAAGAAAACGCGAAAAATGTCACATTATTAAAAACGATCGGTCAAAATAATGTCAGCTGATTGCATGAAAAGAATATGTGGTACTATCGATATATCGATATGTGGATGCCATTCATGGAAAAAAATGGCCGATAAAGCTCCTTTCGAATCTAGTGCAAAATAAAAGAATTTTATTTATTTTGAACCAATTAATTAATTAATTAAAGAAAAAAAAGTTAAACTTTAGCCAGTTCGTTTTTATGTTCGACCATGTTTCAAGTATCGCATGACGTTGCTTTAAATAATAAAGAATGCTTGAGATACGTAAACAGAGTCTTATTACTGATTGGCTGCCGCACCGATGGTACCAAAGCTCAGGGGTTCAAGGAACATGCTAACAAAAAAAGTTCATTATCTTAATTGTGAAGAAAAATAAGAAAAAGAAGTGGATACTATATTTTTTACTGGATTATTCAATACCAAAGGTGCTCAAAAGGGGATGGTAAGGAGCAAATAGCTTATTAATATAGCCAATTATAGCCAAAAATTATTGGTTTATTTACTTCTGGATGAAAATATAAGACGTTTGGCCGTTAAATTACGAGAATTATGATTTAAAATACTTTATTTTATCCTGATTATTTACTTATTATCACCTTCAATATAGACCTCTCCTCCATTCCTACAAAGTTCTATGCGAATCTTCCATTCTCTGAAACAAGTGCTTGAAGTCTTCTTCTGTCAGTTCCTTAAATTCGCACGGAGTCAAATCTTGTTCCTTTTAATGCAGATTGACGAATCATGTTATTTTACTTACGATTCTAAAAACGAAACGCCAATGGAAGAGGCCAACTACACCGAGATCCAAAAAGCTCGAACGAGCAAATCAAAATTCAAAGCAATTATTATAATTTTTTTATATTAATAAGATTGTTCACCTTCATTGGGTACGTGAAGGTCAAACTATTAATCAACATTATTATATTCATGTTCTCTTTGAAAGAGAAAGCGTCACGACTCCTGAAAGACAGAAGACTGTTTCAGACAGTGGAAGGAAGATTCGCATGGAGCGTTATAGCGATAGAGGGGGGGGGGGGTTATTTAGAAGGCGTAATTTAGAAATTATGAATAAAAATAAAATATTTTACAGCAGTATAGTAGTCCGTGGTACAAACCCCTTTTTAATGAAATTATTAAAATCCGCTTGAAACTTCGTAAACAGCTTCATCTCACCGTACAAATATTTTATTATGAAAACTCTTGGAATTGGGTCGTTTTCAATCTGGAAACCGACAAACTTTGTCTATTTAATTAGGTACTAAAAACTCGTAAATCCCCATTTGCTTTCCACTTGAACCGTGAGATAGTTTGATCACAAAATCGAGAAAAAAGATTGGGCTATATAACTTCTTTATTTTGACAATATGGGGGTTTAGGTCACGCCAAACGGCTCAATATTTTTTAAGGCCACCTTTTTTTCTCGACTTTGTGCTCAAATTGTCTTACAATCTAAGTGGAAAGCAAATGAGTATTTACTAGTTTTTAATACCGGATTAAATAGACAAAGTTTGCCGGTCTCTAGAATGAAAACGCTCCAATTCCGAAATTTTTCGTAAATCAAATATTTGTAGGTTACGATGAGATGAAGCTATTTACGAAGTTTCAGGAGGATGTTAATAATTTGATAAAAAGGGGCCTGTATCACGGACTATCCGTTACTTAATAGGCAGACATCGTAGTTTTGTGAGGTTTTAGTGTAGGTTACTTTCAACTCAGAGAACGAGTGTAAAAGACATGGAACATACCTTAGCTAGTGTCACTAACGGATCCAGGATTTAATTTGGGGGAGAGGCTTCAGCCCGAAATATTATTTTTGTATAAATATATTAGGATAATTGCTTCAGTATAAAGAAAGAACCTATTTACCTATATGAAATGGTCTTTAAGTGATTCTTTTTGTCCTATTATCTGTAATTAGACGAATAACAATATTTTTAGAGATTTTTTTTTCATAAAACATGGTTATATTTTACCATTTTTGGAGAGGGGGGGGGGTCTTCAACCCGAAAGCTTCCCCCTCTCCCCCCCGTAGATCCGCCCATGGCTAGTGTAATTGTATATAAACTACAATTTCTATTATTCAACTATCACATGCACTGTTCTTAAGAAGAGAACAAAATAAAATTTCTTGGAAAGAGAGAGGAGCATGCGCCGTCGCTCTTCAGCATTGGTCATCCCTGTTGAAAGCTGTAGCTGTATTTGAATTGTAATTAGATTTAAGTTTAAAAAAAATAATATTACTATCTATTTTAAAATTAATACACATTCGAATATCGTACTTTGTCATTGTATGAGAGTGTTATATCGATTACACCATTATGGTGTTATCTTTGGAGGTCAAGAATGAATCATAAGCGCTCTTCTTTGTATTAGCTATGTACATTTGAAACTGCAATCTTGTTTTCCTCGACAGCGTAAAAACCCGTGGCGCATTACTAGACCTGTTTGATAAAAGTGGCATACAGAAAGAATAAAACTTCTTTCCTTAATTTGTTTAAAGACCTTCGAAAATTTAAGCTGGTTTTCTTTCGACATTTTCATTCGAAAAACATTCAAAGTTTATTTAATAATACCTATGATGACTAAATTTACTATATATATATGAATGCAGCTGCAGAATAAGCGTATATTTAAACAGAAAATGTGCGTGCACCGCGCAGAAGGATCATATATCCATTATATTTTAAATAGAAAATTTTTATAAACAAATTGATTCAGACATTTGGATGGAATGAAATGGAAAAAGGACTTAGACGAAACGGTACATAAAATGTAGTAAAAAAAAAATAAATAAAAACTTTTAAAAAATAAGTTAAAACAGAAACAAGTACAAAATAGAATTATCATAATCCAAGGAACTGTCACATATCTACAAACAGTAAAAATAAAGTATCATTACAATAATTATTGTTGCTCAAATGCAAGACCAAGACGAGTCGATAGAGTAGAAAATCCTCGCAACAGTCTTGCAGGTCTTGTATTAGCCTTAGCCTTAGCAGGTCTTGTTGTCAACAGTCTTGTATTAGCCTATTAATATAATTTTAAGATAGGAGAAACCTAACTAAGCCCGAATGAAAAATTGGAAGAGTTATATGCAAGTGTATACTGGCGTTTATATATAGTAACTAAAATTGTCAAGTATTAGTAACTATTTTCTCTTTAAACGATTTATTCATTTATTTGTTTGACCAGTCTTGTTCTAGGTGTTGCAACAGTCAAGTGGTCTTCTGAGGAGAGCATTTTATATAAGTTTTAGAACCCCTAGAAAACGATTATGGAGTTTTCAGAGATGATATATATATATATATATATATATTTTTTTTTTTTTTTCTCCTTACATTACAGACCACGTAGATGTTTATCCGCCTTAACATGCCTACTCCATCTCTGGCTGTCTTGGGCTATTTCTTTCCGTTTATCTGCACGCAGCTCTATTGCATCTTTGTTGATTCTATCTATCCATCTGCTTTTTGGCCTTCCACGTGGTCTTTTGCCTTCTATTGAGGCATTCATTGTTGTTATATAAATATAAATATATCCATATATATTTAAATTTAAATTTGGGTACATTTAGTCAAAATTTCGTTACGTATTAACGGTTTCCCGTGTTTATGTTTAAAAAATAAAAAATGTGCATTTTTACAGCTCCTCTAAATAAAATGAGAAGGTTGAAATTTCGTATATAAATTAAGTTGGTTTTCGAAAAGTACCTTTCGGAGGCTTTAACTTTACGTCCACCTTCGCCATTTTTTTCTTGAATTTTTTAAAAGCGTTTTTCAAGTTTATTTTTATTATAAGTTTATTTGCAAATAATTAAAAAATTACACATTTTTTGATCCATAATAGAAACATGTTTGAAAAATAATTAAATATCTTATAAAAAAGGAAAGTAAAAATCATCGGAATAGCTCTATTATTTGTTGCAGAGACACGAGGATTTTTAATTGCTACTCACGTACTCATGGGATGGGAATACGTTTTTTTTTTGTTTTTTTTTGCAGGTGCTCGTTTGAAGAATAATATATTTTTTTACTTAAATAAACTATAAAAATAATAATAAAAAAATATAATTTTACAATTTTTATCTTAAGGTGTAAGAAACTTTTTGTTCGTAAATACGCCATAAATGTTTGAGATATAACTATTTTTAAATAATCGACCATTGTATTATAATTTGACACGTTTTAAAATTCTATGAAATTTTCTCAGAAAAGCATAAATTAAGCAATTAAATAACTTTTCATCTGTTTTTCAAACAAATAATGGAGGTGCGTCTAGACATTTCACAAACTATGAGAAACACAATTATTTAAATGTTTTTTCCCCTATGCTACTGTTTTTGTTTCTTATTTCTGGTATTTTCCATCTGCTGTCGGTAACAAGAGAACTAAATAAAAAAAAACAAGGTGCTTTAACCACACGATAGAAGCGAAAACATCAACAAGGCGAGATTAATAATATGAAATATCAATTATAAATAATAGCTCATTATAGAGATGATGAAATGCTGAACATTTCCTTCGCTTACAGTATGGAGGTCCGATTTTAGTTTCTGAGACATTTTAATCCACATCTTCAATAAAACTCGTTATCACTTGGAGCGTCGCGTTAAGATACTATGTTGAATAATAGCTCATTACAAAGAGGATGAAATGATGACGAACATTTCGTTCGCTAATAATATTTTAGTCCGATTTTTAGTTTTTGAGATATTTTAATGAATATGCAAAAATACTTCAATTAGTCGACTCAAGCCGATTTTACCGGAGCGCTACACATCGGAATCTGACGGCTCAATGTAATTCACTCTCCACAAAAAAAAGTGCAAAACGTGCCAAAATAAGTTTCCAATTCAAAAATTTTGTGCGGAGCGCTAATGTCGCTAGAAGTTAAGTTATATAATTTCGTTTCTCCTAGTTTGTGGAAGATCTAAATGCTACAGAAAAAAAACGACCTTATTCATTTTTACCATAGGATAAAGATGTAAGGTTAGATTCTATACCTTGAACTTGTACTTATGGTGTATTTTAAGAAATGTTATTCTCTTGAGAACAGGGGTTGGTAATGTGCTTGAAAAGGGGATGGGATAGTACCTAGCTAGGGGTCAGTTGAACTGGATGGTTACCTTCTTAGAAAGGTTGGACCTTAAAACGTTTCTTGAAACTTAAGTAAATAGACTTAACTTTTTGGGAATGCTAATGAAGTACTTTTTCCTAGTAGCAAGGAAATGACCTCAGTTCATTTGTTAAGCTCATATAAAGTATCTTCTTATATATTATTTCTCAAATATATATACATCCCTTTTCCGGCTCTCAGGAGTGATGGATTTTGAGGTTACGATAGAAAGGGAATACCAGGTAGGGTGCGCGAATCGTAATTTTGATTCCTAATTTTATACCAGAACTCAAGTAAAAGTGTGAGGTTTCAAATAATATTATAGTGCCGTCTCAACGAATCGAGACTTTACAAATGAATTCATTATTTGCAAATAACTCAATGTACGCAATTTTGGTACATTATAAATTAAGGTTACTAAATTCTCTACAAAATGTAAAAAAAAAATCGAAATCGGACGATTCGGTGCAGAGTTATAGAGTTCTGAACATTTAGTATTTGTTGTACTGCATGCAAAGATTCTATGCACATGAAAATATATTATTTTGGGAATTGGCTATTTTCCCCCCAGAGCACAGTATGTGATGCATTAATTATTAATAGTCCGTGGTATAGACCCCTTTTTATCGAATTATTAACATCAGCCTGAAACTTCGTAAATATTTTCATCTCATCGTAACCTACAACTATTTTATTTGCGAAAACTTTTGGAATTGGGGCGTTTTCAATCTCGGCAAACTTTTTCTATTTAATTACGCACTAAAAACTCGTAAATACCCATTTGTTTTATACGTGTATCGTAAGATAATTTGAGCACAAAGTAGAGGAAAAAACTGGCCTACAAAAATATTGGTCCGTTTGCCCTATATAACCTCGTTATTTTGAAAATTTGGGGGTGTAAGTCACGCCAAACGTCTCAATATTTTTGAAGGCCGCCTTTTTTCTCGACTTTATGCTCAAATTGTCTTACAATCTAAGTGGAAAGCAAATGAGTATTCACGCGTTTTTAGTAACTAAATAGACAAAGTTTGCCCCCCTTCAGATTGAAAACGCCCCAATTCCAAGAGTAAATAAAATAGTTGTGGGTTACGATGAGATGAAACTATTTACGAAGTTTTAGGAGGATGTTAATAATTCGATTAAAAGGGTTCTATACCACGGACTAAAATTATTTTTTAAATTTCAAAACATTTTATTCTTTTTAAGTAAATAAATTATCAATTTTATTTTTATTTATATGAATATTTCTGCCTTGAAATACTTCTTGGAATGTTTGTCAATGCGCCTTAGTTACTTTAGCTTTTTTTTAGATCTTTATTATTGAAGTTTATTATATTGAAAATATACTTTCGATTTTTTTTTAATGATAAAGTAAAATACATTCTGATTGTACTATTTCTCCCTGAGAATTTGAGCCTTTTGTCTTACGGCGTTATCAAATGTTTAAAGCAATGTTTAGAAGCTTTTGTCAATTTATGATAATTAGCGAAGGAAAAAAAGATAATATTTAGATTATAGGTTTAAGGAAACGCTATTGTTAAACCATGTCAGATGGTAAATCATGTTTATAACTGATTGTTTACTAAATATATGTATTAAATCTTTGCGTTTCGAACATTATTGAATGGGAGTTGTGCTGAGCTCTTAATGTATTAAAATCAGATACAAATATTAGGTTTGTGCGCAGTATTCACACGGGACAGCTAGTATTAAATATTCTGTAAAATTGACTTATGTCTTGATATAGGACAGACACGGGCGGATCTACGGGGAGAGGGGCTTTCGGGTTGAAGCCCCCCTCCCCAAAATGGTAAAATATAACCATGTTTTATGGGAAAAAAAATTTAAAATATTATTGTTTGTGTAATTACATTTAAAAAGACTTAAAGAATCACGTAAACACCATTTCATATAGGTAGTTAGTTTCTTTCTTTTTTTCCAAAGTAATTATCGTTATTATTATAAAAAAAAAAGCTTTCGGGCTGAAACCCCCCCAAATTAAATCCTGGATCCGCTAGTGAGGGCAGATGTATACTATAATAAACAGATGTATTGTTGGAAGTAAGCATGGTCTTATAGAAGACTAGGTTATACTAGACATCTGCTTCTCCCTTTAACGTTGTAATAGAAAGAAGCAGATGTCTATACGGTAGGATCTTCTACCACCTGGAGTTTGGAGGAAACTTTCGGCACTTTTTTGTATTCATGAAAGGCCCAAAAAAAAAAATGTTCTGTTGGAAATTCACTAATGGCATCAGGCCCGAGAATAGGGAAGTGCAGCTTGTGCGTTCGAGGCCCCGCTCTTCCGACCCTAATATTTTTTATCTTATAATTTTTTTCCTAACGAAAGATTTCATATATTATATAATTATTATGGAATATCTTTATATTTTTTATAAGTTTCAATTGAAGATTTAAGGGAATCTGAGAAAATTAATTTTAAATTGAAAAAAAAATTGGTTTATTTCCGTAAATAAATGACAATTATTATAATAGTGGATTGATAGTTGACTGTAGTAGATATATTGAAATGAAGCTGGTTGGGGTTTTCAGTCAACAATGAAAATAAAAAGTAAGAATAAATAAATAATATTTTATTTAATTTGGATTTTTGTTTTTGGCACAAAAATGGATATAATGTATTTATTTTTACTTTGTATTTTCATTGACTGAAAACCCCGACCAACTTTTCTTCAACAATCATTATAATGTTATTATTAATAACATTATAAAATAAACATAATTGCTCCTTCTTTCGGGCCCTTTTGTTTTGTTTTTCTTCTCTATGATGAACTACTGGACCAATTAAAAGTTCCAAATTAAAGATAGTTATAAAACACCAACTCCCTCCCCCAACAAATAAAAGGAATAAAAAGTATAATTAATATATATATATGATATAACTCCCCTCCCCCACAAAAAGAAAAAGAATATATATATATATATATATATATATATATATGTGTGGATGTTTCCTCTTGTAATTCAACTCACCATTGATCCTATTGTTAATCTCTATATTATTTCATATTAATTCTTTTAGAATAATATAAAAAAGACAATAATAATGGGCTAAGGAGCCTGCTGATATAAGGGTTTTTTTTATTTTATTTTTTGTCAAGATTTAGTTATTTATTTTATTAACTCTTCAGATGAAGAAAAAGAGTTAAAGACAAAGGAATTATAGAAGCTTAAATGAAGCAATGCGGTTAAAATCTTGAAAAAGTGGGCGCTAAATTTTCCTGATATAATTATAATAAAAAAATTATGAGCTATTAATAATTCTCCGTTCAACAGCGAAATACCGTTATAAGGTAATGGAATTTGGTTCTAATATGCCTGTTAAGGATTATGATGCATCTAAGTTTTCTATATCCAACACGATCCAGCCAAAACCTGAATTTATTTTATTACATTTATAAAAAAAAAAGTAAGTCATAGTGAAGAGACTGCTCCAATCGGATATTTTATTTATAAAATAAATATTTGAAAATTTTCCTCGTATTAGGGCTGAGTGAAATATTCGGAAAATTGTAAGCGGAAGTAAATCATTGAGGAACGATTCATTCGATGTTAGTCCTTGACTCACCTTAAGGTTACTTCTATCTCTAAGGCCGTGCCGTCATTAATGAAACACTTTCAGGGTTTGTTCCTGTGTCCCAAGCGGATAAGACTTTCACTGTCACTAAGGTAAGATAATTCATATTTCAGAGAAATGTGAAATCACTTAGCTTTATGCGTAGTTGTGGTTTAAAAGCAGTTTGAGTGATTAGTGATTTACCGCCTTCAAGGAAACTTTAAAGGTGTATTATCCCGTTTTTAATGGCGTGTTAAATTGGTTCAACGTTTCGGTTCTGTTAAGTTAGCGAAGATCTCTAATTTCAAAATATACAGGGTGACCCATTAGTAGATGACCCATTTTAAAAGGATACTAGTAGCCATCAAGATCTACAAAAAAGTTCATGTAAACAATTACCCAATGTTTTAAGCGAGTCACGTTTTTTAATCCTGATAACAACTAACACTAAAGCCCTTATTGTGTGAATGACAAGGTAGCTTGAAAAATAAAGTAATAATAAATATCATTGCTTTATCTAATTGTAATAATTAAAATGGGCAAGATTAAAAAGACAGGTTGCGACCTGTTCAGGCGTGAAAATTGCAACACTTAGGATCCTAATTAGTTTTTCTTTTTTATGGCGTAGATTTTATTCTTTAGTTAGGTGATTTGAATAGTTTATTCTTTCGACTTGAAGAGGTTAAATTTCCCCCCAAATCATTTGGGAATTTACTTCTTATTCATTATATATATGTATATATCATCGCAAGATCTACAATCTATTGCTGGATCTTGGATGCCTCATGAGTTGCTCACCACTTGACTATAGCAGCCGTCCACCAGTTTCTGATCCCAAGAATTCTGTCTTAGCACTAACTGTCTACCCATCTCAGCTTCGGGCTGCTCACTTTTCTTTTTCCTCCCAGTTCCATGCTAAATAGCTTCTTAGGAGTCGATGCCTCGTTCATCCGTACTACGTGGCCCGACCATCTTAGCCTTGCTATCTGGATCACAGGCGGATCTACCGGTGGGGCGGGGGGCTTTCGGGCTGAAGCCCCCCCAAAATGGTAAAATGTAACCATGTTTTACAGAAAAAAATATTAAAAATTATCTCTTAAAGTATTCTTGTTCGTGTTATTATATTTAATAGGACTTCAAGAACCACTTAAACACCATTTCATATAAGTAATTAATTTCTTTATTTTTTTTCCAAATAAATTATCGTTATATGTATATGAAAAAAAATCATTCGAGCTGAAGCCTCCCCCCCAAAAAAAATTAAATCTTGGATCCGCTATTGATCTGGGTATATTTCATCACATCCTACTCCTTTTATAAGTTGGCTAGTTCTTGGTTTTTTCTAATCCTCCATTTATTATTCTCTTATATATATATTATTTTTTTACTCGATAACTTAACGGAGTCCCTGTTTGCTTAGTTATGGAGAAGAGGAAGGCAAATGTTCCAAAAATCCAAGCTAGGGATACTCGAGCGTATATTTTCTTTTTCTTCTATGTTTTAATCAAGAGGAGTTCAATGCTAAAGTTCATGTATGTATGAAGATGAGTCAATCACAAGATAATTTATTTATAAGTTTGACATATTTGTATTGCCTAATTTTTGTTTAATTTTTTTCTTACATATACATCTATAATTTTGGTGGGGTCATTACGGTTTATAATATCGTTTTCTATTCTATATAATACTGGTACTTGTACTGGTGGGGATAATTAGTCCGGGGAGTGGGGGCCATCTGACCCTTTTTGCCAACCCCCGATTCTTGAGGTTGGCGCCACGTATTTACCAGAATGAAGGGAATTCTTTTCACGGAACCGCCGAGAAATAAATATTAACCGACCCAGGTAGGAATCGAACCCTCAACGTTCAGAATTAAGCGCTTTGCTATCCATATACAGAATATCTTTTTTATTCAATCTATAGCTAGAACTATCTCTATCTACAACTATTTTATACCTCTCCTATAGTTGGCCTTTGAATTATTGTTTTCACGCTTTAAAACATAGAATATGTTCTTTGAGACGGATTGTAATATTTTTCAATAAATAAGCTAATATATATATATGAATAGACTTTCTCCTGAACTCAACGCAAAAACCTTTATTCCATGTGATGAAATGAAATGATTCTTTCACCGTGCTCTTTTGATTGTTATGTTAAAAGGAGCTATTCCGGACTACGATTCAATATGAACAGCTCCAAACAAAATGTTTTAAACCTTTTTACGACAATTCGTCAAAAAACATAAATTTTTTCTTTAAAGTTTTATTCTTTTTTTTGTTTGTTTTAAGTGTTCTGTCTGTCTTTTATTGATGCTTCGGAATCAAGGTTGTAAATGTCTCAAGGATTCTTAGACGATGACAGCCAAGAGCAAAAATACTACGTCAACGTTATTAAGATAGTGAGAACGTTACACACTAGAATGGCTGCGTTGTTGATTAATTTTCGTTTACATACTCCTGATGAAAAAAATCCGCAGGCTTCATTCTCTTTCTATCTACGACAATGTCGCATTGTCGCCCGTTATTCTACTTGGAGGATAAAGAGGAACCGCTATGATGACCGGGGTAGGAGATCTAGAAGATGTTTATCAAAAGGGCTTTCGAGATATAAATTAAATAATGAAAAGTAGGAAAGAAAAAATATAGTAAGTCTAGTAAATATAGCAGGATGAATTTGGTATCGGATATAGGTTTAGAAAATTAACACAATACAAAATATATGAAGACAAAGAACGATGAATTGAGTGACCACAACGCTTTGAGGGGTACATTAATTTTGCTACCTTGGATTAAAACTTGATAGTAATGTAAAAGCGAGGAAGGATATTGAAAAAAAGTCTGACAAAAGGGTGTAAAGCGATTAGCATGCTCAATTCAGTCGTGTCCGTATAGATATAACTTTTCCAACAACAAATATCACTAAAATAACGTTACTCAAAAATGATGACATTGGAGTCATTCTGCCAACTGAAAAGATCAGAGACTGAAGTTATGTGGTTTATAAAACTAAACTTTCATTGCCTACCGTTGATATAATAAATAGAATTTTTGAAATTTTATTGGTATTAATGATTTAATATCTTTAAACTTTAGCTCCGTTTAAAATGCACTTTAAAAATTCAAAAATTGGCCAACATTGTTATAAAATATTTTCTGTTCACAGTGGAGCGGTAAATGAAAGTTGTGTGTTGCGCGCACCAGATTTTTCTTTTGGCTTTTGAAGTGTGATAATAAATTTAATAAGGAACTAATTATGCAAAACAATATTATAAAATCTTGGGGGAAAAAAATGTATACTCACAGAAAAACAGTTCCTGAAGTTCTGTTTTCAGAAAAATCGTACTGCTTCGTAGCCGCCATTCCAGAACTGGATGATCGCAAGACATGGCTGGTGGCTTCTACTGTTGAAACAAAAAATCATTGTGATTTTCTAACAAATCATATGTGTATATCAAGAACTTATTATAATACTTAGTATAATTTATATTATAATATGAATTTGATAGTAATTATTATTTTGACTTACTTACAAAAGTCAACTGTTGATTAAAATAGTAAATAGTCCGAGGGAGGAGAAAGTTATCTTAAATAATAAGATAATTTAAAAAAAAAAAATAATTTCGTATGGATTCGCGTTTTCTTCTTTTCATGTTTTTTTTTTTTTGAAGATTATCTATTAAATTTTGTTCAAAAATAATATATATATATATATATATATATATATATATATATATATATATATATATATATATAAACTGTGATTATGTGCCTCCTAACTAACATTATTTTTTTTTTAATTTATCAATTTTTTTTTTCATAAAATCACTGTTAAGTTTCAATTCAATTATTCGATTATAAAATGTGGTCATAATCTAAACTACAATTGTATACCAAATGTATTTTAAACTAATCTTTATACAAGTAATAACGCTCTTTATGCCACATAAAAATATCGATAAATCGATTAAAACGTCTAAGACAGAACAAAGGGACTGTTGTTTATGTTTGTAAAATAGCCAAATTCAATCTTTATCAACTGTTATCGAACCTCTTTGCTTCCGGTCTTCCACGTGGTTTCTTGCAATCAGTAAATCTGGCGATTGGTTTTAAAATAGTTATTTTTGGTCTAATTAGCTAATTTTTAAATTTTCTAATTATAGTTCAGTAATCTAAATGAATTTGATGATTTGAAATCAAGAAAAACAAAACAAGATCGTTAGTCGAATATTTATTGAAAAAATATATTTTTCCTGAATAATTAAAACTAATATCAGATTTAATTATAATAAAAAATAGATAAGATGGATTTACTAGGATCATCTTGGGTGAAGGCAAAATATGGGATTAGATTTATATGATTTTATTATTGATTTATTGTAATCGACTTAAAAGATTTTTCCACTAACAACTCATTTTAACTGGTTTGTTTCCTTACATTGTATAAAGAAAACGGAGAAACAACTTAAATATTTTAAGTTAAACTATTGTAAGTTTTCTTTTAGCTCATGAAGGCAAAAAAATGTTAGTTTTGCATAAATTTTCTATGGAATTTCTATGAAAGCGTTATATTTGCGTTCAGTAAAATAAAAGTATACTTAATTAACTACAGCAATGAAAAGTAATTATTTTTTAATCACTCTCTATCATCTTCTACGACCTTATCTGCTAGTTATTAATTTTCTAGTTTTCCAACTATATATATATATATATATATATATATATAATTTTTTTTATTTATTTTTTTTTTTGTGCCACTTTAGACCATGATGATGTTTGACCGCGTGATGTAGTCTCCTTACAGACGTATATTGCTTGCAGGAGCACAGATAGCCTGAAGGGGGTCACCCAACCTCACGTTGCTACGTGTATATATATATATATATATATATATGAGTTCTTAAAAGTAAAAAAAATATTTATTTTATTGACAGTTTGGGATTATCGAGTTTATTGTGAAATCCAGTCATGTGAAGAGGTGGATGTCGTGGAATTCCTTCTTATACAATTTCGGTCATTGGGTATGGCATTTACTTGTAAAACAGTTCCATATTGTTTTTTATTTCCTTGTTTATTTGAAATATGATGTAATGTTTTTTTTATCTCCTATCTCTCGGCCCCTTGTCCTCGATTCGGATTGGCGGGATCCACTTGTCGTGTCTGGAAGCCGGCAGTGTAGATTTTAAGGAATATCGGGATCAACAAAAATAGATAAGGTTCATCGGAGGGATTAAAATTTAGACAATCAATAGACAGATATCATTGTCTGCTGCTATCTCTTTCTGCTAAGTAGATTTTACAATCTGCAGACAATTATTAATCGATTTTAGTTATATCACTACATACGATATAAAAATTTTCGAGATAAGAACAAATGCTTTCCAAGAAACATTAAAGCCATATTATATCTTATCAAATATGATTTATAAGTAATAATGGAATTAAATTTGTTGCTCAACATTTCTTCTATTGGAAAAAGGCCTATTGAAACAGTAGTAGACATTATGAAGTCTGTAATGGAAATCCTGACGTAAGTGTTCGAGATGGGATCGTTAATACATTCAAATGTTCAGTAATATTTCAAGGACTATGAAAATATTACGATATACGAATCCTTATTGAGAGATGCAATAATGGTTCAAAGAAAACAGCTAAAACAGTTCTTTATGATAATCTACATTATGTGTTACGGCTTTCAGGAGTAATGGATTTTGATGAATGGGGTTTCGAACGAGAGGGAATTCCAAGGAGGATAATCATAATTGAAAGTTTTATGCTATATTAAATGTTTTACTACTGCAGTAACCGTCATAGATGAAATCATAGGACTTTCCATGTCGATTGGAGAGGGGCGGAGTGGGGGGAGGGGAGGAGAGAGAGGGAGTGATGAAGGACCAAAAGGCAGTACTTCTTATGTGAAAATTCTCCATAATAATTATGTTGAATTTTTACACATTTTTATAATTATTTTTAATAATCTGACTAGATATGTAAAAAGTCTACAAAATATTCTCTATAAAATATATTTGTACTTATACTTATTAAATATATTTTTTTCAACTTTATCGTAGACAATTTCATAAGCGAATCACGTGGAAATGGAGGTGTACACATCTGAGGTGAATTAATAATAAAATCCTAGGAAATGTTTCTATATAATCATCCCTGAATATAATTGAAAATATTTAAATAATTAAGAGGAGTTGGTTGGAGTATGCAGTAACAAGTAGCAAAGTAAAAATAAATAAATTATATTTAATTAATAGAAAAATTTAAATAATAGGAATATTTTATTAAAAGCCAAAGTTTCGACCCGACTTTGCAGGTCTTCTTCAGAGGTAGAACGGACAAGATACAAAAGAATACAGAAAATTATGGAAGTTACATAATATTCAGATAAAATTTATAAACAAGGTGAATAAACTTATTGAAATTATAAACATTGAAATATTAAGAACAATAAGTTATATAACAGAGTAAACTAAGTAACAAGCTCCCAAACTGAAGTAAATAGATGGTAACAATTGTTGTAGTATAATGTATGCAATTATGAACATACTCCTACAAATCTGTAGGAGAGATTGGAAGAAAAGGAAAAATTATATGAAATATTATTTTTTAATATGTCCATTAATTATTATTTTAATATACCTTGTTTATAATTTTTATCTAAATATTATGTAACTTCCACAATTTTCAATATTCTTTTGTATCATATAAACTCGTGATGATTGAAATCGCGAAACGTTAGCAGGTTTACTATTCACCTTTATGTTGGAGGCTCCAGACTTTATGTTTTGGATTTTTCCAATTATTATATATTTATTGCAACAAAAAAAAAAAAAAAAAAAAAAAAAAATCAAGTATGAATGGTAGTTCTTGAAAATAAAACCATCTTCCTTCAGCACATGTAAAGATTGTTGTACGATCGTTTTTACTAAAAAGTTATCAACGTTCTTATAACGAACTAAAAACTATAAAAAAATCAAGGTCTGTTCGATCAATGTTGAAAAGCTTGTAAGAAGTATAAGTACGAAGTGGCTATAAAGAAGATTAGTTAGAGGTCAAGACGTCATTGTAACAAATGACGAAGAACGTTGATTTTGATTTGTAGAATTCGTTTATAGTCTTTGAATTATAAATAGTCTCATTTATTAAATTCAAAAGTAATGAAATCTTGCGTTTAAAAATTCTTGAAAATTAAGAATTCCAGCATTTGATGAAATAAGTACAATAAGTATGTAATGATTAGGGACCGCGTATTTTTATGGTAAATAAAAGGCTAAATATTTACATACATATGTAACTTTATTTTCACAAATACGTTACGAAGTATGTAGGAATAGAAAATCGTTATACATCCATACACAAATATATATGTATATATTTATGTGTTTATTAATTAGTGTTGCCATAAATCAGTCTTGGTCTCGCACTTTGCAAGACCAAGGCCGCCTAAGTGTTGCAAGACCAAGATCAGGACTGGTAAAAAAAATCGATTTTTTAATAAAAATTAATGCAAAATAGTTACTAATAATTGACAATCTTAGTTATTATATGTTAATAATTGGTATAACCAATATACATTTTCATTTAACTCTTCTAATTTTTCATTCGGGCTTAGTTAGGTTTCTCCTATCTAAAAAATTATAGCAATATCTCTATAGTAATAAGCTAATAAGTAACTGCAAGACTGTTGTGAGTCTCTTGCGTAAGACCAAGACTGAGTTTGCAAGACCAAGACTCGTCTCGGTCTCGCATTTGGACAACTAATGCGCGTATTCATTTTTTTTTTTTTTTGTAATCCAACGTTATGCGGATATGTATTTGAAATTCACACCAATGTTTCATGAACTCAATTCCTATTATGTTCATGCTTATAGAAGTGTTAAATTTAATTTACTTAATTATTAAAAATATATTTACAATTTCCATAAATTTCATCAAAATGTAAAAGTAATATTACAAAATACCTTATTGTTAATTTTTAAAATAGAAATAAAATATTAAAGTTATAAATGAGGTTGTATTATGAATGAAAATACGGCCATTTCTATTGAGTAATTCTGTCTAAACGGTCTGTTTGATTTATGGTGCCATTAGTTTAGAAACATATTCAATGGAATAGTATGATTAAAATGTGAACTCTTGTTGACATACATATATTATTAGGTTTCGCATTACTTATGCATACCATACAAATAAAATCATGCATATCATTAGTACGCAAGTGAAAATTATATGTACATATTTATAATTTTTACTTGCATAATAATCCTGCGCAAGGAATTTTTTTTAATATATCTTTTATGTAATTGGATTTTGTTCTGATAGGACATTGTGGGAGGATTTTGTACTTGTGATACCAAATTGTGCGTCACTTTGACGTTGGTAAAACAGGTCTTTTATTGATCAAAGTCTCATATCTGTTTGCCGATCCATCAAAATAATTATTGCTAAAGTCAATAAGGTGAAGTGGTCTGATCTGTTGCAATTGGTGCCAACGAGACAGCTGTTGATAACACGAGGGGCTCGTCGAGATAACGCAGGTCCTGGACCCCGCCTCGTTTGATAATATAACCTTCTTCCTCAATAATTAGAAATAGGTTAGCCCCTCATTTGATAAGGAAAATAATAGTTATTCTGAAACTATTTTATATATATTATATATATATATATATATATATATATATATATATTTATATACCATGAATATATAAAATATATAAAGGGGTGATAGCAGACCTCAACTGCTACAAAAAAGTTCATATAAACCATATTTCCATCATCTACAAAAAAGTAGGAACTTCATGTTTTGTGTTTTTTTTTTTAAGTAAGTCACGTTTTTTGTTTTATAGGACGAGATAAATAAAAAAAAAATTAATTTGGGGATATGTTCATATATCACTATAATTATTGTCCACGAGACAGATTATTATATGTCTAAATTTACGTGCAAATAAACTTTGTCATTGTTAAAACCATCTAAAGAAGACTTTTGAGGGGTTAAACTATGCTAAGATTTTAAAAAAACATGGGATATCCCCATTTTTTTTTTATCAGCCTATACTGAACATAGCCGCAGTTACATTATATTTGAAAAAAAACTTTCATTATTTATTTATTATCATAATATATATATATATATATATATATATATATATATATATATATATATATATATTTGCATATTATTATATAAATCACTGTAGATATTATTACATTTTGTGTTAAGTTATTTTTCTATTAGATAGCCTATTGTCTATAAATTGTGTAGTTATGTATATATGGATATGTAATTTCTTTCCCTTTTTTTTCTTTTTTTTCCATCACAATAATAAGTAATTTTGAGAAGATTTCATGTTCATTTATACATATATATATACTTTTTTTGTTTATTTTTTAGTGGTTCCATACTGCTTTTTAAATAATGTACATAATGGACCATACTAATTTATGAGGATAATCTGAGCCAAACCACTTAAACAATCACAATACGTTATTTATAAAATTATAACCCATGTATTTCAGCTAGTATCAGAAAAACTATATAAAAAATTTAAACATAAGAATATTATTGTTCCGATAGTAAACGATGTTTTTTTTTTTTTATAGTACGAGATAAATAAAAAAATATTTAATTTGGAGAATTAACAATTACTTCGTAGTAAGCTAGACGAAATTTACGTTAAATGCAAATAAACTTTGTCATTGTTAGAACCATCTAAAGAGGACTTTTGAGTTGTTAAACTAAGCTAAGATTAAAAAAAAAAAAACATGAAATATTCCCATTTTTTTTATCAGCCTACAACGCAATTGCAGTTAAACCATATTTTTTAAAAAAATCCTCATTTAATAAGTTCTAAATTTATATTAATTAAGCTGAGGTTTGTAATGAATATGTTGAGATTCAACTGTAGTCATGTAAAAAATGTATGTTATTTGATATTACGTCATCACAAGGTTTTCTGTTAAAATATCCTTGCAATTTATTAAAAACTTTTTATTTTTTTCCCATGATCGGGGACGTGTTGTAGTAAATTTATTACAAAAAAATAGTGTTAATCTATAAAACAAAATGTTAAAAAATAATGCTTTTAAAAAATTGCATCATCTCAAGCCGTAAGTGTTTTTTACACAGATCGAGGGAAATATTAAGCTGCAAATACATTTGTTCACTCAAATTAAAAATTCAAATTAGAATACAAGAGATATTTGCCAAAACACGCTTTGAATTCTAATATAAATAAATTATTATTTAAAAACTGTATTGTTCTACCTAATTGTACTGACTGTGACTCTTGGAATATAATGAACATTGTTTTCACTGAAGGATATCAGTTTCTACTTTCGAAAAAAATAGCATATCAGAAAGTTAGTGAGAGATTCATCACTTTATTAACGCTTTTAAAATATTTTAATCATGAAACTTTTAGTTAGTAGTATTTATTGGGCTAACTTAAAAAGTTTTGTGACTGATTTATTTTTAATCCCAAAAATTTATCTTATGTACAGATCATTTTGCTCAATTCATTAAGCATTCCTGTATAATCCTCAACTTAATTAACCTTCAAGCTATACTTAACACTTATTTTTTTTTAAATTTATGAAATGCTATTTAAATAGTTTTCATAAGGCCCGATAAAAAAAAAAAAAAATACATCGTTCATTATCGGAACAATAATGTTCTTAGGTTTAAATTTTTATATATTTTTTCTGATACTAGCTGAAATACATGCGTTATAATTTTATAAATAACGTATTGTGATCGTTTAAGTGGTTTAGCTCAGATTATTCTTATAAGTAAGTATGGCCCATTAAATATATATATATTTTTCTATTTTTGAGAGACTTCAGCACTTCTGAAAAACCCTCCTTTCTTCCCTTGGATCTGGCAATACTTGAGACTATTTCGCATTGAATTTTTATTTAAAATTTGAAATTGATATCAAATTATCACCTTATTGCTTTGATTATGATTATTCAATTGTATATCAAACATATAAATATTTATATATCAAATATGTAAATGTTTTCCTAATTTAAATGAAATAGGATTTTTACCCGAAAAATATTGAAAAAATATTACATTATCTCATAACATTAAATCATTTTATTGACTGAATGGTGGTCAAAACAACCAAAATGGAGAAATATATAAATATGAATCTGTACCACTAACCTTTTTTTCTTCTTGATTAATTATTTAATTAAGGATACCCACTTTATAGAGAATAGGTATGCCCTAGAGGGTCTTCCGATCCCAAGATCGATCCATGGCCAATGAAGTACAATAAATAATTTATCTGCCATCAACCGTACTCGAACCTCGGACATTGAGCATTGGAAGTCAGCGCCCGACCACTGAGCTACCCCAGTCCCCGAAATAGCAAAAAAAAGCAGAAATAACCATTTTTTATTTTATCTAATTATAATTTCGCTCCAAATTTGCCACTGTCTAACTATTTCGGCCCTATCACTGTATAATGTAGAAGAATATCTTTATGAAATACGTTGGTAGCATAAATGCAATTATTTCAGATAACTTGAGATACTTCGAAATCAAGATTCGTTTAAATTGAATTTCGAAACGTCGATTTCAAAACCGGACTCACTAATTCGGATTCGAAAACTCATATTCAACTTTTTTATATTAAAATTCTGAAATGATTCGACTGTATAAAATGCGGTTTTAATTTTTAGTTTTGAGTGGAGAATCTGTCGATTGCCAGAACAATTGTTCTGAATGAGCCACTCACTATTAGTAGTGTCCTTGAATGTGACTGAATGTAATATTACTCAATAAAGGGGGAAAAAAAATCAGTCTGATTTCGAATAATTTTCAGATATTTTTCTAGTGTTTTGATCGTGGGTATTAATAAAATACTTTCGCTTGTAATTAAATAAAAAATAAGCTTCATATGTTAGATTTTTTTTAAACTGAGCAAGGATGCACCTGCTTGAAACCAGTTGAACCCAGCTGTGGGCTTGTTCTCCGGTCGGAAATGATTCAAAGAGGTGGATTGGATCATCGCCTTAATGGCATTGCAATCACACGCTGGTCCGAACTGGATCACGGTGGCACTGCACCGGCAAGTTTAGGTTAAATCCACCAAATAGGAAATTTCAATCTTACGTTTCAAGAATCCCTTATACAATATGAATATTGGAATGAAACCAGTATAAAGATTCACGTGAGAGGACGAGTTCTTTAATTGATGGGGATCTGTTGCACCAATGGCATTTCATGTTTGAAAGCAATGAAGCAAGGCGGTCGTCATGCTCTCCACGTGGTGAAAGGTTCGGTACCTACTTTTTGGAGAGATCGCGAAGGCCCTGGAATCAGCTGTTGTCAGAGCGGAAAGAGAAACCATAAATTCTTAACATTATTATGATACGAGCATTTTCATGATAACGAATCTGGTTCGTTGCTCGTGCATCACTGAACTTTTACATACCACCCTACCTTTAATAGAAATTGTATCATGCCCCGGAGGTAAAAGATACGGTGTTAAAGAAACAAATTTTAATATCTCAAATTTACTGAAAATTGGCTACCCTAAACAAATACAAAAATGTGACATGGTGTTCTTAAACTCTGGATTACATATATAAATAGGCAAAAAACAAAACAGTTCAGTACCTATTTCTTCCCTGTTTCTCAATCAATATTCTTTTTTTTTTTTTTAATTAGTAAGTATTGAGTGGCCTTTAACGTTATCAATACTAAAATTCTGGGAATAGTATTTGTAAATAAAAATGTGAGTGTTAATCGAAAGTTCTTCAACGATTCTTTTGAAATTTTTATATAACGTTGCAATCAAATAATTGTTTTTTTAATACATTTCATTACCATCCGGCCTTTCGTTTCCAAATTTATATTCGGCATATTGCTATAGTATGAACATAATATTAAAATTAAACAATTTGTACCGACCGATGGAGCAAACCGGGTTGTTTTGTTTTATTTTGTAAGTACATATAAAAGTGTAAGTACGAATATATAAGATTAGGAAAAAAAAATTGGAAACATGCAAATTATTTTTTTTTGTTGACATTTTCAATATATATTATCTTCGATTTTAGTCCAATGAGGGAACACTTGTTTTCTTAAATAGGAAAACAAAAGTAAAAATTATAAACGGTTCAACGTCATAATGTTAAACAATTTTTTACCATATATTTTCCCACACGTCTCATCTTTTAAATTTATTCATTTTTTTTTTTAGTCATCATATTTTCCTTCCATGGTATTTTAATTATTTATTTAATTATAATAAATAATTAATTGCCACAAATTTTGTTTTAGTAAGACCACTATATTTATTTTTATTTCATTTTCTTTTACAAATGTAAATAATTTATAGTACTATTAATGATGGTTGGGATAGGTAGATATTTCGGTGTAAATATCTAAGCTTTATCCAGAACATCTCTTAACTGCTTGAAAAATGGAGCTAATATTAGTTTATATTTGATATTATTAGTTATATATTAGTAGAGATCCTGAACAATTCGCGTAAAAATATTTTTTGGAAATTACAGTTAAGTGAAATATGTTAGATATACTAACAGCAGTTTAAGCGCACAGTTTTTTTTTTTTTTTTTTTTTTTTACAATAGAGTTCTTTTTTGTGGAATCTCTATTACATATGGATTTTAAATGAGGCAGATTATTATTTTTTTTCAAAAAAACATTTGATAAAAAGTCAACAAACAGAAACAGATTGCATATTAATTTAAAGGGTTTTTCACATCGAATTTAACCCTGAGAAGTTCATTGATCCAAGATTATAAACAATTAGGTTATGACACCACTTACGGAAAAAATATAAAATAAATATAGTTTTTTTATTTAAATGCCAATGAGAATTTAAAAAAAAAAACAAAGACAAAAAAAAGAACAATGAATTTTATACTTTTATCCTTCAGGGAGTCAAAATTGTTTCATATAAGGCGTTATTATTCTATAAGTATGTTCCGTATTCTATAAGTATTTCACAACTGAATTATTTACGTTTTCAAACAAATCCTATAAACTTTAATTCATAATATTGTTTTAACAATTATTATCACGAATTCTTACATTATTTTTTATGTTAAATTAAAATAATGACAAAAGTAAAAAAAATTATCTTTTATGAAACATCTTAATGAAAAAAATTAGATAAATTATTATTCATGTATAAATATTTTTCTTTTCATATTATTTCAACTGAAATTCAAAGGTTGTGGTAGATATAAAATAGGATAATTGTCAAGGTACTTTAATGAAGTTGTTTCTAATAAAATTTTAAATTCGAATTATAATGTTTCTATTTTTTATTTTTTTAGTATTAAAAGATTCTGTTTTATTGCTAGTAAAAGTTACTTTACAAATTTTACGATTGAATTTAATTTGCCAGTTTAGAAAAACTATGGGGTTTAGAAATGAGTGACAGCGGTCAAGATTACGACAGAAAAACTTTTTTTTTTTTAATTTTCTCAAAGATGTAAAGTAAGACTATAAAAAAATGATCATTATGTTTTGTTTTTTTTGCAAACATATAAAGCATCGGAAAATTAAATATTATTGCATTATTTATTTATTTTTCTTCAAAAATGTTTTTAAAAATTTAAGTATCTAACTCTAATATATTTTAACTGTAAATTTATTTTCTTTGCGTCATTTATTCAAATTTATTAATTCTATCCCCTTAGGTGAGGAATTTAATGACGTATTTCGTCTGCACTATTTCTGTCTGCATCAATTTAGATTTGAGACAATAGAATAATATATCATGAATGATTCATATGTTTGATTTGACACAATGTCTCTAGGTAATTAAGTGTTTAATGTTATATCAAGTGGAATTCCGTGTACGTTATCATTTCTACATGTGCTTTGTCATCGAGAGGTTTTTTTTCTGTGATTTCTTGGATTTATATGTATATATAATATATATATATAAGTGTTGATTTTTTGTTTTACGAGGAAATGTTTATCGTTTATTATATGTTTAGTGATGTAATTTTTATGAACGGTTAGATCACATATTCAATTGGAATCTGCCGTTTACTTTCACGTTGTATAAATATTATATAATAATAGTAATAGTAATGTTATTTAATAATATTATAATATTATTAAATAATAGTCGATTCTGACTACTCATAAACTAAAAACCTTTAAAAGTTTTTTTTCAAGACCTTGACCATATTTTTAAATGTCGCTCGTCAAAAATTGGGACCACGGTTTAAAATGTTCTTTTAGAAATTTATTTATTTTCAGATGTGATACCTTAATGAAGGTGGAATTTTTTTTTTTATTTTTTTTTTATTTCAATGGAATTTACAACTGTATTACATAGAGAATACAATAAGTAAATGAGAAATTTGTAACATGGCATGTACAACATGAAGAGAAACTACCCATTGGTAGAACTCAAATGAAGGCGGAATTAAAAAAAAAAAAAAAAAAAAAAGAATGTTTATTAGATGAATTGTTTTGAAGACACTAAGCAACATTATCTTCATTAATTTATCTTTTATTAATGTCATCCTCTCCAAAAAAAAAAAAAAAAAAAAAAAAAAAAAAAAAAAAAAAAAAAAAAAAAAAAAAAAAAGAACGTTCAATGATTTATTTTCAGATCTGGGGCTTTTATAAATGTGATATTAAAAAGTGAATTAATAAATTGTTAATTTTATGTACTATTTTGAAGACATTAAGCAACATTTTCTGATTAATTTATTATTTATTAATGTGACCTCGAAAAAAATGAACGTTTAATAATTTATTTTCAGGTACGGTGCCATTATAAATGTGAAATTAAAATGAATATATTTTTAATTAGATGAATCGTTTTGAAGAAACCAAGCAACATTTTCTGCTTAATTTATCTTTTATTAATGTCATTCCGAAAAAAAAAATTAACGTTTAATAATTTCTTTTCAGATACAAACGCGATTATAAATGTGAAATTGAAATAAATAAATTGTTAATTTGATGAATTGTTTTAAAGATACTAAGCAACAGTTTTTTTTTTTTTTATTATTTTATCTTTTATTAATGTCTTCCCGGAAAAAAATGAACGTTTAATAAGAAATAGCCGGATGTATTTGTCTATCAGGAAAGAAATGTTGAAAAGGTATTTGTTTGCTTGTGTTTCGAAAGAGAAATTCTCACAGTTCATGGACGTTGTAATTTTCGGTCTGATTATCAAATAGAATGGCTTTCAGAACACGGTGTAGCCAACTATATTTCGTTCTTTATTACTTTGATTCTATATATTTTTAATAAATTTTAATATTAAAAAATTATATTTTTAAAAAATCATTAAAAGTTTGCTTAAAAAAGTATATATAAATACTATATGATTATGGGTATACGATTTGTTGACAATAAAATAAAAAAAGGTTATTTCTTTAAGGTTTCAAATGAAAGTAGATTTAACAAAATAATTATAACAATGAATCATTTATAATAATAATCATTTAAAGTATCGAATAAAATGTTTCCTTCTTTAATCAAGTTGGTGCACCTGGCATCTTAAGATTAGAGAATTTATTTTCTTAACATTTATTTTTAATAATATTATTTTGTTGTTATTCTATTTAATTTATTTTTATTTACCGTAGATATGATGTGTGCGAATCCTTTTTTCTGTATTACTAATGTTCTTAATTTTGACACAATGTAATATAATTCAATAAAGAAATAAATAAAAAATGAACAAATATTCCAATTAGAATCATGATTTTATTTAATTTTTTAAATCTAACAAACACAAAAAAAGTTAAATATTTACATACGTTCGATGATAGTGGTTAAGGACCATATACTTAACTGGGTAAATAAATAGAGTTAATACGACTATGCATATTCATAATAATAAGTCAAAATAAATAATAGAATAAATAGTGTTGCCCAAAATCGGTCTTAGTCTTGCACTTCGCAAGACCAAGACTAAGGCTGCCTCACTATTGCAATACCGAGACCAAGACTGGTAAAAAAAAAAACAACAACGATTTTTTAAATAAAAATTATGGCAAAATAGTTACTAACGCTTGACAATTTTAGATACTATATGCAAATAATTTGTATAACCAATATACTTTTGCATTTAACTAATTTTTCATTCGGGCTTAATTAGGTTTCCCTTATTTAAAAAAAAAAAATACAGTAATATCTCTATAGTACTAAGCTAATAGGTAACTACAAGACCGTTACGAGAACGAGACTGAGTTTGCAAGACCAAGACTCGTCTCGGTCTCGCATATGGGCAACACTAAGAATAAGCGAACGAATACATGATGAAAGAATGAAATATATATTTAAATGAAGGAGAATATTGTAATAGAGTGTTATATATGCCTGAATTTTTAGTTTTAATATATGCTTTCATTCACTACTTAATTATCAAAAATATATTCCGTATTTAATCATTATAAATAATATATATATTTTAGGGTATTTAAAAAGTACAAATATAAAGATATAATATAAACTTAAAAATTATTTATAAAAAATTAAAATTATTATTTTTTTTTAATAAAGATAATTTAACACAATACCTTGTTTTGTCTCCTTATGTAGATTCCCTTGCAGTTTGGAATGATGGTGTGATATAGCTGCGTTTATGTCTTTGACTGCTTTGAAGGTTTTCTCGGTAAGTTTCCTGATGAAATTTTCAATAAGTTATTTTATTTAAATTTATTTAAATATATTTATAATAAATAAATTTATTTTATTCACAGCCAGGTATGATATTTAGAATATATTACTCACCTCGTGTTCATCATTTTTGAATGATGTTTCGAAAAATAAAGGTAAAGATAAATACGAAGGTAAAGCTGGCCTGACCTGACCTCACTCGACGAGAACACTGCCTGGACTGAGGAGGCCTGCCTCTCTGCTCGGGCTATTAGCTACGTCACCAACTGCCCTCTGACGATAAGATTACGAATTTCCTAACAGTGGAGGTGGGGCAGTCTGTGTCTATAGAGGATGGTTTTAATTAAAAAATTAATTAAATATTTCATTTATTTAAATAGGTTAATATTTTAAATTATTACTAGTGTAATATACAGAAGACAAATGACAAAATGATGGTTGATAGTTTAAAATTTCATTATTTGAGGAAATATCAATAATTTTTATTGCACTTGAGTCTTGCAATCCATATATCCATCCAGACACTTTTTATTACTTTCACGTACCCATATGTAATTCTATATATTATTTCTAAAAGGTGTTTTTTTTTTTTTTTGTCGGTACGCCATAACTTCGTCAATTCTTCATCAAATCGATTGACAACTCATTCTGAAGATATTATTCTCCTTCACATGCAAATAGTCCTATCTCCCCGAAAATTTCTGCAAAAAAAGTTATGAAGAAAAAGAAACTTTATTCGCGAATAACTCAAAAATTATGCTTTTTTTTTCTTGATTGTCCCCATGATAAATAGGAAGATTACTAAATTACCTACAAAAAAAAAAAAAGAAAAAAAAGATCGTAAACATCGGACATATATTAACAAAGTTACAGTCCATTAGTTTTGGTATACTTAATAATGTCTTCCGATTTTTTATTCTTATTTTATTTATTTATTTATATGATACTTACAACTATATACAAAAAATACATCTGGTAAATTCGCACATGGATATAATGACATGAAACACATGTTGAGAAACTACCCATTGGTAGCACTCTAATAATATGTCTATATTAGAAGATCACTTGGCCATCTTCTTTTCAGACGCCTCGGAGGGTTATCAGGAATCGAATAGGAAGCAAGGTTAGAAACAAGAGGGTTGGGATGGTTATGAAGTTTATTCTGGAATGACAGATATCTGGATTGGGCCAAATCTGATACATAAGGAACATTAAGGTCATTATGGATGATTTTATTTGTAACAAAGTAAGGAGCATTGAGGATTTTACGAAGGATTTTGGATTGTAAGGATTGGATGCGAGAGAAATTTGAAGGTTTGGTGGAGCCCCATAGCTCATTCTTCCGATTTAAAGATTGAATAGAATAGAATAGTCTACCAGGTTTTCTCCTCTCGATTTTTTTTTTCCTGTCTGACATATTTATTATTTCTTAAAGACATTTGGTTGTTCTTACATTTTTTAATAATTTAGAATATTCCATGATCGGAGTATTATTTTGTCTATATTACAGTCAGCGTTTAAAAATATCTCCTATTATTTCTATTATGTTTAATGGAATATTGTAATCGACCAAGAAAAAAATATAAATTCCTTCCTTACATAATAAATAGTAACTAATTATTTCCACATTGTTTTGCTATTCCTTCAATAAACAAAATTTTCTGCGAATTTTTCGCACGGGCCAACTAGTATATAGTAAGGGAAAGTGTAATTACTATATACAGGGTGTCTCGTAAGCAGAGAGAATATTCAAAAGTTCGATAGTAGACATCACGGGCGGATCTACGGGGGGGGGGGGGACTTTCGGGCTGAAGCCCCCCTTCCAAAATAGAAAAATATAACCATGTTTTATGGGAAATTTTTTTTTTAAAATACCTCTTAAAGTATTATTGTTCGTGTAATTGGATTTAAAAGTACTTCAGGAATAACTTAAACACCATTTCATATAGGTAGTTAGTTTTTTTCTGTTTTTTAAAGTAATTATAGTTATTTTTATGAAAAAAAAAGGTTTCGGGCTGAAGACCCTCCCCTCCCAAAAATTAAATCCTGGATCCGCTAGTGGTAGACATCAAGATGCAGAAAAGTAGGAAATTTAAGATTTGTGATTTTTTAAACGACCCACGTGTTTTGTTGGAATAGGAAGCGATAACTTAAAAACATTTGATTTAAGTAATTAAAAATTGCTCCATAATAAACCATCTTACATGAAAAATAGATATTCAATTGTCAATTATATCAAATTCCATCTAGCACTTCCGCTTAAACGTATTTTTATTTATATATAAATATTTCAAAAATAGCTCGTTCGGTTTGGCTTAAAGTTGGATAAAAGATAGATATTAGTGAAAAAATAATGTAGCGTTTATTTGATTGAATTATCTACTACATTCTTGATACGTCTATATCTCTAAAACCGCCCGTTCGATTTGACTCAAATTAGGAGGAAAGTTAGGAATTGGTAAACAGATGATCAAGTGTGTATGAATTTTATAAAATTCCGTCCACTACTTCGAAAAAAAATACTTCCGTTTTCAGATCAGGAAATTCATTATTTGACACGACTATAGTTTGAAAACTACGCGTTCGATTTGACCCAAATTTGAAGGAAATTTGGAGAATAGTATAGAAATTACCTGGTATAAGTTTCGTTGAATTCCATCTAATAATTAAAATTAATATAAATAATTGTTGGCAATATATCGGCTGTGAAATATAGATGGCACTGATCATATGGAGTTAGGTTAACACAATATATTTGCGAGATTATAAAATTTTAAGGTTTTATTCAAAAGGTTAATTTATAATGTATTGTTTGGTCCATTCCAAACATTACTGGCAATTTTCAGTAAATTTAAATTAATTTTTACTCTGAGCTTGTATATAAAAAACAAAATTTTATTTGTGATCGTGTTTATTTCTATTTAAGTTCAACTAACTCGTGGTGGTCTTGATTTCCTTCTTGAATATCTTAGTTAACTGTAATATAAAAAAATATGTTTGAAGTCAACTCCGAACAAACAAAAAGTTGAATTTGTCCTATTAACATCACTACTCACTACAGTCACACTCGTATGTAAATATTTTCAACTTTTATTCTATTTGTGCTAAGGGTGACATTTTGTAGTCTGCAACTGATATAAGCAGTCTTCTACGATGGAAAATAACAGAGAGCAATAAAATATTGTATGCATATATAAATATGTACAGTATGTATATATAAATATGTAATTTCTTTTCTTTTTTTTTTCATCACAATAATAAGTAATTTTGAGAAGATTTTATGTTCATTTATATATATATATATATATATATATATATATATATATATATATATATATATATATATATATAATTTTTTATTTTTTAGTGGTTACATACTTTTTAAACAATGTATATAATATTAAAATTTTTATAAGTTAGTTTTTGGCCTGATTTGTATTTTACTTTGTTTTAATTCATCATTGTTTTATTCTAAAGGGACTTAGTCCCAGAATAAAGTTTAATTTTCTAAAAAAAAATAAAAAATATGTAATCATACCAAAGAAACAATTAGTTTATATGCTCTCATGTAAAACATTAAATTTTTACATACGGTCTTTTGCAATAAAAGTAGTGATATTAATGTTCAGTATGGACTGGATTTTTTTTTTTTTAATCCCGAAGCATGAAATATGAAATATGCAAATTCAGAACTCTTTCACATTTTAGTATTCAATGAACAAAAATATCAAATCCGTAAATGTTGAGGAATTACTGAATTTCCGAAAACGGCTTCTCCCAGAGATTTTATTCTCATACGAAAAACGTTAGATCTTGTAATATAGATATTTTTTAGCCAATTAAAACGGTGAGGAAACTATATTGATCTTACTTGGCAGACGTTTATAAATAAAATGTGTGTTTAGGCAATTGCGTTTATTACAATACATCCCATAACACAGAAAAACAATAAATAAAAGCTTTGCAACAGTTAATTGTGTCCATTTTTGCTGAAAACACGGGTACTTTTAGGTCACACATTAGAAAATCACATAATTTCTTTACGCAACTTGAGTTGTATTTCAATTTTTTTTCTAAATAAACTCGAACTTAATTAATATGGGCTTAAAGCTTATTAAATGAGGAAGTTTTTCTAAAAGTGTGGTAACTGTAGTACTGTTGTTGGGTCATAAACAAAAATCACAAATAATTTATCACTTTTTTTTTTTTTAACTGAACATAGCTTAGTTTGTCCGCTCAATAGTTTCCTCTTTAAATAGTTCTAACAATGACAAACTCTACTTTCGCTTAAAGTAAATTTTGTCTAGTTTATCATGGAACAGTGTTTAATTCCTTCATTCATATATTTTTTAAGTTATCTCTTCTTATTCAACAAAAAATATGAATCGCTTAAAAAAACACAAATCTTAAATTTCCCACATCCTACGCAAATTAGGCAATTATTTATAGAAACTTTTTTGTACAATTTGTCTACTATCAACGTTTTGTATATTTCCCTCTGCTTACGGAACACCGTGTACAGTAAGGGAAATTATTGCGATACTGAAAATTTTCGAATCTCAGTTTTCAACGGAAACACAGGCGAATATACGGAGAGAGAGGGGCTTTCGGGCTGAAGTAAAATATAACCATGTTTTACAGAAAAATATATTAAAAACTATCTCTTAAAGTATTCTTGTTCGTTTAATTACATTTGATAGGACTTCTAGAAAGACATAAACACCATTTCATATAGGTAGTTAATTTCTTTCTTTTTTTTCTAATTAATTATTGTTATATATATGAAAAAAAATCATTCGGGCTAAAGCCACCCAAAAATTAAATCCTGGATCCGCTATTGAACGGAAATAATGTTTTGAGGCACCTTGAGTCCAAATCCCACAAAATGGTCTGTGTATGTGTGTGTTAAGAATTTCAAAAACGATAAGTCATAAGAAAGTGAAATTGCGTATTTAAGGTTTTTGTATGCCTGGAACTTTATATAATAGATTTTAGACATTTTTACGATTTTCTCTCGAAAACAGCTCTTACAATTTTGATTAAATTCATTACATCAGTGTAAAATTAAAAGATTTTTTAATATAATGTAAGTCTTATTCTCGTTTATGTTCTCTACCATGGCTTAAATGCCCAAAAATGTTCCTCTAAAGTACCTACTCCATCCTTCGGCGAATAGTGAGAGGTACCACCCTGCAAAGGGCAAAGAATGTAAAGATCCGAGAGGAGCTTCAGCTCCCATCGGTGCCTGAGTTCTTAGGCCGAAGGCATGTCAAATTTTTCGATGGGCTGAAGGTCTGTGCTAACCCGCTTTTCCAGGAAATAGTACCGCCGCCCAGGCCTGGGAGGTGGCAAGGTGAAGTACCCTCGGTAGATGTTCTCGCCGAGGGAAGGGGTTTGGATTCTCTAGTGCACACCCACTAAATTATTGTATATATTGTAAATATTTTGTAAATACTGTAAATAACAAATTAATGCAGGGCGGTCCCTCCACGCCCAGTGGTATAATAAAAGGCCTCTGTACGCCAAAGTACGCATACAGCGTCCATAGCCCTTTTACCTTAAAATGCCCTTGGGCAATAAAAGGAAATTAGAATTTTTTGGATATATATTTCTTTATGCATTTATATATTGTATTTTGTAATAAATTTCTGGGGAGTAGGAAAAAAAAAACACCTGCTTATCATATTATGCCGAATTATTTTTCGAATGGGATTACAGAGATATTACTGTACAGAGATATCGGGATTACTTTTCGGGTATAATATATATCTATATACCGGGTATTTCAGTACAGCGGCCGTATCAGACCTCCTGAAAGTCCCTTTTATCAATGACCTTAGTAAATTTAATCACTGTTTTCTCAAAGATAGTTTTGTCTACTTTACGATAGTGTACTTAGAAT
Source organism: Nezara viridula (assembly GCA_928085145.1). Lineage (NCBI taxonomy): Eukaryota > Metazoa > Arthropoda > Insecta > Hemiptera > Pentatomidae > Nezara > Nezara viridula. The sequence continues at coordinate 22,555,281 of OV725080.1, read as the reverse complement.
TTAATTATCGTGAACAGGTTTTAAGCAATTCTTCCATATTAAATAAAAATCTTGACTACCGTAAGAAACGCAACATTAGTCCTAACTCTTTTTCCAAACTGAATTGATCCATGCATCAAATGAAATTTTTTGTTGGATATTTTGTATAGAATCACCCCCAATGAGCTTGGCCATTAAATACTGAGAAAACCTGTATACAACGATAATTACTTTCGAAGAAAAATGAAGAAACTAATTAACTATAAAGAAATGTTTTTTAACTGATTCCTGAAGCCAAATTAAAAAATAATAATAAATAAAAATATATTTACATGAACAATTATACCTGAGGAGATCTTTTTTTTAAATATTGTTTTCATAAAACATACTAATTGTATTTATTATCTGTATTTGCATTATAATTTAAAAAGTAGAATATATTTTGATTGCATAAGTATTTTGCTCACAGTGACAAATATGGACAATTTAAATTATAAGAATGGTACAAATTATGGAAAATTCGACTAAACCACGATAAATCGAAGTACATTACATTTATACTACGAAGAAATACCTGCCCTCCAATTTAAATACAACCAAATTCCACAGACGGACACCGTACACTACCTTGGACTTACGTTTGACAGAAGGATGACATGAAGCCCATCTGTCAAAATGAAACGGAAGACCCTCAACAGACGGCTCAAATTACTTTCCAAATCTTCAAAACTAGAACTAATACAGAAACTAAAAACATACCTATACTTATTTAAACCAACATGTTCTTACTCCTCACAAATATACGGTATAGCTAAAAAGACACACTTACACAAACTTCAAAGTTTCCAATAAAAAATTTTACGACTTATAACTAAAACACCTTGGTACGTGACAAACAAAACCTTACATTCCAACTTCCTCCTGCCTACAGTTGACCAACACATAAGAATTCTATACAAACGATTTCACAATAATTTACACGGACATACTAACATACTAATCTGAGAAATGGCTTCAGCTGACATGCCTTTCAATACAAGTAGGAGACTAAAAAGGCGCTGGATGAGAGACCTCCTTTCTTGACAAATCCTGGCAATTGGTTCAAGTCAGGGAAGAGGTACTGCTGAGTGCTATCCTTCCTCATGATCGACATGTCAGTTTGATACTTTATTCAGACCATCTACTAATTGTCGACATTCGTTGACAGGTACAGATCGATACTAAAAGATTAAAAAAAATAATCATTTATCCATATCGATTTTTTTTTATCAAATTATCTTTCGATACAAGTGGACAACAAATGGGTGTTTTTCCTTTTTTTTGTTTAATACAAATTTCTTTATTGAATAATATTATATGATTAGTTTTTAGTACCTGATTGAATAGACGAAGTTTACCGATCTCCAGATTGAAAATGCAAATAAGTTTCCAAGAATATTCTTAAAAAGTTGGAGATAACGATAAGCTGAAGATATTTTGGGGTTTTTTGACGGATGTTAATAATCTGATAAAAAAGAGCTCTATACTGCGGAATGTTATATAAATATACAGTTTCTTCCGAATACCAGACGCTGTCTTTATCGGACGCTTGAAAATATTATGATTCATAAGTTTCTTCATACGAAGAACAAAAATCCAGTGAAGATCGCACTCTAAAAAGTTCAATTCAGTTTATAACAGCATAGTTTATGGTGGGAATTCGGTTTGGTGGTAAGGGTTATGTAATTTTTATCTGTCGTTGTTTTTCTGCTATAGGATCGATTGACTTTATATCAACTCGTGTCAATTTTTACTTTACAAGATAAAAAATGTGATTAGTGTGAGTGCACATGAAAAAGTTAATATTCGCGATTTATAATATACTTTGATTCTTAAACTCTCTATACCCCATAACGAAATATTGAAATCAATGAACGCAAATTCACTGGAGTTATCGAACTTCCAATTTGGCCTGTATTTCGGGTTATAATTAATACGCTGGACATTAAGTATTCTCTTCTTTAATTATCTATTTAATTAATTTGACGGCAATTGTTTAAATACTTTTTCATTTTACCGAAGATTACCGTGCGTTGGTACCTAGATAGTTCCGTATCAACTTCATCATATAAGATCCTCTATTTCCGCAAGAGGATGCTCGAACATAATTTGGCACGGCTGTATGTCAAAAATGGATTTCCATTAGGCTCAAAGTTGGACGAACGTCAGGAATTAGTAAAAAAAGTGTTCCAGTGTAGATTTTAATAAATTCCATCCCTTTACTTTGCATAGAAGTGTTTTCTTCAATGCATATGTATTTAAAAAATATGTTATTTGATTTTGGCTAAGTCGGAGGAGATTTGAAGAATAATGTTCTAATAGTCTGGTATTAATTTCCATTTAACAATTAAAATTAATGTAATTGTTATAAATATAAAGGCTGTGAAATATTGGAGGAGGTAAACATATGAAAATGTGAGGTTATATACATGTTTAATCTTAATTGGTTATCTCGGACTCCACCTGGACAAACGTCTAACTTGGAATCCTCATACCAGACTGAAACGACAAGAAACTGCTTGACATTTCCGAATACTGCAGAACTTATTAGACAAACGCTCTAAACTTCCAATCAATAACAAAAGACTCATATACATGACTATAATAAGGCCTATTTGGATTAGCGGGGTTGAGCTATGGGACTCAACTAAACCATAGAATCCCTCTCGTATCCAATCCTTACAATCCAAAATCCTAAAATCCTCAATGCTCCCTACTTTTTTACAAATATAATCATCCATAATGACCTTAAAGTTTCTTATGTTTCAGACCTGGCCCAATCCAGATACCTACCCTTCCATAATAAACTTCAGAATCAACCCAACCCTCTCGTTTCTAACCTTGCTTCCTCTTCAATTTCTGATAACCCTCCAAGGCGTCTGAAAAGAAAATGTCCAACCGTGATCTCCTAATGTAGACTTATTATTAGGGTACTACCATTGGTTAGTTTCTGTTTTCATTTCTGTATTCAAATGTTTTCACGTCATTATATTCATTTGTATAAATTTACTAGATATATTTCTTTAATACAGTTGTAAATATTAAGAAATAAAAAAAAAAACATAAAACTTAATTGGATTTTTTTAGACATGTTTTTATTGGATTATTCTGTATAGTTTGAAATTTTAATGACTTTAATGAATTGTGTGCGTGTATGGGTGTATTTTCATATTTCATAAATAATATTTATATTTCCAAAAATATCAGTGAATTATGCTGGAAATGTTAAATGAATATAATTGGAAATTATTCAGTTGAATATATCGAAATTTCAGTTTCCAATATCTTATATCGTGTATTACCATTCTAATAATTTTTTTATGATGTTCATAAATGTTACGAAACCAGAACATGTGAATTTTCAAAGAATTTCGTACAGTAACCGTGTCTGAAAAAATTATACTTCGAAGCTTTAAAAGGTGTACTATATTTTAATGTTTAACATTATAGCACAAGGATTAATGTGATTAATGATATCGATTTCAAGAATTTCCTACGTCGTATCGGATACTGAGGAATGTGTTAAGTGTTAAGGAAAACTTGTTATGAAACGATTGGTATGCGCTAAAATGGAAGAAAATTGCTTGCTTTGTTGTTGTAATGATTATTATTATTGTTACTTTTTTATATCTGAAAAATTCACTTTTGTTAGATATTATTTACTCAAGTTATAATCATGCATTAAGTTTATCTTCTACTGCTTCGAACTTCGACATGGAAGATTTTTTATTCAGAATTTTTCTTATCACATTCATAAGCGCCAATCCCTATACGGTATAAGAGGACCCTACACGATCATGCGGACTGACAATCCGAATTATTATTAATATTCTGATTGATCGTGTAAGTTATGATAGAAGTACTGATGGACGTGACTGACGGATTTTCAGAAATTTGAAAATCAAAGCTTCAATCACTAGAAGTGGAAAGGAGACTAATTTTCATTTGAAATAAACCGTTTTTCATATCCGGTCTTCGATTTTTCAATAAACGATCTTCGACTAATTACTTTTTTTAATAGTCAAGTGTCCAATAAATAAAAAAAAATACTCTTAGCTGTTATGGAAATTTTACAGTTTATGTTCTCTTGAATTGAACATTGACGTCCAAAGTTATAAAGGATAATGACTTATAAAGGATATAAAAGATAAATAGTTTTTTTAAATGAAACAAATTATTATCAAAGGACAAAGCACCAGATCCACACTGCCTATCTCAACGTCAACTGAGCTACCATGACGTCAGTCTGATTGATGCCTGTAGAATCATTCATGATTAAACAATCCTTGTCAGTCTTGTGACTGTTCATTGCGCGGAAGGGCGACGCTCGCCACAATGTTTGAAGTGGTCCATTCGCGTCCACCGATATTTTTAATGGTATCATACAAGCATAAAATAACTGAAATACTTATAAATTTGTATTAACAAAAGCACACAAAATAAATAAACTCACTACTATTCACTATTAATGTTTTAGCCGTTCACAGTATTCCTTTGTCATAATCAATTCGTGTTAAACCGCGTTAACACATTACCCAAATCATGGTAAGTACGAGCTTTAAAAGTGTAGTTTTGATGACTCCCGCATATTCTTCCTTGTTTTGGCCAATCTAATCAAAAGACATCAACAGAGCTAATAGAAAGCACTTGAAGCTATTGTTCGATATTTCATTAGATACGTTTTAGCTCGGTTTTCTTATTATTTTTTTTTTGCATTTTTTATTTTCAAAATAAACATGAGTAAATTAAAAAAGCAGCGAACATATCCAGTATGCATTAATTTTTTATTGCATGTGTTCAAAATTGTTGCATACCGAGAATTTCCAGGAATAGTGAATTTTTGACTTGATGGTTTCACTAATCAAAACTGGTAAACACTATAAAAGATCTATAATTAATTACACATGTAAAACCTGAACGTATACATAAAACTAAATATAGCTGTAATACATAAATAACTATCGATATAACTAAATTCTCTAATAATGTAAATAAGTGTGTCTCTTCTTTCTTAAACGTCCGTTTCAGTCAAGAGAAAATTTATAATTTTGAATTATTAATTTTTTAAATTAAGAATACCATACCTAATCTACTTTATAAAATTCAGTATTATTGATACTTTTTCCAGCTATATGGAGCGAAGGATTTTGACTAACTATATTTTAAAAGAAAAGGAATTTCATTGAGAAGTGACGATTTAAATTTTTTTATTTTTATAAATTAGTACAATTTTTAGTAGTGCAAATCAAGACACAGCCCGTCAGTTCCTACAGAATTGAACAATGCCTGTATTTTAGATTTTTGAATATATATATATATATATATATGATATTAATTGCCTGTAATGATGAAATAATACTTCTATAACTTGTAAACAATAAGCTTGTTTTGGTAAACAGGAAAAAAAGTAAACTTTTATCTTAACAACGTTCTGAAGGCCATAGCATATGGCGAGTTAATTGTTATTTTAATAAATTATTCTAAAATACAATGTTGTAGTTTCCTAATTATCTTTTTAAAAGAATATCTATATCTCAATCCACCTAATCTGTAACTCTTCGCATTGATTGTATACTATCTACAAGGTCTATAATCAATTTACAATTTTATTTAGCAACCTTATTTATATAGATACTTACATATATTTCATAAAATGTGCAAATATCCTTTTAAAATTTATCCTCATTAATATTAATATTAAGACATTCTTGATTTTAAATGAAGTTTTTTCTTGATCTGTATTTATAGGATTTTCAATTGGTATACATAATTATTGTAATTTAATTAAAAATACACTTACAAAAAGTTCATGAACAATGTTTGCTTGAATATGGTTTCAGATGCACAAAAATCTCTCTGTATTGAATTCTTTTAGACAATCTTAATATTATTATTTATCATATATATATATATATATATATATATATATATATATATATATATATATATATATATATATATATATATAAATCATTCACCCCTAGGAGCTAGCTGAAGTTCTTTTAAATATGACCAGATGTCAAAAATGAAAGTTTTTTATTTTCCAATTATCAAAATCCCCATTATTTTTTCATAAGAAAACTTCAAAGTTCAATATTTAAATGTATAGCTGGTTTTTTTTTTTTTTTTTACTTCATGAGAAATTGTTTGTATGATATAGAAGAACTTTTTTAGAATTTTTCGTTTTAAAAGAACATTTAATTATTATTGTGTTAAGTGTTTGAAAACATATTTCAGGCCTACTTAGCTATTAAATTAATGATTAATTATGGTCAAGGACTTTTTGTTGGTATGGCATACTTTCATTAGTTCTTCATCAAATCCAATGACTGAGCTATAATTTTGACGATTATCTTATCCTTTATTCGGAAAATATTAGAATATTCTCTGGAAAAATGTGGAATTTTATTTGCACATAACTGAAAAAGTATACAATTAATGGTGCTATATGATGTGTAGAATTTGAAATGTTTCTAAATTCTCTAAAAAAATGAAAAAACAACAACATCCAAATCCAAATAATTTTGTACACATACTTTATGTTAATTACTTGGAACAAACCATTGTAATCGACCAAGGATAAAAACTTTAATTCCTCTCTCTAATAATGCATTTAATTTACTTATTTACATATTATACTTTCATTTGTTTACTGACAATTATATGATGTGAATTATTCCCACAGGCCAATCAGTAATATAATCATTATCTATATGGTTTATTGAACTTTTTGTGAGTTATTTTAGGTAGCACTGGTGTCTATGATTGGATCAACAGTGATACTTATATAATTAAAAAAAAAACCTATTAGTTTTTTTACGATGTACTGTTTCTAGGCAAACAACTGTGCAAAGAGTTGATTTAACCACAATTGCACTCAATTGTCAGGTGCCAATTATAGGTACTCACTTAATAGAGGTTGGATGTGTCAGAGGAAGGAACTGAGCTATTCTCTTCAATTATTTCTTAAATAGAGTAATTTTTTTAATTTAGGAAATGCTGTGAGTAATTAATATATAACATTCAATCCCGTCCCACTAGATTCCATACTTCCAACCTCTTATCGTCCTCCTCACCAAATTTCTGTATTTGACAAATCCTTTGTAACTCACACCGTCTCTCTCTGGAATTCTATCACTCCCGATTTTCGACAGATACAATCAGTTTCCTCTTTCAAATCTCTCCTCTTTAAGCACCTAATCCTTTCCTGATCCAACTGATCACAAGATGTAACTGAAGAGAACTCTTTAAGTACCTCCAGAAAGTATTTTGTTTACTCACGTTATTTTAGTTTGCTATGTTGTTCAACACTACAATCACCTACTCTGGAATCAACTTACTCACCGTGTGTACAGATATTATAAATTTACCAACTAGAAATATCACTGAAATGACTTTATTAAAAAGTGTTGAAATTAGAGTTAGTCATTCTGTCAACTAAAAGGTTCTTATATGTATAATTTTTTTTCCCCCCTCTCTTTCTTTCTGTATTTTTATTTTAATTAGCCATTATTTTGTAAATATTTAATTTAATGCATGGCCTAACTGGCGTTTACCCTGTACTTATAATTTATTCTAAAGGGACAACAGTCCCTGGATAATAAAAAACATTTTCATTTCACGTGGTTAATGTATCTATGCATAATGTTTAAACTTTTTTTATTTCAGGGCTCAAAGGACTAATAAATAAATACCATTTTGATTTCCAAATAAGAATAATGGAATCGTCTTAAGATTTTTCACTGGAATGTAGTTTCGATTTACATTCCAGTGAAAAATCTGTAGAGGACCCATTATATCTCTTCATATGTGTTTGTTACTTACCACAAAGCAGGAAGATTTGGCTTTGACCATGGGATCTCTGGAGGTTTGCATTAAAGGGAATGGGTCTAGAACCTATGCTAACCAGCTTCATAACTGAGCAGTTATTTGGAAAAAAACAAACAACATTAGTAGAGGCTTATTTCTACTTATATTTAATTCTTATAAAAAATTATTTTCTTTTATACCAACGTTTTGGTCCTACGTTATTCAGATCTTCACCAGGGTTGAGGAAAGGCAAGATTACAACCAAACAAAACGTATAACCAAGATATTAGCTAGAAAATAACAAGATATGAGAAAAAAAAATGTTATCTACTAATCAATAAATACTGTAAAGTAAAAAAAATAGGGAAGAAAGAAGGTTAAGTGACGTGAACAAAAGAGGTAAAAGATAAATAAATAGAAGACAGAAAAATAAAAGATAATGCTTTTTTTTATTCACATCACTTAACATTTTTCCTTTCCCCTCTTTCATGTACTTTTTTCATATTGTTATATAACTTATAATGTATCATGTATTATTCTCTTTATGTATACAATTTATTATTTTCTTACAGTTCTATGGTGCATGGTTCTATGGTGGTTTCTTACAGTTCTATATGTTTCTATAGATATCACTAAAACTCATTATTTTCTATTTAAAAAAAAAAATCTTCATACACTCCATTCTTAGTCAACGGTTGTGCAAGGAGGTGATTTGACTCAGATCGCGCTCATCTACCAGGTTTTTCCCTTAATTAATTATTTAATTGAGGGTACCCTCTTCTTAGAGGCTGGGTGTGCCCCAGGAGGTTCTCTCAACTCCAGGGTCAATCCACAGGTGATGAAACCGAATAAATAACTTACCTACCTACCATCAGAAGGACTCGAACCTGAGACCTTGAGGAATTGGAAGGCATTGGCATTACCACTGAGCTATCCCACCCCTCCTTTAAATTTATCTACTTCATTTTTTTGGTTTTCATTATTACTTTATATTTATCTCATTTCTTTGGAACATATTCTCATTTATTTATATTAATTAATATTCAATCTCATTTCTTTTTTATTTCATTGTTTATTATTTTGTTTACTTTATTAGTGTTATTTTTAACTTTGTTTATAATTTTTATTTATTTTAGTAGCATATATTTTCCATTCATTAATAATTAATTTTATTTTGCACAAGTTACATATACTAGTCTCATTATTTTTTTACTTTTTACAAATTCTAGTCTAATTTTATTGAATATTTTCATGTCATACAGTCCATTATCTTCTAATATTACAATTTTTTAAAATATTATAATTCTTATCATAATATTTTATAAATATATTTTCATATGTTGCCATCATGTACAGTACTTATATTTTTTAATTAATATAACACAACTTAATTTTTATTCACTTCTTATTATTTATTTATAATAAGACAACAAAATATCAATATCTTGTATATCCTTGTTAATATGTTTGGTTTGGTTCTTATTTGGTCTTTCCTCAGCCTTAATGAAGGCCTGAAACTGGCTGAAATATTGGAATAAAATAAATTCAAAATTTTAATTTTTGTTTTTCACGATAATTGCAACCCTAAACAAATTTCCATCCTTAAATGCAAAATATTTTAATTCAGGATTCTTAGTAACTTTATTTTTGTGTAAATGTTTCGTACAACAATTAATTGTTAGTTTTCTCTTCTCAATAATATATCACTTGCTATTAAAAGAAATTTGAAATTAAAAACCAACATTAATGTCTTATAAAAAAATACCAGAGTTTTTATAATTACATATTTAGAGATTGTTTATTATTATGCTTTATATAGGTACGTACTTTCAGAGCTAGTCGTTTTCTATGTTAAATTTTCCTTGAGATATTGTAAATAACACTTTTAAAATTAGTTTAATTTAAACTGCTAAATTGTTATCAAGACAGCATGACTTTGTAAATTTCAGATAATAAGTTATAATAGAATGATTTATCAGATCATTAATTGTAATTTGTTAACCATATTGTGATTATATCATTGTTTATGTTTTGTTTCTTTTCTGTATTCTAATTAATTATTTCATATGTAAATAAATTTAATATACCATTTTGCACAATAACCTTTATCTCTTGCTCTTATCAGTTCTAGAATAGGTTGTAATTAACGGATGATGCATTGTTGGATAATAATTACTGCATTTTTAAAAGAACACTTTACAAAGTTAAAATTAATTCTGTAATAATAATAAGTTAGAATTATTACTTTTGTTATTTATTTATTTGGCATCATCAAATGAAAAGTCATTGGTATTTCATATTTATAAATTGTTAAATACATATTGTGAAGAATAAAATACAAAAGTAAAAACTTATTTTTATTATAAGCTTTTTATCATATAAATGTTTTGCTTAAAAATACACAATAATGAAATTGGGACACAAAAAATGAATCAATTTTTCTCTTATTAAACTCACCATTAATTACTTTATAGTTAATAAAACTTCTATTCATCTCATTTTATTTATAGTATAATTTTTAAAAATATCCTCATGTGTGTTCTAAATTTTAATGTCTATGTATTTATCTTTTGTTATATTTCTATTGATTATTGTTTTACATCATATCATTGCATCATCCTCTTTGTATCTTTCTAACTTGTACATTTATGTGGTTGCTTTTATGATTGAACGTCTATTTACATTGTGGTTTCAAGTATCAGCAAAATAAAACAACACTTTAATTTTTTAGTTTTATTAATACCTTTACTGTTCCTTATTCATAAAGTTTCATTTTAATAAATTTATTAGCAATTTATAATTTTTTTCTGAATATGAAATGAACAAAATAAAATATTATGTTGCTAGTGAGCTTCAATCTCCTTTGTGCTGATTAATTAACTATACAGCTCTTACCCTTCCAGGCTGCGGTGAAGCTTTTTTGACACCTTCTGAACTTGCACGACCTCTAAGAGAAACTTATCCTTAGAATCTTATCCCAAGAATGGCAAAGATGGTGAGGCAACAGTGTTCCTAGCAAATTAAAGACAATAAAAAAGAGCTGCAACTGCGAAACAGATCCAAACGCAGCAGCCGTGGAGAAGAGGTTGCCCTCACGTACCTGAGGATTGGACATACTAGACGAACACACCTCCACCTCAAAATAAAAGATCTTATCTCCAGATGTCAAAAGTGTGGCCAGTAATTAACTATAAAACATGTGCCTTTTTTACACTGCAAGATTAGAAGATCTCGGAATACCCCAGAATATATCAGCATCCCTGAGAAATCAAGAAGGAATCATTACCAAAGTTATGAAGTTCCTAGACAATGAAAGACTTATAAAACATATATGACAAGTTGATAACTAATGATCCTGTTTAGATTTTTTTTTATTTTAAAAGTTCATTTTTCATTGATTTCAATTCATTTATTGATTTTATTGCTATTTTTTTTAAGTTTATTTATTTATCTATTCTATCTTATTATCTATACGTGCCTATTATTATCATTATTTATTTATTTTATTCTATTAACTATTTTATTTATGTTTTTTATACTTTTTAAAAAAATTTGTATCCGTTTTTTATTTTTATTGTTTGTACCAACCACCTGAACAGTATAAAAGTAATGTTATTTAGTTGATCGGGCTCTGATGACCTGGATGTTTTGAGTCTAGACATCGAAACAAACAAACAAACTATACAGAGCAAACAAAAAACATTTTTTTTTACATCTAACATTATATATTTTACCCTTTTTTTATTTGATAATAAAACTAATAATGTTTTAATACTGTGATTAGTAACTGTCATTCTAATATCATTTAGTGGATACAAGGTTTATAGCAAGATATAGGATCTACCAAATTATCAAATATAGTCGACTCGATAATTCGAATCTCAATAATTTGAATTTTTCAATAATTAGGACACTTTAGCTTTTAACTTTGGTAAATCGAAATGCTTTATTTTGATAGCTCAATAATTCAAAATCTTTTTCGTAACAAGAGGGGGAGAGAATCTTCTATAATTCGAACTAGACCAGTTTTCCTCTTTATAATTCAAAATTATCCTAGTAATATTTTTTACTAGTTGGCATTTATATATAAAATTTATGTAACCACCTATAGATTTTCAAAAAAATAATAAAACTCTTAGTAACTCGAATTTTTTTTCTTTACTCTTGATCTCGTATTTCTTGATAACTCGAAGTCTCGATAATTCTGAGTTTTCTTGTAGTCCCTAGGATTTTGAATTATTGAGAGTCAACAGTATGGTATTGACAGTATATTGTCAATTTCATGTTTGTGAAAACATTTCATGTTTTTTCAATTAAATGTTTTACTAAATGTTAAATACAATTTTCATTATATAAAACATTACCTGATATTAAAGTTCATTATATGAGGGATGAGCGAAATAAATTTAGTATCACTTCAATAAAAAATTTATGAGTAAAAATTGAGCAATGGATTACATATTACTTGTTAATAAAAATAAAATAATTACAATTAAAACGTAATGAATAAAGTTAAATTAAATAATGAATAAAGTTTAACAGTAAAAAAATATTGGTTATTGGGTTTATTTTTATTAGAATAATGTAATTTGAGAGGGTAAGGTATTTAATTTTTTTTTCTATTTATTTATTTATTTTTTATTTTAATGAAAATCACAACTGTATTACATGAAAAATACAACAAGTAAATGTTACAGGTATTTAAATAAAAATATTTTTGAAAGTGTATTTGTGTAAGTATATATCCATTCACTCAGTGAGTTCAGCACTACCGATTAATCAATTGTTTTTTTATTAAAGGTTTGAACTAATATGAAAAACATAACAGATTATGATATTTAGAACTATAATGCAAGTATAAATATATATTCAGAAATTGCATTATTAATGTATTTAAAATAGAATTTCTAGATAAATCATATTTATTACCACCTTAGTGTCTAAATTAAAACTAATTGTTAATTTAGGAATACCGAATGACAAAGCTTGATAATTTTATAGTTACCTACTGTAAAGTTCCATTTTTAATATTCTAATCATCTATGAATTCACTTTTTGGAGCTGTTAAAAAATATAAGACAATTTAAAGAAAATAAAAATGATATAATAGAACCATTAAAATGAAAATGGCAAATAAATACATGGAAAAATAAATTAAAAACAGAATTGAGGTAAAAAAAGTTAGAGTTTTATCTTCTTAATATCTATATGAAATTTTGGAAAAGTATATGGTTTTATTCTTTTAAGAAGAAAATATAAACCAAAATGTAAGAAGGCTTCAGAAATATGTAAAAAATATATGATAATATCAACAGTCAAGTTAAAAAAGCATATAAGTGCAAAAAATGAAATGATTCTTACGAGAAAATAAAGCAAATTTTTTCATTTTATGAACTAGATTTTCCATTCAATTTTATTGCATAGTTAAGACAAATATATGATGTTTTAAATAATAATTTTGGTTTGTATTTCTGAATATGGGTGGGTCCAAGATTGATCAGAAAATGGTATTTTCATTCTAATAAAAATGTACCTACCGGAATTTATGGAATGGCTGTTGGTATGTCTTATTAAATATTATAGGATTCAATAAAATGACTTCAATTGAATAAAAATGGCATAAACCAACCAAAATATATGAAAAAATAATCTACGTCAAAGTGAAAACGTGGATTGATGCTATGTCGCATAATGAAGACAACTATTATCTAGCCCTTATCTACAATAACTGTGTAATAATGTTTTCTCAGTGGGATTGCAATATAAAAGTTATCAAAGGTAGTCAAAATTGTTCCTGATAGTAACTGCAGAGATCAATGATTATTATAGTGGATTGATGGCTGACTGTTTTAAATGATTGAAGAGAAATTGGTTCGGGTTTTCAGTCAAAATAGAAAGTAAAAATAAATTATATTAATTTTTATTTCCATAGAAATAAAAATATAAGAAAATAAAAATAAATATAATATATTTATTTTTACTTGGTATTTTGACTGAAAACTCCAAAAATCTTTTCTTCAATCAATAAGTATTAACGAAAAATAATAAACCAAAAAAATTTAAATGCTTAATAGACTAAAGTTTACTTTGATTACTAATCCAGAAATATGAGAATAACATTAAAAATGAATGAAAAATCAATAAAACCCATGGGTGAATTCATATTTAACAGGTCTCAACTACTGGCTTTTAGTTTTTACCTTATTACAGCTCAAAATATGATCTTAATTTTTTGTTTTATTAAAAGTACTCAAATAATTAAGCAAGTAATTATTTAAAAATAAAAACTTTTCTTGTTTTGAATTCTTCTTTCTTTTTTTTTTTTAATTTTGTCAGGACATTTACTTAATATTTAATTTATTTTTACCATATTTTTTTAAAATGTTGTTAGTAATTATTCACTCATTTCTTTTAGAAAATATTTTGTGATGGCAAGAACGATCTTAATAGATAAATTCTTCTTATTTTAATTGTAATTTAATTACATGATGAAAAGTGAGACTGCTTGGCTTGTTTCTGCACTATTTTTCCCTAGTTATGTTGTTATTCTCTAAATAATTATTTTATTCTTTCTTAGATAACCTTTTTGTATATTTTCAAGGCATAACATTCAGCCATTGAATGCAAGAAGCAAATATAAAGTGATTATGACTATGGTTAATGAAATTATCAAAATGTGGATAAAAAATTAACAGTTCTGAGTTATAACTTTTAATCATAGAAAGTTAAAACTTATTTGTTCACATAGAATTTATTAATTATTAAAACTTATGCAAGAGATTGATTTACTAATTTAAGGGTAATTTAAAAACAATCTGTAAAAATATTTATTAATTTTTGCTGTGTTACAAGTTTACAACACTGTTGTATCAATCTGTACTTTTGAGCCAATATAGCTACTGTAGAAAATTTCATTTATAGCTAGTTATTAAGAAGAATGAAAAAATTGTGTTATGGAGTGTGTGTAAGTGTTTTAAATAATCTTTACACTTAGAAATATAAAAACAAGTTATATTTTTTTCATATTGTGGCTGTTTTTATTCATTTTTATAGATTACATATTTTTAATGTGGAATGTCTTAAACACATTCCAGTTATAGTTCTATGAAATATATTTCTTTACAATAAATTTCTAATTTCTCCAATGTCTTCATTCTGTGAAAGAATGATTTCATTATCAGTGCATGAAATTTTATTGTTTTTGAAACTCTTGAAATCAGATTATTGTGATAATTTAACAAATATCTCAAAAGAATAAAAAAAAAAACAAATTAATAATTTTTTTATAACTTCAAGTTTCGAAAAATTTAAGTATACAAGTTTTAAGTAGAAACTTTGTGCATGTGAATAGAAATCTTCAAAAAATCTTTATCTGGGGAAATCTTATTTATTTATATTTTTAAATTTTGTGATTGTGTTTATTTCAGTTTTATTAATCATAAAATAATTTTTGTTTACAAGTCTTTACATTGCTATGGCGTGTATGTTATGATGTATTTTCTGTTAGTGGGTAGTTTTATTATTCTCAGTTTTGTCCAATGAATACTTTACCAATAACTTTGAGTTTAGGAAGTTGTGTTAGAGACAGTAAATCAATTATTTTTTTTTATTTCATTAATAATTATGTAAAATAAAATAAAATAAAACTAATGCTAGTTATTGCTTTTACTTTAAACTGAACCAAAATTTACAATAAGGAATCCACAAATATTTTTTAGAAATTGTTTTATAAGGTATATTTATAATTTTTTTTTCTCAATAATTTTAATATTGCAACAAAACCCAAAAGGTAAGGTATTCCTAGATATCACTATTTGATAAATATATTGAGCCTTCTGTTTTAGTTGGAAAATGGAAATTCTTGAAAAGATTATCAATAAAGTTAATTGACATGTTTTCAAAAAAATGTGCGTAGGTTCCTTCTTGCATATTTGGGTCCAATCTTTTAACTTATTAACTGACTAACTTAGTATTGATATATATTTCATACAAACTGTTGAATTCCAAGACCAGGGAACTCCATTTCAAATTTTAATTATTTTATCTTTTTCCTTCAAGATTTTTATATTACTTCACCTCATGATAGTGTAAAATAAATAAATAAAATGAAAAGAAAAATAATTCTTTAAAAACTGTTTTATTTTGTAGTATACCATTCTTCCAGGACACAGGACAATAGTTATAATAAGAGGAGCATACATTCATACCATATTTACAGAAAATATAAATAAATAAAATAAAATAATAGCTACATAATATTATTACTAGGAAATATAATAAATAAAATAAATTAAACTTAAAGATAAGTAAAGTAAAACGAAACCTTAACAACAGACTTATATACACCTATATACACTTATATAGACTTGTATATTGAACTAAAAAAAAAGGTATTTCTATTTTTATGTCTGCAGATTTTTCTATCTTGCATTTTGAATGACAGATTCTTTAAAATAAATAATACTGTGTGTCAAATTAATCAGTTCTTAATATAGAAATAGAAATAGAAATAGAAAAATCATCTTTATTCTGGGACTAGGTCCCTTTAGAATAACAGTATTGTTCATATATATTAACTACAAATCTGGTCAAAAGACTTATTACAATGAATAATGACAAAATACATGTAATACATTAAGTATTAATTAAGCTCTTAGGATAAATTAACGAGGACAGTTTGGTAATAGGGGTTCAGTACTACAATATTGGAGCTAAAATAATTGCATAATAATCACTGAATGAAATTATAAAGGAAAGTACAATCTATTTTATAGGTAAAGCATTGTAGTGATGGAATATAAAAATTTAAAAAAATAATAATAACTGTTAATATTATATATAATATAATAATATATAAATAATTATGCATTTAGATCAATTTTCAACAAGTGGCATTTATTTGTTAGAAAATTAATAAATATCAGTATATCGATAACCACACTGCAAAAGCAGGTAAGTTCAAAAACTAAAATGATTCGTGGATTGAAATAAATCATTTATTTTTTATTTTATGAACCAGATTTTTTGGCAAATTTTTAGTACATACTTTAGACTAAGGTTGTAGTCTTTAGTCACAGGTATTAAATAACATTTTTGGTTTATTTTCCTGAGTATTCACGAAGCCAAGATTGGCCAGAAAAACTCAAATCCAGGTTTTCTAATAAAATTAAACTTACAGGCTTTTGTAGAACGTTAGTAGATATTCTGTATATTTTTGAGGAAGGAGATGAAGGAGGGAAGGCCGCGGGTGGAGGTCATAAAGAGACTAAAATACTGGAAAAAACTAATTTATTTCAAATATTCAATATTTTATTTCAAACCAACGTTTCGAACCGACTTTGCAGGTCTTCTCCACGCAGGTGCATTCAGCAAGGCACTAACAGATCGAGAATTTAATTTTGGGAGGCTTCAGCCTGAAAGATTTTTTTTTGTATGTATATATTAGGATAATTACTTCGGAATAAAGAAAGAAACTAACTACCTATATGAAATGGTGTTTAAATTATTCTTTAAGTCCTATTAAATGTAATTAGACGAACAATAATAATTTTAGAGATAATATTTTTCTTTAAACATCGTCATATTTCACCATTTTGAGGGGGGGGATCCGCAGATCCGCCTGTGCAGTAAGGAGTTTCGGTTAAAACTGAAACTCAGTTTCATTCAGCCAATATTTCGACCCGTTCAGCAAGGAGTTTCAGCTTTAACTGAAGAAGACACCTTACTGAAGAAGGCCTGCAAAGTCGGGTCGAAACGTTGGCTTGAAATATCATCTCCTTCCTCAAAAATATACAACGGTCAACCATTAAGTATTCGATATTCTATATAATTATAAATTAAAATTACACTTTAGAGTCCGACTGTTTATACAAGTTCCATCAATTTCGCCTTCAGTATAGTCCCAGATTCCTACTGATGCAATTTTGCAACAACCATTAAAGTTATTCCATATAAAAGAAGTTCATTACACCACCTACTGAATTAGGGTTTTAAATAATCTGAGAAACGAACGATCAAGTTTCTTTGCAATTTGTAAATCCTAACCTTATCATAATACGGTAATGACATAATTTTTAAATGAAGGTAATTATTTAGATGAGGACAGCACAAGTTACATCTGATTCACAATCACTTCGTTCATACTTGTTCATGAAACGCTGAAAAATCTTTCGGATAAACCTTGAATTCGGCACTCGATGAACAAGTGTGACCAAAGTGATTGTGAACCACGCGTAACCCCTACCGTTCTCATCTAAATAATTATCAATTAAATGTTCGTGAAGAAATTATTTTATTTTAATATAAACTTACTACTTTGAACTTTAGACCCTACCTGTCTGTGTAAGTACGAATATTGTACTTCGCCGTTAGTAGAGTCCAAGCTCCGTAAAGTTATTCTTTACAAAAGAAGTTGATTTCATCTCCATATGTATTATAATTTTTAACTACCTGAGAAACGAACACAGTTATTTGTTTTGCTATACAATAAGGTACTAATCAGATTTTAAATAAATACTACCAGTTAAATTTATCAATTATTAATTTAACACTCACTATATTTCGCATAATTTTAAATTTAATACACATGATGATTTTTTTTTTTAAATTTTCATTTAAACTGACTACTTTGAACTTTAGACTCTGCCGGTCTGTGCAACTTCGAATATTGTACAATGTTGAACTGGCGATTTCGAACAGCCTTAAATCAGAGCTATTATAATAGAATTGTACACCATTGAATTGAGGCTTTTAGTGAATCATGGGAATATTTATACCTTTGAAACGAAAAAGAAAGAACATATAATTTGAGGGTCGTTGACATTTTAAACTAACTTTCTGAAGACTAGTGAGCCTAGACGCGGCGATAAAGTATATTCGCTTGGAAGTAATATGAAAAACGATTCCGCCGATGTAAGAAAATTGATGCAATTTTTCATCTTAAACCGCCGAGAAAAGGCCATTAATCCTTAAAGCTTCCAGGCATTAGAGAGCTTTGTCCGGCTTTTATATATATTTCAACCTCCTCCTTCTTTAAGAAAATAAGCAGGGGACGGTGGGATCAGGTGATGAATTGTATCATTAGGTTATTAATGATTTATTATATATCCAACCATTTATTTAAAAAGTACCACTTAAAAAAAAAAAGAACTGAATTCGAAGGTGAATGGGTCCTGCTACTGTCTAAAAAAAATATAGTTATATATGTTATAAAGGCAAAGAAAACACTTTAGGGCCCAAATGTAAGAGTTCGAGAGTCAACAGCCATATCTGTATTAAAAAAAAATAAAAACGATGACTATGAAATGAAATGAAAATATATTTTATTATTCTGGAACTTTTGTCGCTTTAAAACAAACTAAAACTTGGAGTTTTAGCAGATGGATCCAATAACCGCCGTGGGTTAGCGGTTATTGGAAAATAACCGGTTATCGGTTCCTCCATTTCTTTTATCTTCGGTTTTACCTGCCGGTTATAGTCGTTCAGAACGACCGGTTATAGAAATAAACAGCTTTTTCACAAAACATAGTTCCCTAAATTTAATTATATTTTACAAAATAGAATATTATGTTTTACATATAATTATTATTCAATTTAAATAATATATTATTATAAGCGTGCCGTTTTTTTTACTCTCCTGCCGCTAGGTAAATGCATATTTTTTACTCAATTACAATAATAATTGAGTCAAAAATATGCAATTTGATACAACATAAATCAAAATTGCAATTTAGGCCAAAACAGCAAAATATGCAAGATCAAATTTCAATATGTTATGCTACAGATCGTGAAACGTATTGATTGTTGAGTTCGAAATTTTTACATGGAGGCGAATAATATGTCATGGAAATCTGGAATTTAGTAATAATATATAATTCTGGTGGAGCAGAGATCAGAGATATGATATGAGTCTGGAATTATTGAATTTTATAAGTTGAAACATATACACGAATTAGTACTTAATAAACATTAATTAGTAACATAATAACGTCTTAATTATGGAACATTATGAATATTATATTTTTTCATTTCTTTTTCAGTTTGAATAACGTTTCATGTTTAGTTCTTGCTGGTTTCCGGAAAAGTGCCGACTGTGTGTTAAAGTGTCAGCTATATCCATTGAATGAGGAATATATTTCACCTACTAGGAAACCTACTAGATGAAGGTACTGTGACTATAACATTATGATTCAATGATATATTTATTTATTATAAAATATTATTTTTTTATAAAAGACACTTTTTAATATATCTAACTGATACATATGTATTTTTCTGTTTCATCTAGATTGTCTCGTATTTCTTTCGTCTATAATTGGTTTATTAAGTCTATAATTTCTTTATAATATTTCTTAAAAGTTTGCATTTAGATAACTTTTTCAATGTATCACCGTTCCATATACTCAATAATATGAATGTATAAGGATAAGATGAAGATTATATATTATCATATTCATTTAACATCACTTATCCTATTTTTTTCCAACATTACAGGAGGTGCCAAAAAAAAAAAATGAAGCCAATTTCGTTATTAACGACCTTATTATAGTTAATAACAAATTTCAAATTCTAACGTCCTGAAAGAATATGCCTGACACAATATACAGATACATTAAATATTTCAACCATTCGTAATTTTGCCATTTCTGTGATCTTCGACATTGCCATGATTGTAACTATAGCGATTCTAGCAGTGTTCAACGTTTTCGCTGTATCTGCAGTTTTCGGCGTTTCGATGATTTTTAAAGTTCTACACAAATGTTTCATAATTTGTATAATTTTGAAATTTTATTCATATTCGTGATTATCAACATTTCCATGTTTTTTCTTCATTCTCAAAATTGAATAAGTTACTTAATTAATCTATTTCGTCTTCTGACTGAACGTGCTTCTTGCAATAAAAAGGCCCCCCCGAAAACATATTAGTCGACCCTCATATCAATTAAATCTAAAAAGTTACAAAAATTTGGTTCGGGGCGTGGCGCTATTTCAAATCCGACAGTATTTTCATAAAAAGGGCCCCCGATAACATATTAGTCGACGCTCATATCAATTATATCTGATAAGTTACAAAAATTCGGTTCGGGGGGGGGGCGCTATTTCAAATTCGACAGTATTTTCATAAGAAGGGCCCCCGATAACATATTAGTCGACCCTAATATCAATTATATCTGATAAGTTACAAAAAGTCGGTTCGGGGAGGGGGAGGGGGGCGCTATCTTAAATCCGTCAGAATTTTCATAGAAATCACCCCCAAAACCCTGATATGGAAGAAATCCTAAAAACTCAAAAAAGTCGCAATGCAGTGGCGTAATCTTAAAATGGAGATAATTTTCAAAAACTATGGATCTGAAAATATACACATTTGCAGTAAATAAAAGAATAAAATCTAAAATTAGCGTCAAATTATTCGAAATTTATTTGAAAAAAGTCGAATAACAAATAAAAAGATAACAGATAACTTGAATTTATTTATTATCTAGATAAAAGATAAACACAATTATTCGTTATTTGTAGTTGAAAAGTTCGAATAAATTATTCGTTATCTATTATCTTTTATTTAAGATAAATTTTGCCCAACACTGCTATCACCTAATTGGAGAAACTGTTTAACTTGTGAAAACCAGTAATATTTATGTAGATTTTCATTTGATAGGTCCAATTCAGTTAGTATTTTGAAGCATTCTTTTGTTAATCTATTGTGGTTCATTATTAAAATCTTTATAGGAGAAAAAATAGAATATGATCTTTTGATAAAACGAGAAATATTAATATTACGACAATTTTAATAGTTTGCCATAGTTGATCTACTTTACTCAATAGGAGAACTTCCATTAAATTATCGAGGTGAGAACATCTTTACATCAAGGATGGCGGATATAATGGCTTGAGAGACAACTTCGATTTACCATAATCGATAGTAGAAAGACGGCTAGGTAATGGTAACCTCATTATTGTTGCTTGAAAGTTTTCAAAACGATTCTTGGAATATTTAAATGTATATCGTGTTCCTCAGATGGGTTGCACACTGAATTATAACAATATGATATAAATAAATAACAAAGAGGAAAATGTATTTACCAATGCCATTAGTAAGAACAAAGAAACAAAGAGGATACAACTTTTAAATGGGTTCTGTTCTACTAAACTTCCTCCGAGAACATGAAAGTTAGTCCCCCATCAAAGCAAATAGGCTCAAAGCTCCCTGTTGACATTCTAACAACTATCAACCCCCCTCCCCCACCCTTTCACTTTGAGGTGATTTATAATATTGTTTAGTATAATGAGTGTTTTGTTCTATAATTATTCTTAATCTTATTTTCGGTTTTCTCTACCATATTTTTTTTTAATATAAAAAGCTACTCAGTTATTCCCAACTGGCTTATTAATGCATCTTGAAAATCCAATCCATAGGCCCTGTAAATACAAATCTTGTCTTGATAGTACGTAATAGTAAGTTGCCTTGGTCTTCCTTCAGCTGTTTTTTTTCTCGTGGAGATTCTGAAGTTGGAGTTATGTCTATGCCTCCATTCGCTAGTGGTTGTTGTTTGTTGAAACATCCAGGCTTAAATTTTAGACATTGAAATGCCTCATCTTTCGCTGAAAGAGCTTTCAAAACTTTCAGTACAGATATCGGCTGTTTCTTTCCAGTTATCTATACGCAGTTGTATTACATCTTTGTTGATTCTATCTATCCATCTGCTTTTTTGGCCTAACACACAGTCTTTGGCCATCTATTGAGGCATTCATTGTTACATAGAGGCTTCCAGGTGGGTTGCTACGAGACACTAGCGTATTACGAATTTAATCTTATTAAATGTCTGCACGATGTAAAAATCACACGAGCAATAATACTTTAAGAGATACCTTTTAATATTTTTTACTAAAAAACGTGGTTATATTTTATTTTATGGCTTCAGCCCGAAAGCCTCCCACCTTCCCCGTAGATCCGCCTGTGCTATGAGCTCCATGCCCTGCCCAACTTAACCTCCATGCCTTGGGAATCATGGGATATTGATTGATCAGTTTTTGTAAGCAGTTCTATATTGGTCTTTCTTCTCGATGTGTTAGTACACTGATCCCAGACCGCTCCGGTTATCGTGCGGAGGATTTTTCTGTGAAATCTTTCAATACTTTTTTCTAGGATGCTTAGTGTCCAGGTCTTATACCCATATATTAGAACTGGCTTTATCGTAACATTTTACACCCTTCATTTTTCGGGATTTTAATGCCTTTGAAAGGGGGAAGAAAGGTCTATTTGCGCTAGTTATACGCTAATTATACGGAGTCGAGGTATTTGAATTTTTCTACTATCGAGAACGATTAACCATCTATGCCGATTCTGTTATTGTGGTGGAATTTTCGGCTTATTATCATATATTTTGTTTTGTCTTCATTTACTTGTTGGCCGATCTGCTCTGCCTCTCTTATCAAGATCTTAGCAAGTTGCTCTATGGCCTCTTGATTATTTCCAAGAGCAGCTTTATCATTTGCATATCCAAACAATATATAAACATGAAATGAATAAGAACAAAAATAAAAAAGTAAAACTATTATTTTTTGGCTTTACTATTGTGATACAGCCTCTATAAACAAAGTGCGCAATGCGGTAATGGAAGACAAACATCTGGTGAAAATCAGCTGTTTAATAAATAACGGTAACCTACAGATGCTTGCTGTTCTCTCACATTCCGTATATGTTCGCTTTATCATAGTTTTTGACCATTATCCCTTCCTAATGTCTTCTTATTCCAATCCTTAAGAGCGAAACAACCTTTTTATATTCTTGATATGGTCATTCTGTGTTCTTTCGTTCCACCCTTACAGAAATCTACCGTTTACTATATCTCTTCTCATAGAACAACTTCCTTAAAAAATCCTTTGTTATTCGTCTTACTTACTTTTGGGATTACTTACCGATCTTAATTCGTAAAGCTCCCTCACAAACTAAATGTAAACTTCATTTATTTTCTAATCTTCAAAATTATTTAAAGAAATAATGCGGTTCAGCGAAATATTAACAGTTGGTTTTAAGGGATGGCGTTCGCTGCCCACAGCAACGGTGGGTAATATCAGCGAAATTGCACTTTTATGGAAAACGCCATTTGTAAGGTTCTTTCTCGTGTAAACCATTTTATTGACGTGGAACATTTATTCGTGCATTCTAACGGAAGCGATAGCTTGAGCGTTGTTATGACTACCGGGTAAAGGGGCATTGGTTCAACAAAGGTGTTAATTTGAAAATACTAAATGGTATAAAAAAGTATATAGCTTTCGTTCCGGAGATATTGTCGTTATATTTAACGTCCCAAGGACTATAAAACGGAGTTTAAGACCTTTTTGTTGTCTAAGGGCAAAGAAAAATTCTTTGGAATTTTACGAACAAAGAATTATCTCATTTTATATAGGGCTTCGGTTAATGGGATGTGATTTCAGCTTTGTCACTACAATGAAAATTTTTTTTTTTTATTTATTTGACATATTTATTCTGTCACAGGGACAATAATTATATTGATAAATGAACACATTCACACAGTATATACAAAAAAATAAAATAAAATTAACAAAGTAGAACAATAACTAAATAATAATAAATAAAAACTATATACAATAAAAAATAAAATAACCTAAATATAAGTAAATTAAAAATACAATCATACCTATATACAATATATACAATCAGGCGGGGAACCCAAATCCCTGCGCTACTCTCTCAACCGCATCACCGGTGCTAAAACCGGTGGAGTTTGAGCGAGAGCGCTTTAGCCACATACACTCATGTCTTGAGTGGAGAATCTGGCCATTGCCAGAACTCCAAAATAAATACTATAAAAGATCTCTGGGCCACTGCCGCTTCAACCTTCGAGGAGGATTGTAGGGATGAGGGGAACTAGATAGGGATTGGGCTAGGGGATTTGGATGATTGATAAGGTTCTGATGGAATTTTGAAAAATTTTCAGGGATAAGGTCAAGGACAAATGGGATATTAAGGTCATGATGTAGGGTTTTGTTGGTTACATAGAACGGAGCATCGATTATTGTTCGGAGGACTTTGGATTGAAAGGATTGGATGCGTTTGATGTTAGAGAACTTTGCTGTCCCCCAAAGTTCAAGTCCGTAGGTCCAAATGGGTTTCAGGATTGTCTTGTAGATCAGTAATTTGTTGTCAATTGAAAGTTGAGATTTTCTGGTCAGTAGTCTGTATAATTGGCCGTATCGTCGGTTAAGTTCTTGTTTTTTAAGTCTAGTATGTGGGTTCCACGTTAGTCTTCGGTCTAAGATAAAGCCAAGATACCGGACTGTGTCTGAAAAAGGAAGCTGGATGGAATTAAAGTGAACTGATGGACAGGATCTGCGGCGGAGTGTGAAGGTAATGTGTTTGCATTTGGATTCGTTTACTTTGATGCGCCATTTATTACACCACTGCTCAATCATGGAGAGGTGCCTTTGAAGATTTAAAGATGCTATTTCTGGATCTGAGTTAGATGATAGGATGGCGGTGTCATCAGCAAATGTTGCCAGGAAGGTATTGGGATGGACAGGGATATCGGCGGTAAAAAAGATATAAAGGACGGGGCCCAAGACGCTACCTTGAGGAACACCGGCTTCAACTGGGTAGGAGTTGGAAAATTCTGAACCACAGCGAACCCGAAAGGTACGATCAGAGAGGTAAGAGCGGAGGATTAGGTACAAGGGCTGGGGTAGATAGGTTATCCACTTGGAAAGAAGCCCGGCGTGCCATGCCCGGTCAAAAGCTTGAGCTATGTCCAGAAAAGCACCCGAGCAATATTGCTTGCTTTCCAGTGCGGAATATGATCGACCACTCGGAGGCCTTGTTGGACTGTGGAGTGTTGTGAACGAAATCCGAACTGATGTGAAGGAAGATTTTGGGATTCTATAAAAGGTAGGATTCGTTTCAGGAGGATCTTTTCAAAGATTTTGGAGAGGATTGGAAGTAGGCTAATTGGTCTGTAGGACGTAGAGGTGTTGGGAGATTTGTCTGGATTCGGAAACAGGATAATTAGTGGAATGTTTCCACAAAAGAGGAAAGTGGGTGGTTCTAAGGATGGTATTGTATAAATAAGTCAGAAATATAACAGCTTTAGGAGGGAGTTGTCGAAGGATTTGAGAGGTAAGGAGGTCGTATCCAGGAGATTTACGGAGAGGAAGTTTTTGTAAGTGATGTTTCACCTCAGAAGGATTAATTGCTTTAGGGGGTAAGGAAAGTGGAATGGGTGATGTAAGGAATTCTTCTACTGTTATGGTATGGGTGGGGTTGGATTCCGGAAGTGAGGTGAATGTTCTGGAGAGTTGTCTGGCGAATTCCTCAGCTTTGTCTTCATCAGACGCTGCCCAGGAGCCATCGCATCGACGGAGGGGATGGGAAATATGATGGGATTTAAGGATTTTGTTAGTGATCTTCCATAGAGAGTTGTCGTGAACAGAGAGGAAAGTAAGATAGGAGTTGAAGGATTGGGCCAATTCCTGCTTTAATCGTTTAGTGAAATAATTATAAGTGCGCCGATCGGTGGGGTGTCTTGAACGTTGCCATAATATTCGGGCACGGCGTTTGATATGAATTAGATCTAGCAGGTGCTGAGGTAAATTATTTTTCTTAGGAATTTTCGAGGAGAAATTTGGAGAGGAAGCAGTCCAGATCGCTTGCTGAATAGTAGTTGTAAAGGAATTTACGGCATTATCGAGATCTTCTGGGCTTTTCAGGGTTGTTCTGAGGTCAATTTTATCGGAAAGGATTTGATGAAAGAGTTTCCAGTTAACTGGGCCTCTGATGAAGGACGGTGAAGGGGGTTTAGGAATAGGAGCTATTGATAATTGAAGTATTAATGGACTATGATCTGAGGAAAGTTCGTCAAGACGGGTAAGGGAATGATTGAGGGGACCTAAACCACTGAGGATGAAAAAATCAAGGATATCAGGATTGCGGTTAGGATCAGTGGGCCAGTAGGTTGGTGAGTTGGGTGGAAGGAGACTGAAACGTTGGGTATTGAGTGTAGACAGAAATGTTCTGCCTCGAGAATTCGTGGTTCTTGAACCCCAAACTTGATGCTTGGCATTTAAGTCTGCACCCAGGATGAAATGATGACCTAAGGAATTGAGGAGAGAACTGAACTGGACTTTGGATATGGATCTGTTAGGAGGGCAATATGCTGATGCAAGGGTGACTGTAAAGGATAAGGTTTTGATTACAATAGTGGTTGACTGTAGGAAATCTTGAGTAGGTAATGGGAGTAGGTGATGGGAGAGGGATTGGTGTACGATGACAGCAGTACCGGCATGTGCTTCACCGTCAGGATGGTCAGTACGGTATGTTATATACTGTGGGATTTTTAAATGCTGTTTTATGATCAGTTGAGTTTTTGTAATTAGGGCTACGTCAATGTTCTTGTCTTGTAGTAAAGCTGTTAGTTCGTCAACGTGATTTCTAACACCATTCGCATTTCAAAGGAGAATGGACATGGGTTTTGGGATGTGGGTCATTAAGGATTTTTCAAAGGAGGGACGAGGTGATATACGAGATTTGTAAGGAGTGATATGAGTGGAGTGACTAGGGATTTGAAATCGGTTAGGAAAGATGCTAACAAACTAGTGAGATCTGTTGCATTTGAAGGAGGAGGAATATGAGGAATTTGAGGTTGTTGATGATTATGTGTGTTAGGATGAACAGAATATTGAGATTGGTTCTGAGGTAGTTGCTGCGGCAGGGCTTCACATGTATTTTTTGGGTTCTTACCTCCAAGTAGTTCGGAGTATGATAAATTATTATTTACAATTCTAGAAGGTTCTCTTCTTGGTCTGGTTGTCTCATCTTGAATTCGGTTCTTCTGGTATCTGGATTTGAGGCTCTTATAGGTTTAGCAGCCTTTGTAGTTGGCCGGGTGTCCCTCCTGGCATAGTGCACACACTGCAGGATCTTTATCGGTTTGGTGCACTCCACAGATTTGTGTTGTTCACCGCATTTCACGCAACGCGGCAGATGGTGGCAATAAGTTTTCGTATGGCCATACGCCTGGCAATTGTGGCACTGCACAATTTCGTTCTTGGGGTATGGCTTCTCTATCTTCACGATAGTGTAGTACAATCTCTTGATATCATATGTCTTCTCAATACCAGGTGATGGTTCTAGATCCACGAAAACTATAGGTAGTGGAACTTTATTACTTACTCCTGGTTGCTCCTTATTCTCCTTCAGAACGTTGGTTACCTGACGCACTTTGAAACCAAGCGTTCTTTTATCACTTCAGTTGGGGTTGAGGAGTGTAAATTTCTTACCACCACTCGTAGCGATCTCTCCTGTTTCAGCTGGTACGTGTGGAAATTTGCATTCGTTTCTGACAGGTACTTCACAATTTTTCGGTAGGCTTCTGCAGTATCAGATGTTATTTTTGTGTCGTTAGTCCTGTTGAGGCAAGAATAACTGCCGGAGCAGATTTCGTTTAGTTATGTGCACAGTAATTGGAAATTTTTGATATTTTTTACAAATATCGGAGGAGGCCTTGGTTCCCTGGATATTGCTGCTGACTCCATTACTTCTCTGTCATTATGAAGCACTTGGAACGGGTTTGGAGTGAAGGAAGGAGATTCTTCAACCATTTCTTGCGAAGAGGTACCTGGTTGAGGCTGATGTTCTGGACCTGAAGTTTTCACTGTGGTTATTGGAGCTATTTCTCGCAGGCAGCGACGAGTTTTTTGTTTCGCTGGTGAATCACGAGGGGTACCAACACCCTCTGACCGAGTCCTCTTAGTGAGCACCTTACTGGACATCACTAGCTGGCAATGCGGCATATCATAAGAAAAAAAAAAAATTAAAAATTAAAAAAAAATGTAGCAAACAGTAAATAACAACTGCTGTAGTGTACACTTCAACTGTATTCAGTAAATAATCAAAGAGATTCCGCTGAAAAATAGGCAAAAACTGAGAGAAGATTTCAGAATACGACCTTCGCATCAGCTGATCAACTGCCTTCTCACAATGAAAATTAAAAAAATATTACATCTATTCGCTTTACTTTCAGATAGATATTGACATAGGCAGTTTCCATTTTGGTTGGTGAGGAGGGGGGCGATGTATCCCCTCTCCTCCAGCAAAAAAAAAGTCTCAGGAGTTTACAACGTATATAAACATAATGATTGATAATCAACATAATTATTGTAAAACGAACAATACAGTGCTATATATAAAAAGTTCAGTATTGGAAATAAAAAATATTTCAGTATTGGAGATATTGATGGAAATATATTTGAATATGTAGTAAAGTTCAGGTATTTAGGGTCTACGATAACAAGACAAAACGATATTGAAGAGCAAATCATTGCTAGTATAAAGCCGGAAATGCTTGTTATTTTCCAATAAATATATTTCTGTTAATAATAAACTACTTAGCTTGAGACTGCTGTCCCGAAACATAAATTAGAATATACAAAACTATTATCCTTCCTACGGTTCTTCATGGATGCGAAACGTGACCGGTTGCATTAACGGGTGAGTAACGTCTTAAGGTTTTTGAAAATAAAGTATTCCGACCGAAGAGGATGAGTCAAGTGGAGAATTTAGTCACTTTCAAACGCGGAATTGCGCGAATCGTACCTGGTTGATATAATTGAGATGATTAAGTTGAGGCGAATAAAATGGAATGCAAAATCGCTGGACTTAGTAATGATAGAATTCCTAAATATTTAATATACGCCAATACGCAATACGCAAGCGTCCGAGGGGAAGGCCCAAGCGAAGATGGGAAGATTGTGTTAAATCTGATCTTGCGGGGTTGGATTTAGATGGCGCCCAATGGATAGAAGAATGTAGACATCAATTGATGGTAGAAGAAGAAGAAGAAGAAGAAAAATAAATTTTATTCTGGGACTAAGTCCCCTTAGAATAACTACAATGTACAATTTAATGACAATTGTCTGGCATTAATAATAAATTAAATTACAGGATTGTGTAAATCTAAGATTACAATAAAGAAAAGGCACTGTTAGATATATGATGCGATCGTGAAAATTTTCGAATCTGAGCTTCAACGGAGAGACCTGTTTTGAGGTCCTCTGAGTCCACATAACCGAGTCCCGCAAAATGTTCTGTGTGTGTGAGTGAACAGCCTAGCTCTAAAATGATAAGTCGTACGAAACTGATAATATTTAAGATAGATATATACCTGGGATGTTACAGCAACTATTTTTCTGAAAATTGACTAACCAGAAGTGCCACTTTATTTGATCGATTTTGTTCCTTTTTACAATTTTCTCAAAAACTAACAATTTTGATTAAACTGAGTGTATCAATGTATAATTAAATGGTCTTTAATATAATTTAGGTCTTATCCCCCTACATCTAAGTATATATATATCAATAAATAGGATTATGCAGAAGTTTTAAGGATATTTGTTTAGTCCGTTTGTGTGTTTTCTTTACCATTTCTGTAATGTTTCAATGATGTCATGTCGTAGTTTTCTATTACTTGGGTCATGGACCTTTCAGACACTGGTGTAAGCTCAAAACATCTTTATGATTTAAAAAAATATAGTGTTTAATTATTGGAAGCTGCAACTCCGATAACACATGTGGATATTGTAGTGCATTGTTGGTAAATGTTTTTAATTTATGAATCAACTCAAGCATTATCAAACTTCTTTGCATTTAACTGAACAATAGCCATGAATGAACAATTTAATCGACCATTCCCCGTTTGTATTATTTAGAAAAATCATTAGTGCCCGAAATTATTACTCACATGTTTAAAGCTTTCTTTCATATTAAATTAGTATCTATAGAAATTTCATGGACGGAAATTATAAATAAATAAAAGTTCGGCTTAAATACGTTATTCATGACCGTCGAGATCAATTCTTAATTTATTCATATATTTTTTCACATCTCCCAACGGTCAGAAATCCAATTACAGCTGGTAAATAAATATATTTAGTAATTTCAATTAAAATACCATGAGAGGAAAAATACGTCGGTTTCTATTTAACTTACTTTTTAATATAATTAAAATTAATTAATTTTTTGTTTATTTAAATAACAATGAATAATTTTATAGTAATCTTTTTATTCCTTTAGCATTAAAAATTCCTTAGAAACTTAGAACGAATTGAGTGTAGTAGTTAAAAAAAACAAACAATAAAACGATGTTTTGGGATGAAATATTTATAATTATATTATATAATATTTCAGAGAGTTATTTTTTTACATAATCATGTTTTATCTTGAATGATAATAGAAAGATAAGAAATAAATAATAGAAAAGTTTTCACCCTAACAGATGATTAATAAAAGAGAAAAAAATTACTTTTTTAAATTGTAACATTTATTATGAAAATTATTATCTGTTTATCTGCGGTTCATCTAAATCATAGATCCCACACAAAAAAGTCAATTAATTATAAATAGTCAATAAATAAATAAAATATATTTTCTTAAAGTTTTTATTATAGTCCGCTGTTCAGACTTTTTTTTCAGTTTACAAATTTATTATTTTTGTTATTTAGAGCATATTATTTTTCTAAAATTTATGATAATATAAATAAACAATATTATTAATATCCAACAAATCTTGGCTTTGGTTTGAAGTTCTAACTGCATTTACTATACTTATAAGAAATAAAGCTTTATAGTTACAATTTATTGAAATATGAATATTTTATTACTTACATTAACAATTTTGTTAGTACAATATCTTGAAGCAGTTATGCGACTTATATTTGCCTTTGTTGATGATTTAATTGAACAACTTATTAATAACCTTTTTGAATAATTGAAATTTTGCAGTTACATTTTTTTCAATACAGAATGCACTTTTTATAGTATTAGATCTTATATGACGATATTATATCTATATTCATTCCGGAAGTATTTTATCTTGGCTATAAATCTTTTTACAATTGGACTCTTAATTGACCTACATACAAGACAAAATGAGCCGACAGAACTGGAGTTGGATTGGTATTTTAATATTATAATAATATAAAGGTTTCCTTAAGTTATTTTCAATAATGAATCTTTGTGATCATAAGTTTATTGAATTTTATACGTTTGATGGAGATGGAGATTATACATATAACAACATACATTGAATCCAAAAGTATGATAAAAAAATCGATAATTCATCACACGACGTTTTTTTATTTAACTTGTCTATTGAAAAATATTACAATCTGTCACAAAGGACATTTATAATAGTGTTCAGAGAGCACATTTACACTCTATATACAATAAATAAAATAAATTTCAAACATCGTACGTAGAATCGAAAAGTGAATTAAATAAAAATTTTAATTTCGTTGTCTGTTTTTTTTAAACAGATTAATATATTCAATTATTTTATTGAATACTTGATGGTGGACCATCGTATATTTTTGAAGAAGGAGATGGCCTGGGGTGGCGGTCAAAAAAAGACCAAAATAGCAAAAAAACTATTTTATTTCAAGCTGACGTTTCGACCCAACTTTGCAGGTATTCTTCAGGAGGGTGTATTATATGTATGCAGCATGTAATTTCGGTTAAAACTGGAGACAGGTTTCATCCCAACTTCACCATAGCTCTACAAATCGCTTCACTTCATTCACCTATTCCGTCTTTATACTCTTATTTTTCCAATACCAGTTTTTCCTAATACGAGAACTCACATTGATTCCACAGAATCCAGTTGTCCTGGTTTCTTTAATTTTCTTAAATATAATGCAAATTTCATTTACATAAATCCAAGTTCAATACTTTTGCCAATCTCCACAAACAGTTAGTTCACTGTGAAAACAGGACAACGCCAAAATAGTTTTTTTCATTATTTTAGTCTTTTTATAATCGCCACCCCGGAACATAAATTATTTTAATCTTGTTAAGTTAATTTAAATAGAGGTCATTTATTTCAGAAACAATAGTCTACTTTAAAATCACTCCCCAAGTGTTTATAATTTAAGAAAAAGAACAGATTTTTTTTTTGTGGAAACAATTTTCTAAAATATTTTTTGATCATCCAATGGTATTTGTATTGCTAAAAACTGTTAAATAAATAATATAAGTATTTTATTAGTAATTTACTAATTAACTAATGATATAAATGATATAATTTCGTGTTTAACCTATTAACGATGAGATCCTGACAGCTACATATGCAGACGATACAACAATTCTCACAAAACATCAAGATTCTACACGGGCCTCACTAACTCTACAACATCACTTACTTAAATTACAAGATTGGTTCACACTATGGGAAATTCGACTTAATCATGACAAATCCAAACATATAACATTTACTCTTCGAAAAAACACCTGCCCTCCAGTTTATATTGGCTACAATCAAAGCCTCGAACGGACAGGGTGCTTTACCTTGGAATCTAAATTTTGGAATTTAGATTTAGTAAAATCTTGGAATTTAAATTGCAAGACTGGTACAAATTATGGAAAATTCGACTAAACCACGATAAATCGAAGTACATTACATTTACACTACGAAGAAATACCTCTCCTCCAATTTATATAGAAAACAACCAAATTCCTCAGACGGACACCGTACACTACCTTGGTCTTACCTTCGACAGAAGGTACTTTACAAACTACTACTTTTTTTCTAAATCTTCAAAACTAAAACAGAAACTGAATACGTGCACATACTTACTTAAACCCATATAGACGTATTAATCAGAAATATACGGTATCGCTAAAAATACCTAAACTACAAAAACTTCAAACCTTCCAATCAAAATTATTGCGACTCATAACAAAAGCACCTTGGCACGTGACTAACAAAACTCTACATACTGACCTCCACCTTCCAACAGTTGACCAACATATAACGACACTTTATCAACGATTTTATACTAATTTAAATGGACATAATAACAGACTAATAAGAGCCATAACCACAGCTCACCTCAGAACATGAGGAGGAAACTAAAAAGGCTTTGGATGAGAGATCTCCTTCCTTAAACAACTTAAGTAATTGGAAGAAGTTAGGGAAGAGGTACTGCTGAGTACTTTCCTTCCCCATGCCTGTCATGTCATTATTTCATGTACCGCCATCATATTTCTTGATTGTCAACAATAATTTAACAGGCGCAAATACATTTTTATAGAAAAAAAAAACTCATAACAATTTTATAAATCAAATACAGCTACATGGTTGAGCAGATAGAACCTTCTCCAAAAAAATTACTTTCAAAAATTGTCTGTAGTTAAAACTATGTCACGCTGCTAGTTTCTTTAATTTTCAACTGATGACATTAAAATTTATTTGTAATATAGATAACTTTGTTGTAAGTGATTTCTGAGTGAAAACTCAATTTGCCGAATTTTAGTTAGAACCTTTTCAAACCAAGACACCGAAATGTTTAATCTTGTTCAACCCTTCTGTAGTGATACTCTCCTCAGACTCATCGACCCATCAGACCCAGACCATCCTCTACAGAGCCTTGCGACATCCATACCATCCTCTTCCAACAGACGGTCCCTCAGACAACGGAGGATGACCTACCCCTAGAGGGGGGGAGGGGGTGGCTTGGTCTGCCAGTATTCCGCGAGCGCCCGACCCGCCAACACGGCGACTCTTTGCAAAGGTACCCTCTCCCGATCACACTAGATTAATAATAGTTATCATAATTAGCAATTATAATTTTATAATAAATTATTATAATGTCATAAAATATTTTTTTTATTTAAAAAAAAAATAGCATCATTTATATATATTTCGAACTTTATTTAAAAAAAAAATACAATAGTTAGGTATTGACCTTAATAATAAAATGTTAAAAAAAATTAATATTTTTGTTAAAATAACTACTACAAATATTATATTTTAAAAATAAACAACAAAAAATATGTTTAAAAAATATCCTTTATGAAAGCATCTGTAAAAATTAATAAATAAATTTAAAAATACAATTTTATAATAAATTATTATTCTTTTATAAAATTATTTTTTTAATTTTAAAAAAATGCATCAGATATGCATGTTACGACTTTTATCGAATATAATAATAATAATAAGGTATTATTACTTAATGCTGTAACGTTTTAAAAATTACTTTTGTTAAAATAATTTTTCTATATATTTTTTAAAATTAAAAGTAAAAAATATGTTAATAAGAATGTACCTTATACAAACTATCAAAAAACAAAGAAATATATAGAGGATGATTTATATTTAATTGGAAACGATTCTTCCGACAAAAATAAATTATATATATAATCATATAAAAAATAAATACACATAAGCTTAGCGTATTTCTAACTTGAAGGAGGGCCAGGAGTAATATCGAATTTTTGTGATAAATAATATAATTGTTAAAAATTGTATTATTTATTTTTTTATTAAATAATAATAACAATAATATAATCTGACACCATACCATATTCTGTTACAAGCTCAAATACAATAAATTGAAAAAAAAATATATAAAAACTGTGTTAAGGCTAAAAATATATTAAAAATCTTCAGTTTGAAAAAGTTGGGAAAAATTCGAAATTTTTAATTAAGCTCTAAATGACTATTACTTTATTTAAACTTAAGTTGGGGAGGGCTTCAAACGCCTGAGTACATAATGGATCGTCATCATTAAAAAATATATCAAAAATCTTTATAAGTACAGGATATATCTATATAAAAATGATAGCTTTGTGAAATAAAGAATTTAACTGTTAATAATTCCTTCATCCGACAGGAATTACTCCTAATTAATGAAAAGAAGGTAAGTTAAGATATTTATTTTAACCTAATACCAACTCGAGAACTTTACCTAAGTACCTTTCAAGTACGTTTCATATACTTAGACATTTTAGGTTCATATTAGAAAATTTATATTCTGAACTGATTTCTTCGCTTGTATATCATATCTTATTATTTCTGTAAAGTGTTTTTTTTTTGTTACGCCACATCGTTCGAAAAATATCTAAAAACTTATTATTTCTGTAAAGTGTTTTTTTTTTGTTACGCCACATCGTTCGAAAAATATCTAAAAAAATTCAAAAATATTTTCCTCTTCATCAAAAACAATGACCGAACAATAATTTTCAAGATTTATTTCACCGCTAATGCCGAGAAATGAACACCTTAACCAAGAAAAAGACAGAAGAAAATCGTTCTGAAAAAGTAAATTATTTATGCTTAACTCAAAAATTATACAATTTATATATCTATATATATATATATATATATGATAGTTTGAAAGGTTGCTCAATTCTCTAAAAATAAAAAAAAAAAATCATTGAAATCGGGCCATTAGCAGAGATGTTAAGATTTATTACTTTAAATTGTGAAATTCTAAAAAAAAAAAAAAATATGATTTTGAGCTCATCTTAAAAATTATTGTATTTAATAATTCCCATATTGGTCACTGTCCAATACACCCTGCAAATTATTCTCAAAAACCAAACAGTCATATTAATACAATAGAATTGATAATCTTTATTTTCTGAATCGAAAAAATAAATATACTTAAAAAGCAATAGGCCAGATCTACAGGATATTGGCTTAGCATATTCTGAACTCCCCTAAATGAATACTGGCAATATGTGAAAACGGTGGAAAATTTCGCTGCCTCTAATACAACGGATCGCTGAGAACAATGGATTGGAATTATTGCAATTTTTATGGAAACGATTCCATCAACCAGAGACAATAGACACCACTCGTCTGTGAATGCCACTCGTTTTGATTTACAGTCACTGACCAAATTTTAGTTTAATGTTCTTAAATTATTTTAAAAAAAAGAAAAGTAATATTACATATATTTCTAAATATATATATATTAATTCCGATGTGCATTTCAAAGAAAAAAATCTGAACCAGGAAGGAGAATGTCTGATTTATAAGTGGGATCGTCCGCCATTTTCACGCTTTCTATGGGCGTGTATTTTTCAAAAGTTACACATCCATTTAACAGCTGATCACTTCCAATTTTCTAGCCAATCAAATCAGATGAAATTAATCAAATCTGGCAATAATGAGCCCCATGATAATTTATAACCTTTATAAAAAACAGCTGATTGTAAAAAAAAAATAATAATTTAATAGTTTAGAATAGTCGGTTTATTACAAAAAGTAATTAAGTGACATTTCATAACTTCAAATAATTGAGAGGTTTGATGAATTTTCGTTTTGTGAAATCATAAAATTGTTCATTTAGCGTAACAATAAATGATAAATAAAAGGGTTTTGCGTCATTTACACGTACTTAACGGTGGTTTTGTTATAGATAAATAAGGTCGAAATTAACAAAAACGTATATAAAAGTTATCCTATATCAAAAATGCACTAAATGACTTTTATCAATAAACCGACGAAATATTCTTCAATAATAATGTGTAATTCAATTTACGCATTCTTTCTTGTTTTGCTAGATTGAAAATTCTGTGATATTTTCAATCAATATTATCTTCTTTCTTAATAGCTCGCAAGTATGTTTGTAGAACTGAAACATATTGAAAAGAATTTAAGAAAAATACATTTTTGTTTCAGTTATTTAATATTCTCTGTTTTCTTCTCAAGTATTAGGAATTCTATTATAATTTCTTTGTCATGAGGAATGGAAAGAATGTAGGCGCAAATATTTCTTGTTTCTCGGATATTCTTAATCAAAGAACTTAGTCTAAAGACAATTTGAGTAAAATAGTTCAATTATAAATTGCTCTCGCAGTTGGAACTTTGCTTTTCGTGGTTTATATATTTATTTTTATTTTATTTATTTAATTTAAAGATGCATATGGTTATCTGGATGTAGACATACAAATAATAAGATAGGGTTAAAACAAGATTTAAACTGAAATTACAATAAAAATAGATCAATCTTGAAACTATTATTTTCAATTCTGCATGAAGAAATGCAACATAAAAAAAATAATAAAAAAACAGTACAATGATATTGTTAAAAAACAAAACGGTATTTTTTTTTATAATTAGACTGAGTGCAGTGCAAATAAACATTATTATTGTTTTGGATAACCGAGAAATAAAAAAAATTGTGAATTTTCTTCTTTTTAGATCAATGACATTAATAAATTACGAAGTGCAAAGTTTCGATTTAATGACTTGCATATTTCTACATCTATGGACATAGATGCTGGAACAAAAAAAAAAAGCATATATTCATGGCTGGAGTTTTTATTATTTGTAAAAATTCTACGTAATTATTGCGAACTGAACATATATGATATTGAATATTTAAAATTAATTTGTTTATATGTTTGTAAAGTCGTAATAATTTTTATTTTTTTGTATTATTCATTATATACTTGAATGCTTCTAAATAATACTTGAAAATATCTAAAAAAAAAAATAAAACTGAATATATAAAGCATTTGTTAAGATTAAAAACAGAGAGGGGTAGAGACAGCCTTAATAACATTGGTATTTTTTTTATTTCTAGCACTTTTTCAGCTAAAAATGAATAGTGTAAAAAAGTAAAAAATATCTTTGATTTTTAAGTGTGTACAATCTTAAATAAAATACGTTTTTCACAGTCCGACTAGTTTGCCGCGGAAAATGTAATAACAATATCACGTGAAGATTTAGGGGTGATTGAATAATAAAATCCTAGGACATGTTGATAGATATTATCATTTTTCAATATAAATGATAATTAAATAAAACTAACATTTAGGTATCAATTAAATAATTACATACCTACTACTAGGGACTCTAGCCTAGCCAGCTGGTCGACTTTTCTCAACCGATTTTAGTTTACATATTGTATTCATTCATTTTATGTAGCTTTTTAAAATTTCTTTTTATTTAAAATTATTGGTGGAGGGAGTGAAAGAATATTTTCGCCCCTCAACAGTAAATTGTGCCTATGGAAATGTCGATAGGTACTTGAGGTTTTTCCTACCTTCTTGGTACCTATCGTTTAAAATTAATTATTATTTTAAGCTTAACTATTATTATTTTAAGCTCAACTTATGAAAAACTTAAGATTTTTTGTAAAATATGATATGTAATAATATTTACCATGTTATAAAATATCTAAGAATATATACGAATGCTATTCATACGTGCGTGGTATGTTCTAATCGATTTTAGTCTGGCTTCATGATATGAATTCTTCCAGACTATTTGATATGACTTCTTGAAGATAAGCCGGATATAAAGCTCTTATATTTAGACATTATTAATTTTTTTTTCGACCTTAAGATTTTAAATAAAATTTTATTTTGAACATTATAAATTAAAGCCTCATCAATAACCGCTATTTTGTAGGTGATTTGAGTGTTACTGAAGAAAATCTTAACGAATTTGGTTCAATATTGTACCCCTAATAGGTAAATTTTAATTGGACCAACTAAGATAGCGAGTAAATGTGAGAGTAAAAAATATTTGTTTAAGTGGAAGAAGTGAGTTTTGTGCCTCGAAAACCTTATACACGGTTTTTCACTGAAATTTTTTTTCAAAATTCACAAAGATTATGATAATTCATAGACGACTCCACCGATAGATACGCAAATTATAAATTAGTTAAATAAGCAAATCAGAACCAAAGTTATAAAATGAAACGATTGAAAAACTATTTATTTATTTATATCTTATTAAGACTTTAAATATAAAAATTATCGATGTGTAGAAATAACAGTAATTCAACTAGCCAGTGGTTGTAGTAACGCAATGGTTAAGTAAACGGCAGGAAAAAAAAATCCTCAAAGACAATTGAGACCCGAAATTTATATTTGATTTATATTAAAATTCATGTCTAAGAATTTTAAGAGATTCTAAAACCGAATCTAACTTGATTTTCCAAAACAAAAATTTATTTCTCCTACTTTACACGAACCGTCTTTTCGTTTTTATTATCTCTGATACATTTGAAATTTAACACTAATCGTAATAATTTTTCTAATTTTCACAAAAATAATAGTCTAATGGTATATAGTAATCTAGAACTCTCTGAAAAAAAAACAATGATATAATTTTTTTTTTTATAATAGCATATATTTTTTCTTGTTTCCTAAGACCCATTAGTTGGAATCAGTGTATTTTTGTTGAGTCTAAAAAAAAAAGAAACAAAAAAAAAGTTATATATATATATATATATATATATATATATATATATATATATATATATATATGTATATATAAAGGTAAATGACTACAGGAAATGTATTGAATTTTTGTAAATTAAATGTAATTTGTAACTTGTAAAATAGTTTTATTCATATGTATTTATTTTATTCATATACGATACATGTATTTATTGGTGCATCAATAATGCATGAAGCATTCATGTATGCATAAATAAAAAAGCTAGGGGCAGAGGGTTGTTGAAAGAGAGAGAATAAAAAGATTTCCGAATCTATGAAAAGTACTCAAACTGATGAAACGAAAGAATAAAATAATGAATTTATATTTATGACGAAATTGCCATTCTATTGCCGTATAAAAAACTTATCGGATTGAAAGTTGCCTTTCAAATAATTCAATTTTTGATTTCGTTTATTGATTTTCACTGTTGCTATAAGTATAAATAAATAAATACATTATTTATAACGTAAGATATCAGTATTTATGTTTTATTTATTCACCCTGAATAACCTTTAACAAATAAGTCCTCGATATTTATTTTATAAAAAAAAACAAATAAAACTGTACTACTACAGAGAGAAATGTTTCACAAACCTTTCGGCTTTTTACGCCATTTTCAAGCCATCAAAAAGACTTATTGAACAATAATTTTTTACTTATTAACATTTAATTGAATTGTGATGTTAATCATCAATTTAATTTAACATAATTAATCAATGTTCCAAGTAATTTATATAAATTTTTAGGTTTAAACAACAGAGTTATATTATAAAAATTTAAACATCAAAGTTAGGTCAAATCAAATGGTCCTTACTGGTAATTTTAACATGTTATTTAAATCTATTTATTCAATCTCACTAGGGATATTGATTGTTTATTGTAAAATTAAATAGATGATTAACATCAATTTTCAAGTAAATGTTAAATATTACTGTTCAATAAGACTTTTTAGATGACTTGAAAATGGTGCGAAAAGCCGAAACGTTGCCATAGTTGTGGAAATAATAAAGAATTGGTTATGTGTTTCCGTGTATGTGTATGCGTGCGTGCGTGCTTGTTGGTGTGTATAATTAACTTACTTTAGCTTGTTCAATCTTCACTGGTTTTAGCAGCAGTGAAGCGGTTGAGAGTGTAGCACAGGGATCTCTTGGAGTCCTGCTTTTCTCTCTATAGTTGGAGGGACAAGCATGGGGTTCCTGCCTGATTGTATATATTGTTTATAGGTTTGACTATGTTTTTAATATACTTATCTTTAAGTTATTTTATTTTTTATTCAATATACTTTTTGATTATTATTAATTTGTTAATTTCATGTTTTCTGTATCTATGGTATGAACGTGTTCATAACTCACTATAATTATTGTTCGTGTGACGGATTGTTATATTGTTGAATAAATAAATAAAATAATTTAGCTGGTATTTATTTATTAATTGTTAATATAGTTTAATTCCTCCGGGCATACTTTAAAATTAAGTGGGTTTCATATCCGTCATACTATGGAACGCAAACTGACTGAATAAACACAAGACCGAACTAAATATATATTTACACTAGAAACGCATTGAAAGTTCACTAATTGCACTATTGAGAAAAGCATTTAAAATCACATTCTAAATTTTACATCCACAGTTATAAAATCTACAGCTCTGACCATCGAGGCGGTACATCACACCTAGGTACTGCCATACTCTTCAAAATAACACTAACACATAATCCTGTACAAATACCTATATCACCCGAGATAAATACAAGATCCATAATACCATTCACACAACAAAACAAAATTACTCTTGCTGCGGTTTATTGTCCTGAGAGTTATGTCCTGACACCCACGATGTTCAATAATTTCTTTAAACGTCTTGGAGTGCATCCGAAGGAATTTCAATTTATAACTCTTGCATCGAAAGAGCTATATTTTCATGCAAACAAGAGATATCTTTATTAAAATATTAAAATATATTATCAGTGTTGTCAATAAAAAAATATCTGTTGCGTCCATTCACACGACTTTCCTTTTTATTTCAGAAAACTTTTTATATCTTTACATATGTTCATGAAGAAACAAAAAAGAATTGAACTAGATTTATTTTCCTGAAAATTGATCAAACAAAAGATTTGAGTACGATTTATTTGATAAACTAAAGCAATGTAAACCGGCCTAAGGTAGATCAGTGTAAATGTTTCACTACTAACTAATATTGCTGATCAAATACTTTTTGCCATAACCTAGTATTGTCAAACAATAATTTCTGTTAAAAGTAGAGGAAATAGTGCCACGACAGACAGACAGACAGACAGACCAATGGCTAAAAATGTGTTTTTTCGGACTGAGAGGGCTCTGAACTGTATAGATCCGTCAAAAACCGCATATCGGAAATTTGACCCGATTGCAATACTTTCCTTACCTAGTGTAGGTAGGAAAGTAATAAGTTAAAAAATGTGGAAAAAATAGAATAAGCTAATATTGGTTCGATTCCGATGATTTTTTTTTTGTTTTGTTTGTAATTTAATTATCTTTCAAAAGTTTTATTATAAATTTTACCACATAATATATACTTAGGGAATTAGGCCCCATAACATTTGTCTTTCCTTTATAATTTCTTTTCCTGATTTTTTTTCGGGAATTTAGTCTATATACGAAAATTGAAAGGACAATGATTAGAACATTATAGGAAAGTTTCATCAAAATTGTTAGAGCCGTTTTCGCGCTACGGTCTATAGAAAAACAAGTTATTCATTTATTGCGCGCAAGTTATTGCACATGGAGCACCGAGTTTCTGGCACAGGCATCAGTAGTCAAAACTCTACAAAATAAAAACTGAAGCAACAATCGGTTCAGTAGTTCCCGAGAAAATCTTGGCACAGACAGACAGACAGAGAGACAGACCAATGGCTTAAATCACCTTTGGGTTTTTCGGACGCAGGGGGCTCTGAAACGTATAGATCCGTCGAAAACCGCATATCGGAAATTTGACCCGATTGCAATACTTTCCTTACCTAGTATAGGCAGGAAAGTAAAAAAAAATTATTGTAATTTATTAATGTTGTGAGTAAAACATAGTCAATATCGATTTGTCGAAATGAGTCGCCTGTATGAAAATACAGTGCTGCTGGCTGGAAAAATAGTAACAATTTTCCATTAAACACAGGGCCCTTGCATATGTCTGCCGGAGATCGATGGCTTTACGATCAGCCATATTTCAACCTTAATAATCCCATGTCCAGTTCAGAAATTACTGCGTCCAAATTAGAACTTATGGTTGCCAAGAGTAAAAATTTACTATTGCTTCATTTATCCATAACATAAAAGCATAATCTATTTGTATTAGTCTGAATTGATTAATGTATTATATGTTTGATGTGAAGATCCGATTTTGTTACTAAAATATTTACTTAATTCTTCATATTTTAAATACTCAAATCTCAAATAAGAAAGGCTAAACAATGAATTTTTCAATATTTTACCATACTGTTTTATAAATCACCTTTGGACACATCTCACTAGTTGAACTTTTAAAAAAAAAAATTCATTAAGATACTATACATTTTCGTCCTATCTCACAATGAATTCAATGAATAAAAATAAAAATGAATTGAAGCATTGAGAGGACTTGTAAGGGTTCATAAGTAACATTATGAACTTTCCAAATTTTCCATGGGTATTTTTAATTAATTATTCTTAGTTATTTAGTAATAATTACTTCCAATTAGGAACAATTGAATATATTTGTTGTATTATCAAAATTGCATGTTTACAAGTTTACGTTTCGGGATATTTACTCCCATCTTCAGAACCACAATCCCAATGATCTTGTGGATACAAGGCTAAAATTATTTTTGAGTTAAAATATAGTGCATGTTACCATTCATGTCAGAATTTTGTTGTTACAATAAATTTGTAATTACCTTAAAACTAATGTGCTCCATCATCATTTTCTAATTCATGTTATAATAAATCTAGGTATATAACATCCAGAGCAACATCTTGCTTTCAGACTAATTATTGGGTGTCTGTATAGTGAATAAATTGACCTTTGGATCTGACTGTTTATTTTTATACTATTGTTGTTAATGTTTATTTTATGTATCTGCAATTTCATTTCTGTTAAATTTTAATTTTGTTTAATATATCCGTATAATGAGTTCCTAAATGTTTAGTGTCTGTTTTATAATTTACTGTTGTTCTATTGTTTTTTGTGATGTGTATTGCTTCAAGTAATTTCCTATTGGTGTTTTTTTAATTATTAGAATTAATAATTTCAAGGAAATAACATTTTGAAACCTTACACCTCCTCTCAATGCTTCAATTAATTTTTATTTTTATTTATGGTGACAACCTTTCAGGCCAACTTTGTCCATTTTCAAGTACAACTTTTTATCTAAAATATTACAATATATTAAATACAAATACATTTGACAAAGACGTAACAGCAGATATAACAATAATCTATAAAATTCACAAAATCAACTTAACGAATAGAATATCTACTTACATCATTATCTTATCCTCGCCCTTCTTCAAAAGTTGATTTCATAACTATTTATGAAAAGTTTATTTCACAA
This sequence comes from Nezara viridula, assembly GCA_928085145.1. NCBI lineage: Eukaryota > Metazoa > Arthropoda > Insecta > Hemiptera > Pentatomidae > Nezara > Nezara viridula. Next base: position 22,510,863 of record OV725080.1, on the reverse strand, counting down.
TTAAAATAAATATAATGAAAATTAACCATAAATCTCATATAAGAAAGGCCTAACAACAAATTTTTTACCATACTATTTTATAAATTACCGTCTCACTAGTTAAATTTTTTTTAAAAAATGTCATTAAAATGCTATACATTTTCGTCCTATATAACAATGAATTCATTGAATAAAAATAAAAATGAATTGAAGCATTGAGAGAACTTGTAAGGGTTCATAATGTTATTTCTTTGAAATTATTAATTTTATTCATTAATAAATTTCTTTTTTATCTTTTCGACTCTCTAATACGACGTCGCATTAAGACACACTTTTAAATAACAGCCCATTACAGAGAGAATGAAATGGTGAACAATTCCCTCGCTTACAGTATGCCGGTCCGATTATTAGTTTCAGAAATATTTTTATTCATTTCTTCCATAAAACTTGTTATCATTTGGCACTAGCGGATCCAGGATTTAATTTTGGGGAGGGGCTTCAGCCCGAAAGATTTTTTTTTCATATACATATAACGATAATTATTTTGAAAAAAAATAAAGAAATTAATTACCTATAAGAAATGGTGTTTAAGTAGTTCTTGAATCCCTATTAAATGTAATTACACGAACAAGAACACTTTATGAGATAGTTTTTAATATTTTTTCTGTAAAACTTGGTTACATTTTATCATTTTGGGGGGAGGGAGGGCTTCAGCCCGAAAGCCCCCCCGCAGATCCGCCTGTGTCATTTGGTTTTCGATACTTATTTTTTCCTTTTTACCTCCTTTACATGGCGTAACGATAAGAAACAATTTTGAATAATAACTCATTACAGTGAGGATGAAATGTTGAACGATTCTCTCACTTAAGTATGTAGATTAGATTATTAGTTTTTGAGATATTTTAATCCATATGCAAAAAAAATTCAATTGATTGACTCCAGTCGACTTTACCCGAGCGTTACTCATCGAAGATCTGACGGCTCAATCTAATTTACTCTCCACAAAAAAAAAAGTGCAAAACGAGCCTAAAGAAGTTTTCACTTCAAAATAAATACAAATGGATGATAATCTTTTTTGAGTAGGATAAATTACATAAAGTAGGAACATAAAGTACGCTTTAGTTAAACGGGAACAGTGAAAGAAGTTGGTTTAAGAATCAGAGATATTGGGATTTTGACCAGCACTTAGTGGATAACTCTATCGACCTGAAGAGCTTTTCTTTCTCTTGTGTGAGCCCTGTTCGTTGGAGTCGGTTTTGGAATGGAGTGGCTTCAATCATTTTAACAATGTAAAATACACCACATTATTGATGTGTCCAGAACCTACGTTTTAAGTTATCAACTCCCGACAAGCCAAGTCCATTTTTACTTTCTTACCGCTACTAGGTAAGGAAAATATTGTAACCGAGTCAAATATTCGAGTGCGATTTTCGACAGATATTTACGATTAAGAGCCTTCTTAGTTTGAAAAACACATTTTCAGCTATTGGTCTGTCTGTGCCAAGATGATCTATAGAACTAGTAGACCGATTTTGTTGTTTTTTTAAGAATTTTTTTTATAGTTTTGACTACTGATGCCTGTGACACAAAAGGATGCTTTCTGCTCAATAAGTGAAAAACATAGTTTTCTATAGACTGTAGCGCAAATACGGCTCTAATGATTTTGAAGAAACTTATCTATAAATTTCTAATTAACGTCTTTTCAATTTTAAATTTAAGTATTAAATTATAAGTAATAAATTAAATTATATGTATTAAATTTAAGAGAAAATTCAGGAAAAAAAATTATACAGAAAAGAAAAATATTTTGGGGCCTGACTCGTTAAGTATACATTCTATGGTAAAATTGATAAATAAAAAAACTTTTGAAAATTAAATAAATTCCCTACCAAACTGTACAAAAATAGTTCGTTTCGGATAACCATTAAAGAAGTTCCAGATATTTTAATTTCGTATGTAAGATTACTAATTAATGTAACAAATCTTACTCAATTTTTTTCCTTCATCAAGTTTCAGAAAACTAAAGCTTGTTCAAAAAAGTTATTTTTTTGTTTTTTGAAGGACATATTCAAAGATATAAAAACGTTTCTGAAATTGGTAGTAAAGTCGTCTGAGTGGACACACCAGATTATTTTTTCAGTTAATTTAAAAATGATGATATTTGAAAATTCATACAATTAAATTTTATGCTAGTATGTCTCTATCCTGCTCCTCTCTAGTAAATTAAAAATATAAGCGATATTGAGAATTATTATATTTGTTCCTACGAACAATATAATTTTCAAAAATGTCTATTCCACCTCCATTATTGGCGTAACATGCATAACTTATAACGACTATAAAATTAACAGTTTACTAAATAAGCAATTTACTCCACAATATAATATTCCATCAGTTAAACAGTAAAGCGATAAGGTTCAGCCACCTGTTAACTGTTAACCGGTAGGTGCTGGTTTATTACCTATAAATAATTTATTCAAGGTATAATTCCATCGTTTTTCTCCTTTTCCCTTTATTTATTCGTTCAATGCTCATCTTCTATTCTTTGCATCCAACCTCTTTGTTTATTTATATTTCTTCATTCAGTATGGGTTACAGACTGGATATTACTTTCCTGAAAAATATAATTCAAAGGTGAACAATTTTTTTCCTTGTTATCTTATACGAGAATCGAATAAGGCTGAATTTTTCATCAAGGCATCAAATATTTGTCGAGCAGGATGGAGAGCAACGTCTATGAATACTGAGATGCCTTTGAGGTGCTCTAGGTATCTCTAACATAGAACATCTGAGCAGTTATATTTAAAATTACTTCTGATAAACTTAGATTACATTTTTTTTTGTATGAAGAAATTCAATTTTTGAAAATTAAATTCTAGTGGATGAATTATTTCAGGAATGGAAAAGCCGGCCAAAATTCAATTTTTTCCATCCAAAATTCAACGCTTCTCTGAGAGCCCGTTCAGACCTACCTATTATGTCAATATCATCAGAAAAACCAAGAAGCTGTGTCAGGCGATTGAAGATTATATCGTTGGTCTGAATACCGGAGTCTCTTACAGCTTTCTCCTCTGCCAAGTTGAACAATAGACAGGCGAGGGCATCCCCTTGCCTAATCCCACTGCTCACTTTAAACTCTTCGGAATCGTCAGAACCGACGCGTATTCTACATCTCGAGCTGTCCATGGTCATCTTGAATAGGCGTACGAGCTTCTGAGGGATGCTTAGCTCCTCCAAGGCACAGTATAGTTGCGTTCTATCAACGCTGTCGTATGCTGCTTTAAAGTCCAGGAATAAATGGTGGGTGACTACCTTACGCTCCATAGTCTTTTCTAGGATCATCCTCAGAGAGAACAGTTGATCAGTCGTTGAGCGTCCTCTTCGAAATCCAGCCTGATATTTCCCCAGTTCCTTTTCAGAATACGGGAGGATTCTCTCAAAAAGAATGTTAGAGAGCAGCTTATAAGCACACGAAAGGAGTGAGATTCCTCGATAGTTAGCGCATTCTGTTTGATCTCCTTTCTTATGTATTGGGCAGATAATGGCTGTTGCCCATTCCGTAGGCATAGCTTCCCTCTCCCAGATGGTCAGCATTAAATCATGCAGAGCTTTCTTGAGTTCTTCACCTCCACATTTCATCTTGGACTGTATGGTATCGTTTATTTTTTTTTCTCGTGTTTTCAATAATCTTTAAAATAAGGTATTTACAACATTATTAATAGTCCGTGGTACAGACCTCTTTTTATCAAATTATTAACATCCACCTGAAACTTTGTGAATAGCTTCATCTCATCGTAATCTACAACTATTTTATTTACGAAAACTCTTGGAATGTGGTGGTCGGCAAACTTTGTTTATATAATTAGGTACTAAAAACTTGTAAATACCCACTTGCTTTCCACTTGGATCGTAAGATAATTTGAGCACAAAATCTAGAAAAAATGTGGCATACAAAAATGTAAGGCCGTTTTGCCTATGAAACACAAAAATGTAAAGCCTATAGTTTATACTCAAAATATCTATTATTTAATGAATTTAGTTATATTTATTTATTTATGTAGAGAGTAATGCATTTTTTTTTAAATAAAAATTTATATAATTATTAATCACATATTATCTCTATAACATGTCATTTATCCATAAAAATTACTTCTATATTTATATAACTCCATAAATGAATGGCAACCATTTTAAAGCATAAAAGATCATAAAGAACTTTGGCCAGTTTTTTAGGACAAATTTAGCACTGTACGATATCTCAATCCTAAGTAGGACCGATAAACGGAAAGTTTACTTAAAAAATAAAGAGTAGAGAACAATTGTGGAATGTATTAATTCATTACATCTATCTGTAACAGACATCGAAACTTCCTTCGCTTAATCTTGGTAGAGTAGAGCTGAAGGAACTTCGACCCTGAGCGTTAATGGAGCGAACTCGGACGTCTTGCGTTAAGGTCAACCTAAAACAACACGTGTTCAAATAGGACACGTGTCTATCCAATGTCCTCTCTATAGTACACGTGTAAAACCACTGACCTATCGTTTTAGGTCACTAAAACACTAATGAATCCAAATTAAACAGCCTCATCAAAAACATGTTTTAAGTCAATAGACTCTTAAATACAAAATTCCACCTGTCATTAATTCATTAGTAAGCCCTTTTTAAATAATGATTAACTGTTATAAAAGGAAACATGTAATTAGCAACGACTTTATAATCATAAGATTAGTTATACAATTATTTATGAGGATCTCAAATATATAAAAAACAACTATTTTATAATCTTCCTGAATTTTGATAATTTGCTTATGTATTAGAGGATCAGGATTATAATTGGCTACAGCCTTAGTTCTTAATGGCCAAACTATTGAGGGCGAATTTTAACGAAATTTCCAACAAAAGAGTTTATTTGATGCATGGGCCGATAGCGAAAGAAAAGGGAGTTAAGACCAATTTTGTGTTTTTCTTAAGATGGCCATGTTTTTTATTGAATAAGAAGGAATTGCTTAAAACCTATTCAAGATAATTATATTCTAAGTACACCATCGTAAAGTAGGCGAAATGTTTTTGAGTTAACAGTGATTAAATTTACTAAGACCAATGATAAAATGGATTGTCATGAGATCTATTACGGCCGCTGTTCTGCTGCAGTTACTGTACCCAAGCAGCATACTTACGTACTTTATACACACTTCAATACACAAGCAGCTTATTTCTGTACAGCGGTCGTATTAGACTTCCTGAAAGTTCCCTTTATCATTGACCTTAGTAAATTTAATCAAATTTAATATCAAATTAGTATAAAAAATAAATAAATTTAATATCATTGACCTTAGTTATCTCAAAAAATGTTGTCTACTTTACGATGGTCTACTAGAATTAATAAGGCTGTTGTACAGAAATATGCTTCTTTTGTATAGGTACAGTAACTACAGCAGTACAGAGGTCGTGATAGGCCTTCTGGCAATCCATTTTCTCATTGACCTTAGTAAAAGTAACAAAAAAAAAAAAAAAAAAATTGCTACAATTTATTTTATAAAGTACACATAATTATATAACACCTAAATTCTTATTATATTTTGACCACAATCATATATTTATTAAACTAGGTACCAACCATAAAACCTGAGAAAAGGTAACAAAAATAATTATTCATAACTTAATAATCATCTAAAATATAAATGCATTCTACGAAGATTATTCAAAATCCTAAATGACTAAAAATCAATGAAATTTAATCGCAGTTCAAAACAATTTTGTCTACTTTACGATGATCTACTTAGAATTTAAAAGTATTTTTTTCCTTTTGATTATCTTGCACAGTTTTTGAAAAATTCCGTCTTCTCCAATTATAAATGTACTCCCTAAAGAAAACACAAAATTGGTCTTAACTTAATAAGTCTTTTTTTTTTTTTAAACTTTTTTTCACTCACACCTGTCTGAAGTACGGACAATCAGCGAATCTGCTGTCGGTAAGAAAATAATAGTGGCTTGATCAGCATGAAGGAAAGGAGTGTCCAGTAGCATTCCCTCTTATTTGAATTCTGTATATTTTTAGGTGAGGAAATCTCTCATCCAGCTTCTTTTGAGCCTCTAAAGGATGTTTTCGGCCATGTTAATCATGACCATGTCTTGTATAAGTGTGTTAGTATGTCCATGTAAGTTATTTTGAAATTTTTTGTAGTGTATCCGTATATGGTGGCATGTTTAGATCTTAATGTAAAGTAATGTTCGTGACGTACGATGGAGCTTTGGTTATAATCTTAAACATTTTTGACTGAAAGGTTTATAGTTTTCCTATGTGGATGGTTTTGGCTGTTCCCTATCTTTGAGATGTGTACGTCCATATAGACTTTAGTAGTAAATAAACGTAGGTGTTCAATTTATGTTTTAATTTTAATTTTGAACGTCTTGAAAGAAGTGAGTATAATAGTCGTGGTCTGAGGTTTAACGTTTTTTTTTTGTTAATATGTAGGCTCCATGTCATTCTTCTGTCGAATGCCAGTCCTAGGTATTGTACTTTATATGTTTGCGGAATTTTTCAGCATTGTCAAGATAAATAGAAGGGCATGTTTCACGTCGTAGGGTAAAAGTAATGTGCTGTGTTGTGTCTTGGTTGAGTTGAATTTTCCAAAGTTTGTACCAATCGTTTTAGTTTTGTTAGAGGTGAAGTCTGTGAAGGGTGTGTAGAATTTTTATGTCTTGCCAGAATTGCTGTATCGTCTGCGTAAGTCGCTGTTATAGTTCCGGCGCTGTTAACAATGTCCTGTGTACAACAGATGTATAAAAATGAAGCGAGTACTGACTCCTGAGGAACTCCTGCTAAGGCTGGTCTAATTGAAGAAAGTAATAAGTCTTAACGTTCGGAATCCCCCCAAGCAGCAAATGAACTTTTTTGTTGGAAATTTTGTCCAGAATCAGGGGTCTAGAAAGAGGAGTTCCTCACCCAGAATTTGGCTAATTAGAACTGAGACACACTGTTTTTTAGAATATTTTCCTTTTATAAATTTTGAGACGTAACCTACATAATTTAATTTGTTAATAACCAGTATTTATAAAATGAAGGTGTATGTCAGGAGTAACAATATCTTGTTACCTACAATAAACAGGACAATAAGTTTAAATTAAACTTTAACCTCAGAAAAACTACTTGCGATTGTTTTGTTTTTTTAATTGTAAAATTTAGAATATGGAGCCAACATAATGTAACTTCCACGACACCCCTTAAGAGACGTCATATTTGATATAATTCAAACAATGTTAGCATTCAACAGCTACCAAATTAAAACTTTCCAAAGTGGAGCTCACTCCCGAATATTTATACAGAAAAATATATGTTACACATCTAAAAAAAAAAAAAAAAAAAAAAAAAAAAAAACTCCGCTAATTTCGGATGAAAAGAAGTCTTATTTTCTAGCATTGTTAAACCAATACTACAACTACACATTTTTATACACAGATGCATCAAAAGCCGAAAACCAAGTTTGGATGTTCAGTCGTTACAGACAGTGAGAAATTCCTGTACAAACTTCCAGGTGAGTGTTCTTTCTTTTCAGGAGAAGCCACGGCCATAAAAGATGCACTCTTGAAGATCCGCACAAACCGCTTTCAAAACCATGCTATCGTAACCGATTCAATGTCTGTAATAGAAGCCATAGAACAATCAACGAACCAGCATCCTGTGATAACAGAAATATTAAACACATACGGTGAACTAAAGGATGAAACACATTAATTGAGACCATTCCTCGAGAAGATTGAACACACCAACTTGCCTTCTCCTTTCAAAATAAATGGAACAGTGAATGGGAAATGAGTTCAGCAAAACTTCAAGAAATAAAATAAAAATGTATAAAATGGGACACATCAAACCGAAATTCTAGACGAGAAGAAGTAATACTCTGTCGCCTAAGAATCGGACACTGTGAGTTTTCCTGCGAGGATTAGAAGTCCCAACTTGCACAGATTGTATCCAGAACAGTAAAGCATATGTTATTAGAATGTAGAAGGTACATTAATATAAAGAAGAAATTACAAATGGGAACGGAAATGAAAGAAATTCTGCAAGATGAGAAAAACGAAATAGAACAACTGCTCAAATATTTAAAAGATATTGGCTTTTATCAACGAATATAAAATGGAAACATTAATCCAGTGACCCTTAGGGGTAGAGTAAAAAAAAGTAGTAACATTAAAAAGACAACCTTATTGTCCACCCGATTGTCGGATCCGAAATCTACGGAGCTTCATTATTGCACACTAATCTTGAGTTAGACACTTCTGCTTTATTTATTTATTCCTATTGTTTAATTTTTTTATTTATTTATTTAGAATTATAATAATCTGTCACGTGAACAATAGTTTATAGTGATACATGAACACATTCACACCATATATACAGAAAATATAAAATTAACAAAAGTAAAATAATCAAAAACTATGTACAATAAAAAAATAAACTAAACTAAAGGAAATTAAATAAAAAAAACAGTCATACCTATATAAAATATATACAATTAGGCAGGGAACCCCAAGCCGGCTTCTCTCCCAACTATAGAAGGAAAAGCAGGACTCCAAGAGATACCTGCGCTACTCTCTCAACCGCGTCACTGGTGCTAAAGCCAGTGGTTTAAGGTTGTTTTTTTAGCATTGTAGACATATCAGGCTTTTCCTCAAAAGATGAAATAAGCATAGATCTATAGATATAGTTAATGAAAAACACTTGCCCTCAGTGTTATCTTTCACTACCTCACCGCTATTCTAGTGAACGAGTCATAGGCAAACTGTCATATATTTAATATTTGATCTTAATCTAAAATGGTTTATTTCAAATAGAATCTTTTCAGTGAGAAAAGTAAAAAAAAAAAAAAAAAAAAAAAAGTAAAAAGGAAGAAGGGAGCGTATTGTAGATACTCTAGAAAAGCTGTATACATCGGAGAACTCATCTCGGGCTGAAAAGGACCTTTCGCCGCAGAAAGGATAGAAGTGGCACTAGCCAGCCAGGACTATTGTAAAAATGTTTGCGCCTCCACCTGTCTCCTGATTGAATATATCGAGTCTTCAAATACATATTGTGCCAGGCAGCCTTTTTGTAACCTTAGGCCGGTCTACATTTGTTAGATATGTAGGCAATTTATTATTATGTTTATGTGAATAAATTTTATTTATATAGACTATTTTTTTCCTTTTTGACTATGTATTAAATGATAAATACACTTCCTCTGTAATCTTCAGGAAATAGAGAAGATAAAATTTCGATGGTCAATTTCGGAGCTCATATCGGCGATAATTTAAAAGAAGGGTTGATAATTGTCGTAAAATGTATGGATTGTAGACATGTACCCTATAGTATAGATTTATTTACACTAAATCATACCAGACTGAAAAGACAAGAAATCGCTCGACGTTTCCGACTACTCCAGCACTTACTAGACAAACGCTCTAAGCTTCCAGCTAATTACAAAAGACTCATATACATGACTACAATAAGACCTATTTGGACATACGGAGTTGAGATTTGGGGGTTCACAAAGCCATCGAATTGCTCACGCATCCAATCCTTCGTAAAATCCTCCTATGTTCCTTACATTGTCACTAATAAAGTCATCCGTAAAGAACTTAATGTTCCTTATGTTTCCGAATTGGCCCAATCCAGATACCTATCATTCCATAATAAACTTCAGAACTATCCGAACCCTCTCGTTTCTAACCTTGCTTCCTATTCATTCCCTGATGCGTCTGAAAAGAAGATGGCCTCGAGATCATCTATTGTAAATACATTTTTTTTTAGAGTGCTACCAGTGGTTAGTTTTTCAACAAGTGTTTTCATGTTTTTATTTTCTGTTATCACATTTACTTAATGTATTCTTTCTTAATACAGTTGATAACTGTAAATATCATAAATAAAAATAATAAACCAAAAAAAACAAAAATCATAACAAGTGACGAAAAGCATTATCACACAGTATGGTCAGCTGAAGCTGCACAACCGGATGTTCGCCAAGTTCGGTTTGAGAAAAAATTGATGGTTTATATCAGGTTAAACTTCGAAGGCGTTTTGAGTTTTTCGACCTTGCTCCTGATTGTCGAGCACTGAACTCATTACTTTACTGTGAAGTGAGTTTATGCAGTTTTGAATGCAAAGTATCCCTTGGGTCAACAGGTACCAAGTTATTTCGGAAGACGATAATGCTCTTGTACATCGTTGACGTTTGACCAAGGAAATGCAAGCGGTAAACGTTTTGCCCCATCCTGCGTATAGCCCAAATATTGCACCATTAAATTATGTTTTTTTAGATCTATGGATCGTATTTTAAAAGATCAAATCTTTGATAATAACGGAGTGAAAATTGTATGTGAAGAGTTCTTTACCTCAAAACAAAAGATTTTGGATTTATCAAATCCAATTATTGGCAAAAAGATGAGTGAAAGTAGTTGAAAACAATGGACTTTAATAGTGAGAAGTATTTAATATGAAATAGAGCTCGTAATTCTGTAGCAATCTAGTATATTTTAGTTTTATCTTACGAGCCGTTATAAAAACCTTTATTTCCTTCGTGGGAATTATTATTACTGCAAAGATGTTTGAAGGAGATCCTTAATAATTAGTCCTTATAATTATCATTAAAATTTTTATTAAATAATAAAGTAAGATGTTATATTCAAGGGCAATAGCTATTAGGTCTGTAAGTATGCATTTGCAAGCAATAATAATCAGAAATGAATATGTATAAGAGATTAGAATAATTGGAAAGTAAAAATATTTTGTGATATTTGTTTCGTCAAATTCATTCCCTGATTTACGAGATTTTTAGAGTAGGATTTCTCTTTTATCTTGTAACGGGATATGTAAATAATGAGAATTTTTTAAAACTTTATTTCTACATCAATTCCTGTCAGAAAATACAGTCAGTGAGTATGCTATCGAGATGTAGAACAGTGTATTTTTCTGTAAGGATACATCTTCTTAGATATTTAAAAAAAAAACCCGTCTCTAAATTAATTACGTTAATTAATAATAGTAACATTAATATCTAAAACAAGAAAATAAATTAATGTCGGTAATGATATAAATTTAAGTAATGTTCTCCTCAGGAATTTAAGTTATATCTCATGAAGAATTTCAAAACTCGACTCTGATTTTGCTATCCTCTTCCTTTCTTTATAACTTTATTTTGTTGTATAAAATTTCACAGCATCCTGCAATTGTTTTCGATTATGACAGCTGTGTGATTTGAATGCTCCTGTTACTTTTTTCCTCCTATTTAATGAAGGCTGCTAACAAGATGTACGGATTAAAAAAAAGAATCCAAAACGTTTTATCGTGACTTGTGTGTCGAGTTTGTTTTCAATATTACAATAAACTATGAAACATAACCCGTGTTTACAAGACTAAAACAGGTTTATTGATTAATAGATTAAATGAAATAATGTTTTTAATCAATTAATCCAGTCTTTAATGAGACGAAACCGGTGATGTTTACTTGACTAAATATTTACTTTGCTTATATCTTTTAATTCACTCTCGGAATATTTACCACGATTATTGAATTTAATTTTATCAGAATTAATTTTGTTTATCCTTGTGAATAATTAAATATTATGATAAAACCTAATTATCATAATTTTAATAATATGTGTGTTTGCTTTATTTTTTAATTTAGAAGGAAACAAATCAAAATTTAAGCAGATTCCTTATTAATATAAATATTTAGTATAGAATTATTATAATGCATTAACTAAATTAATAAAATGTGAGCTAACGCGGTGAGCAAGGCATTATGCTCTTATGTCTGGATGAAGGATTCTATTGGGTTGGCAAATAAGTCCTTTCGGGTTTCCAGGGTGATATAAAACTCTATATATTATAGACATGAAGTTTATTTTAATCTATAATATATTGACCATTATTTAATATGAATTTTTCCCATCTTTCCACTAGCTGTATAATACCATGTTCATAAAATGTCTGGAGTTTATTGTTAAAAAACTGATCCAAGTGGTTCTTGATGTCCTTTTCCTTTCGGAATTTCTTTCCATTCATGGAGTTCTGCAGAGGCCGGAATAAGTGGTAGTCACTTGGAGCTAGGTCTGGTGAATAGGGAGGGTTGGACTAAAGATCCCATCAAGGCTCAATAATTTATTGCGAGTGACCAAAGAGGTGTGGGGCCTAGCGTTGTCTTGGTGGAACACAACACCCTTCCGATCATTATAACTATTCAGGATGTTCTCCAAATTTGATGTTACTATATCCATTGGAAAGCTGAGTTATTGCTCTTCAAAGCCGTATGAATAGTTTTTGATTTAATGCCTATATAAGGAATAAATAAACAAAAACTCCTTATACGTTTTTTTTCTCTATTTGTAGTTGGTTTACGAAGGTCCTGTTGATGTCATTGTGTGTAGTTTATTTGGCCCTAAATTGCTGCTAATTTTCTTGTAAATAGCTGAAGTATTGAAGATATAAAATGTTTTGTGTTTTTCGAAAAAAAATCATGCGACGAACCCAAACATTTAGCCTGGAAACATATCCGAGCTTTTGCAAATGGTTTTCTACGCTTTTGTGTAACACATTTAGGCCACATAAATCTCTCACACTGATTGGGTGGGATTTTGATAAAAAATCTCCTTAACATTGCTCGTTTCAATTTCATGTGGCCGACAATGCCGTTGAGCATGATTGATATCAAAATTTCCTAAATGAAATTTGGCAAACCAATTTTGACAGGTGCGTTCAGTTAAGGAATCATTCCACTGCGAATTAATTTTTCTATGAGCTTCTGCAGCACGCTTACCTTTTTTACAAATAATACAACAAAATATGCCGATAATGAATATTTTCTTAAATAGTGCAAAAACAAACACAATACTGTGCTAGTTTCAACAAGAGTTAACAGATATAGTTGTTAACATATTACAAACAGGATAAACAATCCACCTTAGAGATTAATTCATCAGATAAGAAGTGTATCATAGTGACATAAAAATAAACAGAAAAACCGAACAGACTTATTTGTAAACCTAATGCTAGGGCATATCGACTCTAGGATCGAAAAGCTCGCCTAGGGCATACCTAGCCTCTATAGGAAAGAGTGATCATTGGTTATAGTGAAATATGTTTTTACTTATTATTTTATTTTATATCTTTCAATAATAGATAGCGTTATTTTCCATATCCGCTCACTTTATAACGTCTTAGAATCAGCTGGTTTACATTCTCTTTAAAATGTTTAATATTTATCCGTATTTAATAGTTTCTATTCTTCGCTTATTTATATTTAATTTTTATTGAAATTACTTTCAGCATAAAAATAAAAAATATATATTAATTATAAAAAAGATTAAATAATTGTATTTATCTTCTAACTATTATCTTATTTTCTCCTTCAAAGTAATAACTCGTTGGTTATTATATTATTTGATTATAATATATTATTAAGTTTGTTGGTTGCCTGAACTAATTTATTTGTGAAAAAATAAATAAATAAAAAGAAACCAAATTAGTTTGGATTCTAGACAAGCCATCAAATGTTTTAACCCGCAATGTAGTTAAGTCTTGCGGGTTAGTATCTTCGCCTAGGTCTTAGAGATGCATTTTGACAATTCACTAACAATGGGAAATACAAATATTTAAATGGATTTTTTCCTATGATAGTGTTTTTTTCTTGTATTATAATATTATCATTTCTTGTACAATAATAATATCTAAATTTTCCATCTACTGTTGGTAATAAAAGAAAAAAAAATTTAGCTCCAATGTCACTATCAGTTTGTGAAATGCCTAAATGCATACTCTTTATATTAACATACTCCTATAATATTATACCCCTCCATTGTCAAGATTAGTACGATATATCGTACTTGCTTATAGTTATAGTTTTGTATATATAGTATAATATAAAGGATAAATAAAACGCCTTTACTAAGCTGCTAGGAAACAACATTTAATTTTGAATATCCTTCCTCAGACAGACGTACGTTATCTTGGACTAATATTCGACAGAAAGATGACCTGGCACCCACACGTCAAAATGAAAAGAAAAACTTTAAACAAGCGACTGAAAATACGCAAACCCATATGGACATAAGCCTCACAGATTGTTGGTTCAGTAAAAAAACGCACTTACAATAACTACAATATTTTGAATCGAAAATTTTAATGCTGATAACAGCAGCTCTCTGGTACGAAAACAAAAATAATTTACACACTGACTAATGAAAACCAATTATCGATCAACACAGAAGTACTCTTTACTCCCGATTTCATGTGAAGCCACACGGTCACGACAATAGACTTGTAAACGACATGGCCATTCCCGTCAGAAGGCGACCGAAAAGGAGGAGGATGAGAGATTTCATTTCCTGAATTAAGGAAAGATATAACGACTAGGAAGAAGGAACGCTGGGTACTATTCTTCCACGTGCATATAATGTCATTTATCAAGTTCACTACATCACGTCTGCTTATTGTAAAATCCATGACAGTTGCGGATTAAAATTTGGAATTCCGTGAATAAACAAAAGCTAAGGTGTGTGATTTAGACCACACGATAGAAGTGAAAACATCAACGAGACGAGATATTTTAATCCATATCTTCTATAAAACTCGTTATCATTTGGTTGTCGACCCTATTTTTTTCTTTTTACCTCCCTAACACTGTATCACTTTAAGATATAATTTTGAATAATAGCTCATTACAAAGAGTATGCAATGATGAACATTTCCCTCGCTTACCAAATGCAGATCCGATTTTTAGTTATTGCGATATTTTAATTCATATGTAAAACACTTCAATTAGTAGACTCCAGCTCTAATTCACTCTCCATAAAAAAAGTGTAAAACGTGCCAAAAGAATTTTTCACTTAAAAAAAAAATCACTAAGATAACGAGAAACAATTATGAATTAATTATATGGTATTTTCAAAAGGGTTATAGTAAAATTTAATTTACATTTAATAGTGACTATAATAGTGTCTTAACAGTCTTAACTATAATAGTGACTGTTTGAATATAAAATAATATGAAATATTTAAATATACATTATGTGACTCGCATAATTTTTCCATTGTTTCGAAACATTAAGTACAATTGTCACATTAAATGACGTAGAAATCTGATACTTCAAGTACTTTCTTGCCAATGGGAAATTATTTTTGTCGTTTTAAGAGTGGTTGTATTAGTAAGTTTATTTTACAATTCAATGTTTAATATGGTCAGGAAAACTAGTAAACAGTAGCACGACGAGTAATGCACTCAAGTAAGTGAAAAAGTTTGTGAAGTTTATTCCGACACTGAATAGTGAATGGAAAGTTTTAATTGCTTCTAACATTCTCAACTTGTTTTTCTTACCATTTTAAAATAATAATACAACGTGACAGCTATTTTTTAGTGCTTCTCTATATCTAATTTATGCTTCTTATTTCTAATTGGCAAAAGTATTTTCAAATAGTTTCTATTTTTTCCTGCTTATGTATTGTATATAATAATGAAAACAATAATTCCCAATGACTTCAGACTAAAAATATGAGCATTATATCATTGGCAAAATTGACATTACTTGGCATATTAGAAAGTTTATTTATTCTGCAAAAATTTGCTCTACATTTTGACAGCAAAATTGAAACGGTGAGATCTAAAACTGATTAACTCCTAAACTTAATTAGAACAAACAGAGAGGGAGGTGCTTAGATCAACAGTTACTGGAACTCGCTTTAGTCTGGTCCATATTATTTATAGAAATGTTGGTCGGCATTTCTAAATCATGGCAAGCAGCGGGTATATTTGTGGAGATATGAAAAATTAAAATGGCATCTAAGTCGTGCAGAACAGAGTATAAATTTTCCTGTCCACTTTCTACTTTCAAATGCCTGGTGAAAGTGTGAGTAAAAAGCAGACATGGATGTATATATATATATATATATATATATATATATATATATATATATATATATATATATATATATATATTTGTATTGTATTTTTTGATAAAATCGTTAGGAGGTGAGACAAAAAAAAAAAAGGAAAAAAAAGAAATTAATTGGTGGTACAAGGTAAAATATCAGTTGATATCAGTACCAGGTAAAGAATTGAAGAACTCATAATATTAATATATAATTGATGTAGAAATAATATATTATCAATGTAAATAAGATATAATTCATTTAAACACTTAATTTACGGATGAGTTAACCGGAGAGTTCAGACGGTTACACAACGCCGAATTGCGTGAGCTGTATCCGGGTAATATAATTGAGGTAATTTCATCGCGGCGAATCAAATGGGCTTGTAAAATTGTTGGGCTTAGTAACGAGAGAATTCCTAAAAGGTTAATATTTGCTGTGCCGAATGGTAAGCGTCCGAGGGGTAGACCGAAGCGAAGGTGGGAAGATTGCATTAAAGCTGATCTGAAGGAACTGGGTTTGGACGGCGAACGGTGGAGGGAGGTGTGTAACAAGCGATTGGTGGTGTCGGCATCGAACCTTCGGGTTCGCTAAGCCTTATTATTATTATTTATTATTTATAAACACTTAATTTACATATTTGTTTAATATCAACTGGTACTTTGTTTATTTTTAATTTGTACCAATTAATATTTATTGTTGGTATCTTTTTCTTTTAGCCCTAATGAAGATCTACAACATGGATCGAAACGTTGGCAAATGCAATAAAATACTATTATAATATACACTATTGTATGAGCCTTTCAGTTGACAGAATGACTAACTTCAATTTCAACATTGTAGATTGTTTTAGCGATATTTCTAGTTGGAAAATTTATATCTGTATTCATAGTTCTACGTCTCAACAATGCAATCCTCTACTCTGGAATCAACTTAATCACTGCCTGTACAGATATTATAAATGTTCCAACTTGAAATATCACTAAATTGACTTTATCATATACTGACTGCACCGCCGACGAATTTCCTAACTATTCGTTCTGCCATTGCTATAAAAAAAAATATTGCTGCTATACTAACGAAGCTGGAAGTTCAACAAAAATTCGGAAACGGAAATTCTTGCTGACGTTTTCAGTTTTAGATAGCAAGAAATAAATTCGTGCCTGCCACTCTACATAGTCAAATTAATGTTACAGACGTATCACCTACAACAGTTAATTTGATTGTCATGACAGCTTCATAGATATAAAGGTTGAAGGTCTCCTATAAATTTCATCAAGTTCCATCCACTACATTTTCTCTCACAACCGTAAATTTATTTTTGATGGTAACCCACATTGGGAAAATAAAATCTATAGGAAAGATAAAACTTTCCTCTTCGATTTCAGGTAATGGAGCATTCTAATATAGAATTGTTATTATGGTTATTTCAATAGGTAGTTTCTCTTGAAGTGTTATTACCCAAGTTATTATAACATATTTGACACAGGCGTATTTATGGACGGGGCTTTCGGGCTGCAGCTCCTCCCCCCAAACGGTAAAATATAACCGTGTTTTATAGAAAAGAATATTAAAAACTATCTCTTAAAGCATTATTGTTCGTGTAATTACATTTAATAGGACTTTAAGAATCACTTAAACACCATTTCATATAGGTAGTTCATTTCCTTCTTTTTGTTTTTTTCAAATTAATTACCGTTATATATATATGAAAAAAATCTTTCGGGCTGCAGCTTCCCTCCCCCCTCTCCCAAAAACGGTAAAATATAACTGTGTTTTATAGAAAAGAATATTAAAAACTATCTCTTATAGCATTATTGTTCGTGTAATTACATTTAATAGGACTTCAAGAATCACTTAAACAACATTTCATATAGGTAGTTCATTTCCTTCTTTTTGTTTTTTTCAAATTAATTACCGTTATATATATATGAAAAAAATCTTTCGGGCTGCAGCTTCCCTCCCCCCTCTCCCAAAAACGGTAAAATATAACTGTGTTTTATAGAAAAGAATATTAAAAACTATCTCTTATAGCATTATTGTTCGTGTAATTACATTTAATAGGACTTCAAGAATCACTTAAACACCATTTCATATAGGTAGTTCATTTCCTTCTTTTTGTTTTTTTCAAATTAATTACCGTTATATATATATGAAAAAAATCTTTCGGACTGAAGCCCTCCCCAAAATTAAATCCTGGATCGGCTAGTGATATTTGATATTAATTTATAGTTTTTTAATTTTAATACAGTTGTATGTTTCAATGATTCGAACCTATATATAATAGAAAAAATGATCTTATTTGTTATTTATGAGACGATTCGCTATCTCTTTTTGTAAAGAAAGGATCTATGTGAATATCATGGTCTAAAAAAAAAAATAATAATTAAGAAGAGTTTATTATCGTTCCGAAAGTCTTCGATTAATTTGAATGTTCAAAATAGGTAAGCTTAATTGGATTTCTTTTTGTTCCTGTTTTTAATTTGAAGTATAGCCTGAATAGTGAGAATGTATTAGATTGGGTTTCACCTATATATATAATAATAATAATAAAAAGGCTTAGCGAACCCGAAGGTTCGATGCCGACACCACCAATCGCTTATTACACACCTCCCTCCACCGTTCGCCGCCCAAACCCAGTCCCTTCAGATCGGCTTTAATGCAATCTTCCCACCTTCGCTTCGGTCTACCCCTCGGACGCTTACCATTCGGCACAGCAAATATTAACCTTTTAGGAAGTCCAAAAACTTTACAAGCCCATTTGATTCGCCGCGATGAAATTATCTCAATTATATTACTCGGATACAGTTCACGCAATTCGGCGTTGTGTAACCGTCTGAACTCTCCGGCTAACTCATCCTTCTTCGGTCCGAATATTCTACGCAATACATTATTTTCAAAAACCTTAAGACACTGCTCATCTCTTAATGTAAGCGGCCAAGTTTCGCACCCATAAAGAACTGTAGGCAAGATAATTGTTTTATAGATTCTAATTTTTAAGTTTCAGGACAAGAGGGGCGGACTAAGTAGTTTTGTCACAGAAAAATAACAAGCATTTCCCGCCTTCAGTCTAGCCTTAATTTCTTCTTCAATTTCGTTTTTTCTAGTTATCGTAGAACCTAGATACCTAAACGTATGTACCTGTTCAAAAATATTACTATCTATATCGATATCACCAGTAGTATCGCCATTTTTGCAGCTAACCTTATATTTTGTTTTATCCACGTTTATTTCGAGTCCTAGTTCTTTACCGGCTTTCATTAAAGTTGTCGTATTTAGTTTTATAGTTTCAAGGTCTTTGCTTAACAGTACCGGATCATCGGCACAGCCCAGCACGGATGTTGTCCCACCCAGATCCAACCCTTTCTCGGTACGCATTACCTCCCTAATGGCATGTTCTAATGCTAAATTGAACAAGACAGGCGAAAGAGAATCCCTCTGTTTTAAACCCGAACGAACCTAAAATTTTTCGGACAGATTATTACTTATTCTAACTTTATTGAGTGTCTCCGTCAAGCACATCCTGACTTGATTTACTAATTTTTTAGGAATCCCCAGCTCGATTAGAATATTATACAGTTTCTGGCGGTCAATAGAATCGTAAGTCTTTTTAAAATCTATATACAGCTGGTGAACAATACCGTTGTACTCCAATTTTTTCTCTAATATTTGCCGTAAAGAAAATATTTGATCAATAGTCGAACGATTCTGTCTAAATCCGCATTGGTAGTCTCCGATAATTTCCTCGGCGTATTCCGTGATTCGACTGGTTAAGATTAAAGTAAATATTTTATAACATAGCGGAAGGAGTGAAATTCCGCGATAGTTATTACAATCCGTCCTCGGACCCTTTTTGTGAATCGGAATAAGAATGGATTCTTTCCATTCTTCAGGTAATTTCTCATTCATCCATATATTTTTAACCAACCGATGTATTTTAGAAACTCCAGCTTCCCCGCATGCCTTAATTAGTTCAGTAGGAATATTGTCGGTTCCCGCTGCTTTGTATATATATATATCTACAAAAAAAAAAAAAAAAAAAAAAAAAAAAAAACTCGAGTTTCTTCAGTTTCATTTCTAGCCTCGCAGATCATCTCCAGTCTTTCAGAGAGCCCTCCGCCCTCCATACACCAAACAGCCGTAGTCGAAATAGGTAATATAAGGGAGGTTACAAGGAGCTGTCTGGAATCTTAGGAGTTGTTTAAGGACAGTTATGGATTTTTGGGTAATCTGGAAGATATGGTTATTCCAGGAGATGTTCTGGTCGAAGGTTACTCCTAGGTTTTTGACTGTTTGGATTGGATGGTTATCAAGGTAAAGCAGAGGAAAGTAAGGAGGGAGCTAATGAGATGTCTGAATCCGATGAGAATAGCCTTAGTTATTATTACAATTAAATATAAAAAATCCTCAAGAAGAAAATTCTATTTCAGTAATAATTAAATTGAAGGAAATTTAGGTGTATATTTATAGATCAATAAATATATGAATTTATAGGCTTTCCTCTCTATATTTAATGCCATCTGGTTAATTAATCCAGTGAAATAATTAATTATTAGATAGTGAATTTTGGCGTTCTACTTTAATATATATTCAGTGAACGATAGTTTTATTAATTAACTTGATAACTTTTTGCTCAATACAGTATAATAATTAATCAGATATGGGAAAGTCCTAACGTCACACTAACAAATGGTTATTGTAAAGTTATAACTAATTAAAAAATATCTTAAAAATATAATTGAAAGTTTTTCAGAAATATAAAATTTAATTCTATCTAGATTATGATATAACAAATGTGATATTTAAAAGTATTAATGCTACGTTTAACCCATTATAAAAGAACTGTGACAATGAAGACAAATTCGTTGTATTACTCTTTTTAAACGACTCCCCTCTCGAAAAAAAAAATAAGCGATGTTTATCAAATGCTCCATTGAAAGGCATTATCTTAATCTGCGGTGCTTTTAAAGGGGAAGTGGGATCGCGGTGGCGGCTCGAACCTATTCCATTATCAGCGACCTTTTGTCGTCGAGGATAAAAAGCTTCTAATGCCGTTAATGTTGTTACGATTACAGTTGGCAGTGTCAGCGGCAGCTATCGATATATGTTAGCTAGATTATTCGATAAATCGAACCTTCAATCTTTTACAAATTTACATATTTCTTCTTCATGTATCTACTGACAAAGGCAAAACATGTATTTGAAGAGTAAAAAGTTTTCTTGATTGCTTACTTTACAGAATTCTTATTTAGTATTTTTTTCTTTTTCTTTATTGAATAATATAGCAAGCTGTCATATGGACAATGATTATAGTGATTATATAGAAAATATAAATTAATAAAATTAATCACCCTCATACCAGACTGAAACGACTAGAAACCGCCCAACGTTTTCGACTACTCCAGCACTTCTAGACAAACGCTCTAAATTTCAACTATTTACAAAAGACTCATTAATTAATTAATTAATTAGAACAAACACAGAGGGAGGTGCTTAGTTCAAGAGTTACTGGAACTCGCTTTTGTCTGGTCCATATTTTTTATAGAAATGTTGGTCGGCATTTGTAAATCATGGCAAGCAGCAGGTATATTTGTGGAGACATGAAAAATTAAAATGGCATCTAAGACGTGAAGAACAGAGTATAAATTTTCCTGTCCACTTCCTACCTTCAAATGTCTGGTGACAGTGCTAGTAAAAAGCAGACATGGATATATATGTATACATTTTTATTGTATTTGTTTGATAAAATCGTTGGAAGGTGAGACAAAAAAAAAAAAAAAAAAAAAAAAAAAAAATACAAAGGCCATAATTATAATTTAAGAAGTTGTTCGAGGGTACATTCAATATATAATACGGTTATTAATATATATTACTATAATAAGGCCTATTTGGACTTACGAGATCGAGCTTTGGGGCTCTAGTAAACCATCAAATTCCTCTCCTATCCAATCCGTTCAATCCAAAATCCATCGTAAAATCCTTAATGCTCCCTACTTTGTCACAAATACAACCATCCATAATGACCTTAATGTTCCTTATTTAATGTTTCCGATATTTAGCTTAATCCAGATACCTATCCTTCCATAATAAACTTCTGAACCATCCGAACACTCTTGTTTCCAACCTTACTTCCTCTTCTATTCCTGACAACCCTCCGAGGCGTCTGAAAAGAAGATGCCCGAGGCCATCTTCTTTTCAGACGCCATGTTGTACATGTCATGTTGCTTGTTCATATTTGATTGTTGTATTTGTCATTTAATACAGTTGTAAATTTCTATAATAAAAAGAAAAAAAAATTAATCAGGAGAAAAATAACATCTATATAATAATCAATAAGTTTATAGAATAAATTAACATAAAATGGCTTAAAGATAAGTGAAATACAAAAAAACACAGACATACCTATATACTCTGTGTTTAATATTCTATAAATAGATAGTCCTCCACACGATTGTTTTAAGTTGTACTTATTAATTTGATTATCTTTTTTGATGCTATGAAAATTTATGTTGTGTGGACTTCCACAAATTATATGAAGTCTGAGAACTAATCTGTAAAATATAAAGAACAACGTCTAAATTGAAGAAATGAAATAAAAATAATATATAATAAACAATAAATTTATTTCGGGACAATCTTTCTTAAGAATAACAGCTTTGTATATAAAGATTATTTCTAACCAAAAAAAACAATTATATTGCAAAAGTATTTTTTTTTTGTCTTCGAATTTAAACCTACACCTGTTACTAAGTTGACAACAAGTAGTTGGGCTAAAGGGGATTTGGAAAATTGTAAGAGGCATGAGAAAGAGTAGTAGTTTCGAGGCACAAATTGTTCCTTCAAAGTTTTTGATAGGAGCATACTTTGACGTAGGTTTATCGAAGGGTGTACTGTTCGATAGGGTTATGAATTTGCGGAATGAAAGATTGCAAATCTGTTAATTTGAAGTATAGCCTGAATAGTGAGAATGTATTGGATTGAGTTAAGCCAAAAGATCTTCAAGGTCTGCAAAGAAAAAAATTGTAAGCATGGAATTACGACCTCATTTGGAAAATTCATAGTCTAAATATATTATTTTATTTTTCTATATATATTTATTATTACTTTAAATCTTTACAATATATATATATATATATATATATATATATATATATATATGTGTGTGTGTGTGTATGTTTATGTAGCTAAGTTAAAGCTATCTGAGTGTGTTATCTCTCTGCTAAAGCGATATTGGTAGATTGTAGGAAGAGGCATTATGCTGATCCCCCCTGAGAATACAATAGCCTTGTTTTCTCTGACATGGCTCCACGTCCTGGTTTGAGGGGCTTAGACCAAAGTTGTTTACTTTATTTAAGGATTATTTACAATACAACTTTGCATAAAAGGTTTTTGTAATAGATAGACAGTTTGATAAAAAATATAGATTACTATTTTTCACATCATCTTTCAAATGCTTCTATACTTAACGAAAAAGTATCTTAATTCGATGCAATTTTTTCTATTTATTTCTATTACTTATAATTTATTTAATTTTGCTACGAATTTCTGTATTTCATTTAATTTTAACTCTAAGTTACATTTCCTTGGTTTATTATAATTTTTGCCTTTGCTATATAGATTTTTATATTTTTTATTTATTTATTTATTTTGTATTTAAGTATGAATGTTTTTCTATTTATCTCTATTACTTATAATTTATTTAATTTTGCTACGAATTTCTGTATTTCATTTAATTTTAACTCTAAGTCACATTTCCTTGGTTTATTATAGTTTTTGCCTTTGTTATATATATTTTTATTTTTTTTTATTTTTTTTTTTATGGTATGAATGTGCCTCACTCAGCCTTAGTACTCAGTGCCCTTAAGTGTGGCAAAATGTATTATTACTCAATAAACAGATACAAAAAAAAAAAATCGATGCAATTATTAGCTAAGCTTTATCTAAAAATATTTTTTTTAAAACACGTAAAATTAACATTATTGAATACTGAATTATTTCAAATATTAAGTATATAAATATGTATAAATACTCATCACAGACATACGTTATTGCTAAAAAGATCCATCTACAAAAACTTCAAACCTTTCAATCCAAATTATTGAGATTCGCAATAAAAGCACCTTGGTTTATTACTAACAAAATGCTATATTTACTGACCTCCATCTTCCAACAGTCGACCAATACATAACGATACTAATTTAATAACGATACTACACAAATTTAAACGGAAATTACAATAGATTAATAAGAGACAAGGCAATATCTGACATAAACGGGGATATGAGGAGGAGACTAAAAATGCGTTGGATGAGAGATCTCCTTCCTTAAACAACCTAATTGAAACAAGTCAGGGAAGGGATGCTGCTGAGTACTGTCCTTCCTCATATAATATTATATTTATTCCTCATATTTATAATATTATTAATATTATTTAATATTTTTCGAACTGATAAATATTTAAAGTCTCTCCCAAAAACGTATATTAATATTAAAATTATCACATAGGAACACAAAAAATAATTTAAAACCAATCTCTTAATAAAATTTGATTTTCCAGCATTACTTGTACAAAAAACAGATATGCTTTAGGAATTGTGCTCGTTTTTACTTTTGCTTGTAAAGTAATAATTAGTTTAAATTAATAATTAATGATTAATTTATGTTGAAACTTTAAGAAGAAAGCTTTATAAATAATGAATAACGAAACACCACGCTGCAAGGATAATGATTGATTTATCGTAGGTTCTGATTTTTTTAGGGAAATACATGTCTGAACGTCAGGATGAAGTAATATATGGCGAAAAAGAAAGAAACGAGGTCGTAAATATCCTGCAATCTTGGTCTCCATATCCTTTAGTTTTTAATCAAAACTTTTTTTATCGTACCCTTTTACAGCAATCCTTGTTCGTAGATGAATTAATGAAGGAATGTTTCAAATTAATGAAATATTTACTGTGAATTTAGGATGTCCTTTGTCATTTATCTATTTATTTATTCAATTTTAATTTTTTAACTTTGTCTTATTTGTTTGTCTATATTCAAGGAATTGTGTTGATATATGTATGCGATTTATTGTATTTATTGCATTTGAATACTTTTTTTTTCTCATAAAATGTATGTATTGTATAATGGTAATTGTTTAATGATGTATGTAGTGTTGTTAATGATATGGTAGACAGACTAGTGTTGTGAAAGTGGATAAAAAAAAAATTATATATTTATGTAATAATGGAATAATACGAAGTAAGAGCTATATCCACAGGGATTGATCAACATGCTGTGTAGAAAGCAGCTCTATATAGTAGGGTAGCACTACGTATATCTCACTCTAGTTCTTTGATATGTTATGATAGATGGTTATATAATAAAGTTCAAAGTTTCCTAATTAGACACATGAAATAAAAGAAAAAAAAAAAGAAAAGAGATCATTAAATAAGTATAATGAAAGATAAACAAAGATAACAGAATTATATTGTAAAATTATTAGTAAGTTCAGTCTTCTTGGAGGAGTTGAAGACCAACATCAATAGTAAATTTCTTCATCTCTTTATTATAATTCTTAAAATATCCTTTTCCTTTAGGTGTCAGTTATCTCCTTGTAGAATTATACTTCTTAATAAATACTACCGTTTACTGTCGAAAGTAGGGCGACCATAAAGGTTATAATGAAATGTCTGAGGAGTTGGTACATCGCAGTAACATCTATTAGTTAAGTAAAATTTACATTGTCCGTGTTCATTTAAACATTGTATCAGTTTGACGTTTGTAATTTAATTTTGTCAGTAAGTGTAACTTTTTTTTTTACCTGTTGCCATTGTCTATTCAAATTATTCATGTCAGTAGAAATATATTTTTAAGTGTAGAATAGAAGAATTTTGTTATACGTTATAGGAAGGAGGCTCTTTTACTAAGAAGATTTTGCCAAGCTATCCATTGTCTGTTTCCAGCGACTCCGTTGTTTTTCCTAACCCATTCAAATTTTAAGATTCCCGTTTTTATGATATAAATATCGCAAAACTTTAATCGATTGTTCTGTATGTTATTATTATTTGCTTTCTTCAGTTGCTTCATTTTTTTTTTTCACATTACATTAACCGTGTACTATGTTTTAGGGATCGATTTTGAAGAGAGTGAATAATACAATCTTTTCCCCACAAAAGGGATGATATTTAATATTATTCATTGTGTTCTAAGGGAAACATTATTCGAGATGCCATTGGATAGTCACAATAGTCATAATCATCCATTGGATAATCACAGCACTCGTAATCATCCATGGAATAATAAATGTACACATCGGGGATAATCACCCAGAAATATTTAATAAAAATTAGTATCAAAGTATTTAATAAAAAGAAATTTGAATCAATAATATATTGATTGGTCAAGGATTAATTAATTAAATTTCTTTTTTCATAGGCTGGTTTGTCATACTTTCTAATTGTCAAACATTATCTGTGATTATAATGATATAATAATAATAAAAATAATAATTTATTTATTCTGGGGCGAGTCCCTTTAGAATAATACATAAGGACAGTAATGTGGGCTAAGGAGCCTCAGAGATACATAAGAAGGAATGTTGAGTAATGAAATAGTCATATTAAAATTATAACTTACTTTCTAACTTAAATAAGTTAATAATAAAAATTAAAAATAAAGTAAAAATAATGAAGAACAATATAAAAATTTATATACATATTTACAGTGGTATCTATTTACAATTTTATGGGGACTGGATGGATAAGAAATGATTGAACAGGCGGGATTTAAAGGTAGTAAGGGTATTGGATTGACGGATGTGGGAAGGGATGGAGTTCCATAAGGATGAGGATCGGATAATGAACGATCTGTCGAAAGCAGGGGTTCGGTGGGCCCTTATGTATAAATCAGAAGACCTGGAACGAGTATTGCGGGTAAGAACAGAGGATTTGAATTGGAGGAGCTCGGAGATGTCGATGAAGGTCGGTGGGATTGGATGACTTGAAAGATGAAGGATGCCAGGAAATACTTACGACGGTAGGCAAAATAAAGCCACTTCAACTCTACATAAAAACGGGAAACAGAGGCGTCCTTTGGGATCCCGAAGATGAATCGTACAAAGCAATTTATCAAGCGTTTTAGTTTCGCCTCGAGATCCCCAGAGACGCTCCCATATATCGTGCAGCAATAGTCGAAGTGGGGGAAAATTAAAGAAGTGACCAGGAGCCTACGGGTTTCAAGGGGAAATAAGTGACGGAAGTAGTCTAGGCGTCTTGAGGTGGAAATGGATATAAGTATAATTATATGGAAAACGTAATGTACTGATTATTCAATAAACTAAATAAAACTATAATCCAATGAATTAAATAAAGGCATTGAATGAGTACATGATGCAGATGGACTGGTTTGAGATTTATTCTATGAAATATTTAAACATTAATCAATCTACTGTTTAGGAATGATAATTAGCCGTGGTTCAAAAAATTCTGTAATTAGTTGCTGGTGTTGATCTGCATCTGCTGGTTCGAGGTCCTATCAAAGCCAAGTTCCGAACGCTGCCAAGTTCTAAGTCCGGAGAATCACATCAGCCAGGTCTGTGTAGTTCAAGCTGCACACTCCTACTTCAAAGCAGAAAGAAAATTTCAGACCTTATCCTCTTACTAATAGGCCATTTTATACGATAATCCACGGTGGTGCAAAAAGTTGGCACTTAAAATTCTCGCATGTACTCCATTATGGTGAATAAAATAAACGCTCGTATTGTTCAAGCATAGTTAAGTGTCTTTTGGATCTTTTTGGGAGAGCTACGAAAATGCTTCCGCAAATTATCCGACGGACGCTCCAGCCTGTTTGTACAAAAAGATTGAACATGCATGCATGTGCACGCGCCATCTTTACGCAAAGAACTGATAGGCATTAAACCTAAAACGAAAAGTTGAAGCTATAGTTACGTTAATCTAATTTTATTTTGTCACGCTATAATAGCTTCTTTCTGTATTTAAACAAATATAAAAATTGTAAAAAAAAAAAAACAAGTGAGAAATAGTTTGGGATAACAAATTCGAATTTTAAGGTGACTTACAGCGATTTTACGATCGTTGTAAAGAATTTCATTCAAATATAGAAAATTCAATACAGTTTACAAAATAAGGTGACAAATGTTTTGTTGTTTTCATGTTTAAATATTTGATTTATTAGATATATATAAAAAAAAAAGATAAATAAGAAGAAATAAGGATTTTTTAGGACTCTAAAGCTCATAATTCGATTGTATTACAGGGATTCTAAGCATTCCCGCATAAATATATATTTTTTAAATTTCTTAATGATATTCACAACTGTATTAAATAAATACATTTAGTAAATTTGAACATATGGATATAATGACGTGAAAACACTTGTTGAGAAACTACCCAATGGTAGCACTCTAATGATATGTCTACATCAGGAGATCACGGGGCCATCTTCTTTTCAGACGCCTCAGAGGGTTATCAGGAATTGAAGAGGAAACAAGGTTAGAAACGAGAGTGTTGGGATGATTATGAAGTTTATTATGGAACGATCTGGATTGGGCCAGATCTGGAACATAAGAAATATTATTGATGTTTTTATTTGTAACAAAGCATTGAGTGTGTTGTTGTTGAGTGTGATGTTTTTATTAGTGAGCATTGAGGATTTTGGATTGTAAGGATTAGATACAAGAGGAATTCGATGGCTTAGTGGAGCTCCATATCTCAACTCCGTAAGTCCAAATAGGCCTCATTATAGTCATGTATCTGAGTCTTTTGTAATTAATTGGAAGTTTAGAGCGTTTGTCTAGTAATCGGAAACGTCGAGCGGTTTCCTCTCGTTTCAGTCTGGTACTCGCATAAATACAGAATTTATTTAAAAAGGAAGAAAAAGTTTGCAGCGTAAATTGCATACAACAGGTTGCAACGAATGATTTTTGATTAAATGATACTATCAATTGTTTTTAATAACTGTGATCAATTTATTGTTTTCTCGTTACGATTCAATTATTGGGCAAACAATTAAGAGTATTGTCCCGAAGGATAGTGAAGAAGTCAATTAAAACAATTCAATTAAAACTATAATTGATAATGCCATTTACTTCCATTGTAGTGTTGTTCCGTTGTTGAACAATTGCGTCGCTTTCACACTACCAGTCGCTAATAACTATATCCTTTTTGTTTAGGTACCTCTATTATTTTTTTTTTTTTGAAAATTATAAATCGAAATGGACCATTCATGAAAATGTAATATTGTCTATTCACATTCATCGCGATGGTTTCTCCCTACAATTTCTTAAATACGAAATTTCAGAGTAATAGAAAAATAAAATTTGTCAACAAAAGTTCGTCTAGCTTAGAGCTTTTTATTTTGTATATGTTCCTGCCATCACTGGATTCGAAAATCCGATGAAAAGCCACTTTTTTTATTATAAAAAAATAGTTTGTTAAAAGTATTTAAAGTTTCCTTAAATATTTTATTAAATTATGAATTATTTGACCTCGGCCAATAGCGTAATATCCCATTCCTCAGTAAACATTGGTTTTGAGTAGAAAGCTTTTCGTTATTTTTTGTTCACCAACTAGAATAATTCTAGATTCCTTTTCGTTTCTTTACATAGACCCCATTTTCTTTTTTAGTTTTCTTTCTGATTGTTTACTCGTCATTCGATCGATATTTAAAGATAACGTAGTTCTGTGTTTTAACAAGTTTTAATTTAAAATAATTTCTATCCGTAACAATCACCTATTCAAAATTATCTTAATGTTTCGCTAATCAAACAGGTTTTGGAATCAGAGGAGTTTTTGACGCCAAACGCAATCGACCACCTAAATGATATCCAAAAGTTTGTTTGTTTGTTTATTTAGGCTTTAAGCCATAAAAATCCTATGGTCATCCTGTGAGTCGGTTATATTTGTAAACTCTTTAGAGCAGAAATAAAAAGAAATTAATAATAGATAGAGAGTAATAAATGAAAAGAGATATTTAAAAACATATAAAAATGAAATATATTAAAATAAATGTAAAAAAAGGAAGAACAAGAAAATAGAAATTATATTTATTTTTATATTTTATTGAATAGCATATGGATTTGAAAAATTTTTATCACTGTTTTTATGTTTGATTCGTTGTTGCTTAATACCGCTAATATATCCAGTTTTAGCGATAATCGATTTAGGCTTGAAGTATAATAAATGCATTCTTGAAAAATATGATTGATTGTGAGAGTGCTATTGCAGTGTAGACAATTTGGTGGTGGCTGCTTAGTGATGAGCTGTACATGGGTGAGGTTCGTGTGTCCTATTCTTAACCTGGTCATGGCGACCTCCTCTCTACGATTAGGGCGGTTTGATGTGATCCAGGGCTTCACTGATTTTTTAACAACTTTTAATTTGCTAGGTGGGCTTTCGTTCCACATAGATTGCCAACCATCCAATATTTCTTTTTTAGAGGATAAATCATTTCTGGAGGGGTCAGGATAGGAGTACCTCGGTCTGGGAGCGCGAGTGCCTGTTTGGCTGCCGTATCTGTAAGCTCGTTACTAACTATACCCACGTGACTGGGAACCCAATATCCAAAAGTATTATTATTTGTGTTCTCGTGCCTTCCATTAATTTCCAACTCTCTGTTGAAAATAATTTATATATCTGGTTTTTATATGTCTGGAATGCAACAGCAACTTTTTCATCAAAATTCAATTACCGGAAGTGTCAATTTTTAAAATCGATTTTACACATTTTTACAATTTTATCGAAAACGGCTCTAACCATTTTGATTAAATTAATTATATAAGTGTAAAATTAATTAAGCGCTTTTTAATTTAATGTCGGTCTTATTCTCATAGATATTCTCTAACAAGGCATAAATGCTTAATTTTCAAAATGTCTTTCTCTAAAGTATCTTTAGTTGTTTTTAAATTTGAAATAATTAACTATTTCATATTTTAACTAGCTATAAAAATGGCTAAACATAAAATATGAAAGAATCTGATTATTAATGAAAGGATAAATTATGGGTCGTAAAGGAGAACTGAAGCGAACCGAGTTCGGCCGAAAGGTTAGCATAAGCTTCCATACGTAACAGCTGCTTAATAAAATGCAGGTTTCGATAATATTATATCCATATACATATGCGGTTTTCATAAAAAATAGTTTTGGTATTATTTAGTATTTAATTGTATTGATTACAGCGATATAAAAATTAAAATTTGTGTATATACCAATGCATAAACAAATAAAAATTCCCACAATTAAATATAAATAAATATTGCAGCCTTTTTTATCAGTGACATTCTTGTTTGACCAAAAATATTTCCTGGTACTTAATTATTTGTTAAAATAAATAATTACAATTATAGTCGTAAAAGGACATTGTTAGTAATAAAAAAAATCATTAGTATAATACATTAGATTGATAGGAAAAACATATGATAATACTATTTTACACCGTCTGCTAAAAAGCAAATGAATGTTGTGTGAAGCGCTCACCGTACTAGATTTTTTTTTGTTTCCTACTGACTGCAACTCTCAATTATCTTCCCAGCTATATTACTTACAGTCATTTTTTTCCATTATTAAGTAATAGTTTTTTTAAACGTATTTATTTATTCAGATTTTGTAATTAGTTCTAAATTTATATTTTCAGTTCTTATCTTATATGGCAACTCATAAATAGGTTATTTCAAATTTTCTGTTCTAAACATAGTTGAGCAGCCATGAAATATTATTTTAGTTCTCTCTAGAGATAAGTGAAAAATCGCCATAGACTAAGCCAAAGTGAACTCTGCCGGGTCAGGCCAACTGACCGGTAACTAACGAGCGGTCAATATAGTGGCCAAAGTTGTTCAGTCCTTCCGATCCTGGTGGCACTGGCGTTATCAAAGTTTCCTAAGGGGGGGGAGAGAGGGTCGGAGAATTTTAAGGAGTAATCAGGACCGTGCTATTAAATATTGAAGCTGAGTTGGGACCAAGCCCATTGTTAAGCCTGTTGGTTTGTGCCTCAGTGTGCTTGTCGATTTCGGCTAAGATACCTTTAGAATACAAAACATTGTATCCAAAATATGCCAATGTTAAAAAAATCTATTTATTTTATTCTTTAACGTCAATCGCAAATGTGCAGTAGCACATCTGAAAAATGTGCAATAATTTGCCGTTAATTGTTATAAAAAGTCTGCCAAGTTATGCCAGTATAGCTTCCGCACTGTTTTCATTGGCTAAAATATATCTATATTACCATCTATACAATTTTTCGTATGAGAATAAAATCTATGGGAGAAGCCGATTCGGAAATAAAGTTATCCTTCAACATTCGCGGGTTTGATATCAACGAATATCGTTTATCAGTTAATATTAAAATGCTTAATAGTACCGTATTCGAAGAGTCGATATTTGATTATTTGTAATTAAAAAAAACATCAATGCATACTGAACATGCATTTCACTATTGTCAGTGCAAAAGGTCACATGTAAAAATTGATTGTTTTACAAGAGACCATAAAAACTCATTATTTTTTTTATGGTTTATTAGAATAATTTCATATTTTATTGTCATCTGATATTTTCCGTAGTAGCAGACTACTTATATCTGTTGCAAACTACAAAATGTCCCCTTTAGCACAAATAGAATAAAAAATCGAAAATTTTTACATACGACCTTTTGCACTAATAGTAGTGATATATACTTAATAGATATGTTTTCGCTCGTAAAACGGATGGAACAAAAAATCCATAGGAAGAAAATCAACTTTTTGTTTGTTCGGAGTTAACGAGACTAATACTTTTTTTCAGTCTGAACAAAATGAATTAAGCTGGAATATAAAAATATGAGTGAAGTTGAACCAATTTTGATATTTAAGGAGAAAATCGAGACCACGACGAGCTGGTTGAAGTTCAATGGAAATAAAAGCAATCAATTTTTTTATTACAAATTCAGAGTAAAAGTTACTTTAATTTCACTGAAAATTACACGAAATTTAAGTAACAGTATACCTAAAAAAACGCACAAATAAAAACTTCGAACTTTCCAATTAAAATTTTAAGGCTCATAACTGAAGCATCTTGGTACGTAACTAAGAAAGCATTATATACAGACTCAGTAAAATTAAAAAAAAAAATGAAGGCCCATTTTTTTCTCGACGGCTATTTTTAATTTTCTTTTCGACTGAAAACATGTTTTGGGAAAATACCTGTAACTCTGATTGTTTTGTAAATATTAAGCCAAAATAAGAACTGAAATAATTTAGAGTATATTCAATCCTTAGATTTACAGACATTCCCCAAAACATGTTTTCAGTCGAAACGAAAATTAAAAATGGCCGCCGAGAAAAAACTCTGAGCCTTAAATTTTTTTGATCACGGCTTTGAAATTTCAAATAAATATAGAATAACTGGTAAAAAAATTATAAAAACCAAAAATTTCGAGCAAAAAAATTAATTGAAATTGTCTGATTTCAAATCGATCGAACCTATAATATTTTTAGACCGCACCCCGACTAACTTTTGAAAATATTATATTGGTAGTTGTCGATGATTATAGGTGAAATTGAGGTTTTATTCAGAAAAAAACTCACGTGGCTTTATTAAGTAGTATTTATCTTAATTTTCTATTTATAATAATAATAACCTTTATTTGTACATACAATGCAAAAAAAAAAAATGATGAAAATTAGATATATACAAAATCTTTACATTTTGATTTATATTTAACATCCTTATATGTACAAAATCAACATTCTAGTTGAGGTTTTGAGTTCGATTTTCTTTTTCTTTCTTTTTTTTTTCCTACCTTTCTTGCAACCACACTAGGTAATGAACCTGTCCCATCCGTTTTCACTCTTTCCTCTCCAATGCTACTCTCTTCCAGGCTGCTCCCCCGCATCTTCATCTCCTTGTCTTCGTCCCCAAGAGATCACGTGAAGAAGAGAGGACCCCCGCCGACAGACTGGGACAAGGAGATGAACGAATTATCTATTTATAGAACCATTAATCAGTTTCTAATACGTGATTATGAAGAGCAATAGGTCTTTAAGTTAGATTTCTATTAGAAAACAGTATTGCCCGCGCTATAGTCTCCTTTTTATCAAATCATTAAAACTCCTTCCTTTTTCCTGAGTTCCTTCAGTTTATCGTAATTATATTTCTATCTACGACAATTCTCAGTAACGAGTTATTTTCTAATTTAATTAATTAATTTTATAAAGTACTAAAAACAACAACCCGCGAATTTTCGTAAATAAAAAAGGTGTTGGTTACGATAAATAAATGTCATTCACGAAGTATTGAACAAGTAATAATTTGATAAAATAAATGGAATATGGTGGAAGGGTGGTCTGGGATATCGGAGAAGTATAAGGAAGTATAATAATGCTACTTTGTATTACTGATAATTAAAACGCCAGAGTTTAATGGAAGGAAGATAGAATTGTTAGCAGAATAGTTTAAAACCATAGTTTTTATAATTTTATCTTATTAAGTGGGGTTGATCGATTCCGTCTTTCATTACAAAGAAGTAGATCTAAACTGGTGGAAATACATCTGATTATTATATATATATTTTTTAAAAATAATTTCACAAAATATTCAAAGATTTAATTTTATTTTTTATGACAGAAGATGCTGAAAATAAAGTACTGAAGAAGGAATAAAAGCCAGTTTTTATTAAGGTCTACCGTTTGAGGACAGTGGCGCCCTCAGGTGTTAAAGTGCTTTTATTAATTCACCCCCGCACAGTTCCTCTCTCTCAATATCTCTTTAGTCCCTTCTTTATTTGAGAAAGAGGGAGAGATAGGACGGGGAAGAGATATATAGATCTCTTCTTTGTTCCAGTAGCTTTTGAACATACATAGCGAGAATTTTTTTAATCTCTTCCATACTCTTAATAAAAAAAAAAAAAATATGAGTTTAACTTCAGAACGTTCCATACCGCTTGTGTTGCTAAGTCCGATACAAAGAATGTTTTTTTAGCTTCGTAAATATCAGGTTGACCTCAGTTACCACTTTTTCAAAGCTTTGCAGAACTAAAATAAACATATAACTCGAAAACAGTCATACAGTGATTTCGTTATAAATGGAAAAAATCAAAACCATAAATCCTTGAAACTCTAACATACAGGTGAACAATTACCTGCTAAAGTTTCGCTAATTAGTAAAGGGAAACAAAAATTCCTATACCTTAAATATATTTTATTATTATTATTATTGAAATTTACTACTCTATTAAATGATAAATACAACAAGTAAATATGAACAAGTAACTATGAACAATGTACAACATGAAGAGAAACTACCCATTAGTAGCTCTCCAATTATATTTCTATATTAGAAGGTCTCGAAGCCATCTTCTTTTCAGACGCATCGGAGGGTTATCAGGAATAGAAGAGGAAGCAAGGTTGGAAACAAGAGGTTTCGGATGGTTCAGAAGTTTATTATGGAAGGACAGGTATCTGGATTGAGCTAAATCGTAAAACATACGGTACATTAAGGTCATTATGGATGATTTTATTTGTAACAAAGTAGGGAGCATTAAGGATTTTACGAAGGATTTTGGATTGTAGGGATTGGATACGAGAGAAATTTGATGGTTTATTAGAGCTCCAAAGCTCGATCCCGTAAGTCCAAATAGACCTTATTATAGTAATATATATTAGTCATTTGTAAATAGTTGGAAGTTTAGAGCGTTTGTCTAGTAAGTGCTTCAGTAGTCGAAAACGTCGGGCGGTTTCTTGTCGTTTTAGTCTGGTATGGGGGACCTTAAATATAATAATACAAAAATTTGTTAATTACATTAAATAAAGAAAAGAAAAACAATAGTCCTTGGTACAGACCTCTTTTTATCGAATTATTAACATCCGCCTGAAACTTCGTGGATAGTTTCATCTCATCGTAACCTACAGCTATTTCATTAACGAAAACTCTTGGAATCGGGGCGTTTTCAATCGGAGATCAGCGTATTAAACATCGTTATTTTGACATTTTTGGGGTGTAGGTCACGCCAAACGAATCAACATTTTTGAATGCCACTTTTTTTCTCGATATTGTGATCAAATTATACTAAAATTATAGTAAAAAAAATGGGTATTTACAAGTTTTTATTATCGAATTAAATCGACAAAGTTTGTTGATCTCCAGATTGAAAACGCCCCAATTCCGAGAATTTTCGTAAATATAATAGTTGCAGGTTACGATGAGATGAAGCTATTTACGAAATTTCAGCCGGATATTAATAATTTGATAAAAAGGGGTGTGTACCACGGACTAATACAGTGTAAACAAGTTAATTTGACGCATGGATGAATTCCGAAAAAAGAGTTAAAACCAGCTTAGTAGGTTTTTTAAAGATAGTCACGGTTTTTATTGAATAAGAAGGAATTTCTCAAAAACTGTTCAAGATAATTAAAATTCTATGTACGCCATCGTAAAGTAGACAAAATGTATGAGGAAAAAAGGGTTTAAATTTACTATGGCCAAGAAAAGAAGGGCTTTCAAGGGATCTAAAACGGCTGCACTACTGCTGCCATTGTAGTAGCTATACCAGAAAAGCACTTTAATCCCGATCCATGAAATAATTCAGCTTAATGTACGTTATGTTATTATACCTGCTAAAAATCCCTTTTATCATTGACCTTAGTAAATCATTAATCATTGTTTTCCCAAAGAAAATTTTATCTACTTTACGATGATGTTCTTAGAATATTATTATCGTGAACAGTTTTTAAGAAATTCCTTCTTATTCAATAAAAACCGTGACTTCTTTAAAAACAAAAAACAAAAAAAAAAAAAATTGGTCTTAACTCCTTTTCCGCTTTTCATAAAAGGGGATGTACACAGGGTGCCTCAGTTCTTACTGGCCGAACTCTAAGAGGTCATTCTAGACAAAATTTACAACAAAAATAATTTGATGCATTGGCTGATTCTGCACGAAAAAGGACGATCTAAGACTAATTTTTTTTTTTTTAAGGAAGTCACGATTTTTATTGAATAAGAAGGAATTTCTCAAAAACTGTTCAAGATAATTAAAATTCTAAGTACGCCATCGTAAAGTAGACAAAATTTATGAGGAAAAAGGGTTTAAATTTACTATGGGCAAGAATAGAAGGGCTTTCAAGGGATCTAAAACGGCTGCACTACTGCTGCAATTGTAGTAGCTATACTAGAAAAGCACTTTAATCCCGATCCATGAAATAATTCGCCTTAATGTAGGTTTTATGTTATTATACCTGCTAAAAATCCCTTTTATCATTGACCTTAGTAAATCATTAATCATTGTTTTCCCAAAGAAAATTTTATCTACTTTACGATGATGTTCTTAGCATATAATTATCGTGAACAGTTTTTGAGAAATTCCTTCTTATTCAACAAAAACCGTGATTTCCTTAACAAAAAACAACACAAAATTGGCCTTAACTACTTTTCCCCTTACCATAAAAGAGAATGTACACAGGGTGTCTAAGTTCTTAATTGCCAAAGTCTGAGATGATATTCTAGAAAAAATTTCAAACAAAAAATCATTTGATGCATTGGCCGATTCCGCACGAAAAAGGAAGATCTAACACTAATTTCGTTTTTTTTTTTTTTTAATTAAGGAAGGGACGGTGTTTATTGAATAAGAAGTAATTTCTCAAAAATTGTTCAAGATAATTAAAATTCTAAGCACGTCATCATAAAGTAGACAAAACGTTTGAGGAAAACAGAGATTAAATTTACTGTTGTATAGTTTGTGATTATTATTTTACTTTTGTTAATTTTATATTTTCTGTATATATGGTATGAATGTGTTATATCATATATCACTATAATTATTGTCCACGTGACATATTGTTATGTTTCTAAATAAAAAAAACTGTTGCCAAGGATAAAAGGGACTTTCAGAAGATCCAATTGGGCGGCAGTACTGCTGCCTTTACAGGATCTATACCGGAGAAACACATATCTGTAATCGAGATTCGTGAATTAATTCGGCATAATGGTAGACCTTTATCAGACCCTCTGTAAGTCCCTTTTATCATTGACCTTAGTAAATTTAATCACTGTTTTCTCAAAGAAAATTTTATCTACTTTACGATGATGTTCTTAGAATATAATTATCGTGAACAGTTTTTGAGTAATTCCTTCTTATTCAATAAAAACCGTGACTTCCTTAAAAAATAAAAAAAAACACAAAATTAGTCTTAACTGTTCATAAAAAAGAATGTACACAGGGTGTCTAAGTTCTTAATTGCCAAAGTCTGAGATGATATTCTAGACAAAATTTCAAACAAAAAATCATTTGATGCTTTGGCCGATTCCGTACGAAAAAGGAAGACCTAAGACTAATTTCGTTTTTTATTTAAGGAAGGGACGGTTTTTATTGAATAAGAAGGAATTTCTCAAAAACTGTTCAAGATAATTAAAATTCTAAGCACGTCATCATAAAGTAGACAAAACGTTTGAGGAAAACAGAGATTAAATTTACTGTTGTATAGTTTGTGATTATTATTTCAGAAGATTTCAGAAACTTTCAGAAGATCCAATTGGGCGGCAGTACTGCTGCCTTTACAGGATCTATACCGGAGAAACACATATCTGTAATCCTGATTCGTGAAATAATTCGGCATAATGGTAGACTTTATCAGACCCTTTGTAAGTCCTTTTTATCATTGACCTTAGTAAATTAAATCACTGTTTTCTCAAAGAAAATTTTATCTACTTTACGATGGTGTACTTAAAATTTAATAATCGTGAACAATTTTCGAGCGATTCCTTCTTATTCAATAAAACCCGTGACTTCCTCAAAAACAAAATCCACAAAATTGGTCTTAATATCTTTCTCGTTCGAAATCGGCACATGCATCAAATGAACTTTTTTGTTGGAAATTTTGTCTCAAATCACTCCCCAGAGTTTTGTCATTAAGAATTGAGATACTTTATGTACATTTCCTTTTATGTACTGACCAAACATTAAAAATTGAAAATTTATACAAGAATCCATGAATTGCCATATCAAGAATATAACTATCGTATTTATTATTATTTTTATCGAAATCCATTGTTATTAAATATTTTCTGGCATGGTAATTACAAAGCCTAATTTTAGTAGAACTATCTAAACAAAAAAACGCTGCAAATTATTCCACAATGGTTTATTATTTCCAAACAATTATACATCTAAAGTAACATAACCTTCCTAGTAACAAAGGAAAATAAATAAAAAGTGATTCCAATTATTGGACTAAACTTTTTTTTTTAAATGATTACTAATATGCTAAAAAAAAAAAAAGCATTACTTCAGTAACACATTAAAAATTTAAAAATCAAACAAATGATATAATATTAGGAGTAAAACATATAAAAAAAACTGGAGACTATATTTTTGCTCCTAATTGTCCGATTTTAACGATTTTGTTTTGTTTTTTAGCAAATTACGTAAGCTTCTAAAAAAACCATATGCAATATCGACAAAAAGGTGTAATTTTTTTGAGTTATCCGGAATTTAATTTTACCATCCCTCGTAACTTTTTTCCAGCTTCTCTTCGTTGAAGTATGTCGTATAGATAAATTTAAAGGGCGTCGAGAAAATGACTTTAGCCGTTGACAATGACATTGAAATCGGTACATTCGTTTAGGAGCTACAGTCTATAGCAACGCAGGTTTTTCAGCCGCCATTTCGAAAGTAAAAGGCGGATAGTGATGACGATAAAGGAGGATCGTGCTCAGGTGACCTCAGCAAATTTTATATCTGAATTTGAAAAAAAAAACGGTCCAGTAGTTTCGGAGAAAATGCGCGGACGGCGGACGGCGGATGGATAAAAAAAAATTTATTCGTTTTTCGAATTCTACGCATCCTGAAACGTGAAACCTCAAATTTTGAGAAGGCGTTAAGTTTTTGAATTTTTTGGTCGATCACAATGGTTGATCATTGAAAATAATAAACCAAAACTAAAAATATCAGATTGAAAGGTAACTACGGTAATTACAAATAGTTTTGTAGACCCATGAAAAGAACCAGTTGACATTTACTTTGCAGACGAAAATTTCCTAGAATCCGATAAACCTCCTACAGCCCGGGCTATTTAACTCGTTTGCAGTTGGAATAAGCCATATAACTATTATTTCCCAAACAAAATTCCCTTTTTATTTTCCTTCTCGGTAATTAATTTTTTAAATTACTTTTTACTTTTTATGAATGGAATTTTAATCCCCTCCCAATCATAGATTTCCTGAAATTCAGTCTTCCTTTCAGTATATACCCATTTCACTTCATTTCCGAGAATTCCATAATACATAAACTGGAAGGCTGAGCTGAGACTACCAAAGGACCTAGTTTAAGTGTAAAATCGTGTTATGAGACCGGCATGATAATTACATTTTGCAACTTAAAGGGCCCCTCACATGTTAAATATTATTTAAGCAACATAAATGTAGGAAATATATTGAGATGGTTCCCTCACGTGTCAGTTATGGTCTTGCATTCATCAAAGAAATATTTATTTTTCTAGGACATGAATAAAGTGAATTTCATATTACTTTATTTGCCTTGGATATGCCATTAAAAAACAAAACAAATAACTTGTGTGGTTTAGACAAGACGATAGAAGTGAATACATCAATAATAATATGTGAAGTTCTGGCAATGGTCAGATTCTACACTCACGACGTGAGTGTATGTGACTAAAGCGCTCTCGCTCAATCTCCACTGGGTTTAGCCCCAGTGACGCGGTTGAGAGAGTAGTGCAGAGATCTTCTGAAGTCATGTTTTTCCATACACAGTTGGAGGAACAAGTCTGGCTCGGAGTTCTCTCGCCTGATTGTAAATAGTGTATTTAAGTATCTATGTGTTTTTTTATTTTCATTTATTTAAATTTAATTTATTTTATTCATATTTCTTGTATATATACATATATATTTTTTTCTGTTTAATTTATTTTTATTTATCGTACATAGATTGTGAATGTGATTTCTGAAAACTATTATAAATGTCCTTTGAGACAGATTGTAATATTTCTTAATAAACATGTTATAAAAATAATATGAAATATAAATTTACATATTTAATGAATACAAATTATAATGAATGCAATTGTTTAGTTCAGATATGTTCAAGTATATCCATATGCAAATAAAAAATTCTATTCTACTTTTAAACAACTATATAAGTTTATTTTTAAATATTTAGTAGTTACGGAATCGAGTTTCGGGGTTCTACTAAACCATCGAATTCCTCTCGTATTAGATCCTTACAATCCAAAATTCTTCGAAAAATCCTCAACGCTTCTTACTTTGTCACAAATAAAATCATCCATAAAGACCTTAATGTTCCATATGTTTCTAATTTAGCCGAATGCAGATATCTGTCCTTCCATAATAAACTGCTGAACCATCCGAACCCTCTTGTTTCCAATCTTGCTTCCTCTTCTATTCCTGATAAACCTCCGTGGCCTCTGACAAGAAGATGACCTCGGGACCTTCTAATATAGAACTTTAATTTGACTGCTACCAATGGGTAGTTTCTCTTCATGTTGTTACATGTCATGTCATAAAAAAAAAAAATTAATATCATCTTTGTTCGTTTTACAATGTCTTCAGCTGACATGTCCATCAATACGAAGACTAAAAAGACGCTGAAGGAGAGACCTTCTTATTTCACAAAATATCGTAATTGATTCAAGCCAGCGAAGAGGTACTGCTGGGTACTATCCTTCTCCATCCCTGATACGTCAGATTCGTTACTTTAATCAAACTATCGGCTGAATGTCAACAGTTGTCGACAGGAGCAGATTTATATTGAGCTAAAAAAAAAAAATCATTAATACTATTATTCCCAAAGTTCTCGGCCACTACTGTAAATATTAACTTGCACTGATTGTTTAACCTACTCTTTAATGGTCCTGATCTATTGTTCAGGACTGTAGATAAGAAGGCCTCGCTAATGAAGACTAGGGGTCGATGGAAGAGAACTGATCTGTTGTGAATGTGGATTAAGGATTCCACTCCAGTCTGGAGGAATTGAATGGAGAGCTCCTGGAGCCATTCTGGAGGATACCATTGCCGCCCTGCCTCGAATGAATAATATATAGACTTCTTTCGTTATTAAAGTGGCTTTGGCACTATCTTCCCCTTCTTATTTAAATTTCTATTTGCTTTGAACCGCTTTATTATAAGTTTAATATAAATTTTCTGTATTTAAGTTCTATCTACCATTTCACATTATCTATCATTTTAACTTATTTTCTTCTTCGCTTTAATTATGACTAAAATTAATGAAATATAAGTGACTTAAAAATTTCTTTTTTTTCTTTTTAAGAAGAAGGGAGGAATTTTATTTATATTAAACTGTTCACCGAAGTTCGAAATTATACAATAATCATTATTGAAAATGTGAGGAAAACTTATATGAATTTGCATGTTTCCAAAATTTTTCTTTACTCTAATACTTTAGTTTATTTGTTTTTTCTGAAAGCATATACATTTATACGTACTTACATTACAAAATAGTTCAGTAACATTTGTTTTTGTAGTTGAGCAATAATGAACCAGCTAACTTAAAGAACGTTCTCTCAATAAGTCGTTATTACCTTTTAAAGAACCCATTAAATACATATAATTCAATAATTTATAAGTGTTTTGAGCCCAAATCGTTTTAAAACAAGCACCGGATCTCGAGGATAATTTGAACCGGCGAGCTTAAAAATTGAGCTGTTCACTCTCAAAAAATCGTTACATACCTTGTTTGTGGCTAAACATTCGGTATGTAATTCGGTATGTAATCCGACGGTAGTCGGATAATAATTTAAACTTTATCTCTTCACTATAGTCGACTATCGATAAGTCGAAGTCCCTGGGATTACAAGAAAATTTTTGGAATATCGAGCTTAAATATAAAAGTTTATTAATCTATTACCGTTTTTCATTTGAAATCGATTATTTCTGCTTAAAACGAAATTATTCGTTAGACCGATAAGCCAAGGAGTAAGTGGAGAGAAAGTAAGGTTGATGAAGGAGTTCCGGAAAAGATGATGAAAGAGAAGATTCTTATCATGGGCTCCTCCTCTATATCTTGTATCTTGATGTTTCGAGGGGGTTCCAATCTCAGGGTTATATCTATATATATAGTAAATATATACTGACAGTATATATATATAAATATATATGTATATGGATATTATTTACATTATCAATGGAAAAATACAAACAACAAAGCCATGAGTTTCCAACATACAAGTGGATAATTAACTTGCAAACTTTTTTTTTTCTCATTGTATTATGCCTAATCAGCTGTTCAATATAACCTGCCTTAGTTGTTATTAATATAACCTTTTCTTTCCTTCAGTATGTATTTGGATGGTTTCGTGAGATGTCTACTGGAATAATTTTTTGTTTGATTCTTTTTCTTTTTTCTTTTTTCATATAAGTG
Source organism: Nezara viridula (assembly GCA_928085145.1). Classification (NCBI taxonomy): domain Eukaryota; kingdom Metazoa; phylum Arthropoda; class Insecta; order Hemiptera; family Pentatomidae; genus Nezara; species Nezara viridula. Next base: position 22,467,605 of record OV725080.1, on the reverse strand, counting down.
ATCTTGGTTTCTCTGCACTGATGATCCCTGAATTGACGAAACGTTGCCAAGTTAACTATACACTTGTTGGAGGCTTTGTAGTTTGGATTTTCTATTTATAACATGATCATATTATTTCTCTTCTCTAGCCTTATGCTTATTATATATATAAAAAAACCTGTGTAAACAAAAGGCAAGGCAAGGAAGCATAAATAAAATCTATATTAATAAAAACGTAAATGTTCGTTTGTTCGAAACCGCTAATCTCTTATAAAACCTCTTTGAAATATTGACATAACGTTTCTATCGCATTCAGGAGTGTTTTTATATACATTTAATCACCCTCCGTTCTTTTGTTTCGGAATGGCGGCCCAAAAACATGTGTCGCTATAGACTGTAGCGGCTAAACGGCTGTAACGATTTTAATTAAACTTCTCCTTGAAGCCCTTTTAATTTATGTATATGGCAACCGTCTCTGAAAAGAGTATTATTTATAATATATGTTGGATATTCTAGAGTTGGAAAATCTCAGTATCTATACAAAGAATGTAACAACAAAGAATATCGCATATTCACAAGTATTGTTTCATAAAATACATTAGAAACATCCAATTTATTTTCTACTTTTTTATTTTTTATTTAACCAAAATGAGGCACAGCAACGCTTGGCTGGGTCAGCTAGTTATATATATAATTAAACCTGTGTAACCAAAAGGGAATGCAGGGAATCATGTGTGTGTATATATATATATATATATATATATATATATATATATATACATATATATTATTATATTATGTATGTATATATATATTAAAATAAAAAAAAAGAAATATTTTCATTATTCAACAGCAAGTGTTTCTGAACTCGTTAGATGATTGCTTCCAATTTCGGGTAATTATAGAAGAAAAACAAAACCATTTTAGGATGTCGACCGACCGCTCTGAGCGCTTATCAAAGCACACCTGGTAATCACTGAAGATAACAGCACCATTTCTAAGTGAAATTGAGCAGCTTAACAACATTAGTTGACTCATTAACGTTACATATACTTAGGTAGGAGGAAAGGAAAATATGCGCTCAGCACGCATTTAAAATTAATTTTTACCCACAAACTTTTTTTGATGAATATATTGTTATTTTAGCGAACAACGTGAAATATCTATTTGGATTGAACCTATTAAAATTGAAACCTTGTGTGTGTATTTATATATGTGCGTGTTTATTTATTTATCTATCGCGATACAGGATAAATAAGTATACCATTTCTAGGTTTCTTCTTTGTTGTCCATATTATTTAAATTTTTTCTCCCATTTCCCTCGTTCATTCTTCTTTCCATTTTTTACCTTCTTGCTCCTCCTTATCCGCTACAAGAACCTTTAAGTTTTTCACTATTTTCCCGAATTGTTTTCATATCTTAATAATCTTTATCTTTGATACCCATTTTTTCTGCTCCATCTTTAATTTCTTACCAATGTCCTTTTTTGTTCTTTAGTTCCATCACTTTATCAAGTATTAGTTTGTTTAATCCTTTCCACTCTTCTTGGCCCGTATATTATTGTCAATATCTTTCTTTCTATTCTTAGAAACGATTCCATGTTGCTAAATCCCACATCCCACATCCCACACATAGTCTTCATCATATAGAATATCACGGTTTTATAACTGTTTCGTAACGTCCAATTTTGGCTTTCCTAGAAGGATTCTTTTTGTTATATAAAATTCATGACTCATTTATTTAATTTTACTTCCCTACGTCTTCGCTTGCGTGTCTACTCTCTTGTAGTTCATAAGTTCCTCAGGATGTTTAATTGTTTTACCGACCTGATTTTTTCCGTATTTAGTTCGAAATTAATTTAAAAAAAAATAGATAATGAAGATTAAATAAAGGTAACGGAACACTACAAAGTGTACAGGTAGTGTTCAAACAAAAGAGAAAAAGTTGAAAAGTAAAAAAAAAAAAAATGAGATAAGTTTAAAGAAGTTTCCTGGATAAGCTATAACAGAACTTTGAAAGAAGGGCTCCTCCTTAGAGACAAACTTTGAGAGACGTAAACTTTACACTACCAAGATTTCTAAGGCTTCATTAATTTAGTATGCCTAAATAACAGACACTCAAAAGATTCTTCAGATGATGGCCCTTTCAAATATAATTTTTCCAATAAAGTTGTTCTAAAAAATAACCCGAATTAAAAAAATATTTTAGGATGTGAATATGATAATCGTTCTCTTTGATACTCATTTTTCCACTTCCATTTGTAAATGTATATATATTTATTCTTTGGAAAAGCTAGGTATTAAAAGGTATAAGGTACAGGGTATGGCAGAGTCCATTATTTTGGATTCACTGGGAATCCTACACCGTCATCTCTATTAAATTTGGTCATTGCTTTCTGAATCCTGGCGATCGAATTGAGAAGAAAAGATAGAAAACAACAAATGACATTTTCATATACGAAATGTATGAAGCTGAATTGTTAACTAGATAGATTAGTACGTTGTGACAGTTAGAAACTCAACACAGTTGAGCAGCATTACAATTTTGTTGCAAATATGATTGACAGAAAATATTTTGAGTCCATATTTCTTATTCCTCATTCAGGGTTCAATTTATCCTTCAAATTTCATATTTTTTCATTTATTTAACGAATTTTCAATTTTTAAATGCTGCTATTTTAATGTTCGTATCCTTTAACAATATTCCACTGATCCCTGTCGAGCAGATCCGTTACCTAGGACTCCTTCTTGACAAACGCCTTATCTGGAATCCTCACACTAAACTTGCCTAGATAAAAGACAAGAATCTACCAACAGATTCCGCCTACTACAACACTTACTTGACAAACGCTCTAAACTTCCTCTATCATATCATCAACAATCATCGTCCTTCCTACGCCTACAACCTTCTCCAATTCAAGTCCTCAGTCCACTCCCTCTCCACAAGATCTCGACCTTCCGACCTTTACATTCCTTCTCACAGATCTGCCTCGTTCCAAAACTCCTTTATTGCACGTTCTGTTAGTTTCTGGAATTCTCTTCCTATCAAAATCCAACATTCTTCATCCATATCTACATTCAAAACCCTCCTATTCCAATTCCTGTCCCAAAAGCAGTCAGGCACCAGCTAACCTTTTATGTAAAATTACATATTATCTATAAGAACATATTCACATATAGCTCATAATCTAAATATTTATTATAGATTCGACTTTCTTTTTTTTTTTCTTTTTTTTCAACAGAAACAGATTTTACTGTTAAGAAGAATATACATTTATTTTTTATTTTTTATAAAAGGGTTTATTTATATTTTAACATTGTACATAGTTTTAAGTATCTTAGTATGGTTTCAAGAGTTTTTCATGTAGATTTTTTTATTTTGTATATAGTATGTATAACCAATATTTTTTTCTTTTCTTTTTTTTAATGACCTATCTTTATCTTAATTTGTTATGTTTGTTTTTATCTGGCCAGATGTAAAATTTTAATTTCTGTACTTTTTTGTTATTCTGAAGGGACTTCGTCCCAGAATAAAATTATTTTTCTATTCTATTCTATTCTATTCTACAAAACATTCATTTACACTACCATCATCAGGCCCATTTGAGCATACGGTATTGAGCTTTGGGCTCTACAAAAACATCAAATTCTTCCAGTATTCAATCCTTACAATCCAAAATCCTCCGTAAAATCCTAAATGCTCCTTATTATGTAAGAAATAAAATTATCCATAAAGACCTCAATATTCCTCTTGTGGAAGACTTGGCACGAACTAGATATACCTCTTTTCATTCCAAACTCTTTGGTCACAGCAATCCTCTAGTTTGTAACATTTCATCCAACACAATGAATTTCATGACAAGCCTCCGAGGCGTCTGAAAAGAAGCTGGCCAAGGGATCTCCTAAATTAATTTATCTTTGAAGTGTTACCAATGGGTAGCTTCTTCACAAGTACCTTCATGTTACATATTTCTCTAGCAGATTTACTGGTTGTATATATGTTTACAGTTGTAAATTTCAATAAAATAATAAATAAAACTTTTTTTTAAGTTTCTAATTATTATTTCGAAATATATGTGATGTGATGGTAAGTAAAACAAATAGATGTATGTGTATATATGTTATTGTTATATATGTGGAAATAAGTTATTGCAAAATCTTTTGTAATATGTTCGTATGTGGACTTTAAGTGTTGGAATTTGTAAGTCTTTGTGTAAAGTAATGTTACTGACGTACCAGGGAACCTCGGTCAAGGAAGTTTTTTATTGAAAAGTCAGCAGTTTACGTATGTGAACCTTTTTGGCTGTCCCGTATATATCTGTGAAGCGTAGGTCCAAAACGGGTTTAAGTAAGTAAGTGTATGTTTTAAATTTTTGACTTAGTTTTAATTTCGAACGTCTTGAAAGGAGTGAATATAGCAGTCGTAGACATTGATTTAGTGTTTTTGTTTTGTTCTAGATGTGTGGGCCCGATATATATCAATATATGAGTAAGGAAAAGTAAAAAATATGCATCATGAAAAATATATTACACTATATATAGTGTTACTTTAAAGTAACAATACATTTACTATCAGCACATAGGTTTTTTGGAAATTAAATAGAAACTATATATAAAAAAAAATTAATGAGATTTAAATTATTCCTTATTGAGTCAATGAACTGGTTACAGTTATTTTGACTCTAATTAACCCGTTCCTTCAAACATTTGTTACGTTCTATAAATGAGTCTGCAACCGGTTGCTATTTACCTATTCAGTCCTGTTTAAAGTTTCAATAACGAGAATTGTGTCCATAAACTTAAGTGCCTCTTGAATAAAAGAACCCTAAACCTTCAAGTAGACTTCACCTGTTAGATAGTCTTCCGGTAGAACCACCGCCGGATCTACGGGAGGAGGGGGGACTTTCGGGCTGAAGCCCCTGAAAATGGTAAAATATTACCTTGCCTTATTAAAAAAATATTTAAAAAGTATTATTTTTCGTGTAATTACATTTAATAGGATTTAAAATCACTTACACACCATCTCGTATAGTTAGTTATTTTCTTTCTTTTTCTTCCACAGTAATTATCGTTATAAATTAAAAAGGAAAAAAAAATCTTACGTGCTGAAGCCCCTTTAAAATGGTTCTACGCTAGTGGGTAGAACCACTAGCGGATCCAGGATTTAATTTTGGGGGGGAGGCTTCACCCCGAAACCTTTGTTTTTCATAAAAATAACGATAATTACTTTGGAAAAACAGAAAGAAACTAACTACCTTTATGAAATGGTGTTTAAGTTATTCCTTTAGTACTTTTAAATGTAATTACATGAACAATAATACTTTAAGAGGTATTTAAAAAAAAATTCCCATAAAACATGGTAATATTTTGCCATTTTGGGGGGGCTTCAGCCCGAAAGCCCCCCCAGTAGATCCGCCCGTGGGTAGAACTGCCTATAAATGAAGGAAAAACCATAAAATAAAATTGGCTGATACAATCCATGAAGGGTCTTGATTTCAGTATTTGATAAAACAGTTCTATTTTTGATCAATGGATATAACAGAAGGTGCTGTGGTAAACATAAAAAATGAAAAACCTGATGGCTAGAATCGGCCGAAACTTTATGAATGGTGTATTAAAAAATACAGTCGATTATCAGTAATGCGAACCTCGACAATTCAAATTCTTTAGCTGTTGGTAAATCGAAAAAAGACTGTATTTTGTACGCTCGATAACTCGAAATCTTTAATCCAATCTTACAATCCAAAATCCTTCGTAAAATCCTCAATGCTCCCAACTTTGTTACAAATAAAATCATCCATAACGATCGTAATGTTCCTTATGTTTCTGACCTGGACCAATCCAGATACCTTTCCTTCCATAATAAACTTCAGAACCATCCAAACCATCTCGTTTTTAACATTGCTTCCTCTTCCATCTCTAACAACCCTCCGAGGCGTCTGAAAAGAAGATGGCCTCGAGATTTCCTTTTGTAAATACATTTTTAGTGATAAATACATCTACCAGTGGATAGTTTCTCAACAAATGGTTTCATGTTATTATATTCTTTTGTTCACATTTACTGAATGTATTTTTATTTGTAACAAAGTTAGAATGGTAAAATTAAATTCTAGATAACTCAAAAATTTTACTCTTTGAGAAAAAATAATAAATAATAAACATGCAACAAAAAATAAAATAGACTGAATGCTAATTCAATAGATGCTCGATTTATATAATAGATGTTTTCAAAATTGATTAATTTACTTAGCTTTTTCTACTATAAGCCATCCAATCGTTATTAAATAGCGAAATGTAAAAACGGAGTAATATGTTTCTACACCGCCGCGGATAAACGGCCCTGGAGCTAGAAGACAGAGGGCTGCAGACAGCCTCGGGAGGCAGGTAATGGTCTGGAGATCTGGAGGGCTTTGCCGAACCCATTAAGGGGAATGGACTGTCTGCCTTATTTAACAAAAGAAGCTCCCACCTCCCAGACCTTGCTGCTTCTTCGGGGTCGTCCCCTCCCCGTCATCCTGGAGGTCACAGCCGTTGAAGGGCGAAATATAACTGGCTTAGGGGGGGGGGGACGATCGCTACTCAGGATTTATTCAGGAAGTGGGAAGCTGATGCTTAAAATGTATTAGAAGAAAAAATAAACCAAAAATATTTTAAAATCGCGATATCTCTACTAATAGTGCTTCGATTTCGATGAAACTTCTTTAATTTTTTAGGAAATTTAAAAACCTTTAAACCATTTTATCACAATATCAACAAAAAAGTTTATACTTTTTGTGTTATTCGGAATTTAATTTTACCATCCCTCGTAACTTTTCCAGCTTCTTTTCTTTGCAGTATATGATATAGATAAATTTAAAGGGAGTCGAGAAAATGACTTTAGCGAAGTTTCATTGAAATCGGTACATTCGTTTAGGCACTACAGTCTATTGCAACGCAGGTTTTTCTGCATTTTTTGTTTCTCCTTTATTATTATTACTTTATTAGAATAGTCATAATCTAGGCCTCACTTTTCTCTGTCCTAAAATCAATTTATAATTATATGATCTAATACATAATACAGAAATTACTAGTTCTGCTTATTTTGATTGCTGATTCGATGGATTGCTACGAGCTACATGCCCCACCATCTTAACCTCTGTGCATCATGGGATATTGATGGACCTATTTCTGTAAGCAGTTCTTTGTTGGTCTTTCTTCCCAGGTCGCTCCGTTTATCGAATATTTCAACAACTTTTTTTTATGGTGCCGTTTAGTGTCCAGGTCTCACAGCCATATATTAGAACTGGCTTTATCATAGCAATGTACACTCTTAGTTCTAGATTAAACCCACATACCAGACTGAAACGACTAGAAACCGCCCGACGTTTTCGACTACTGCAGCACTTACTAGACAAACGCTCTCAACTTCCAACTATTTACCAAAGATTCATATATATTACAATAATAACGACTATTTGGACTTACGGGATCGAGCTTTGGGACTTTACTAAACCATCAAATTCCTCTCTTATTCAATCCTTACAATCCAAAATCCTCCGTAAAATTATCAATGCTCCTTACTTTGTCACAAATAAAATCATCCATAACGACCTTAATGTACCATATGTTTCCGATTTCGCTCAATCCAGATACCTATCCTTCCATAATAAACTTCTGAACCATTTGAAACCTCTTGTTTCTAGCCTTGCTTCTTCTTCTATTCCTGATAATCTTCCGAGGTGTATGAAAAGAACATGGCCTCGGGACCTTCTAATAGAGAAATGTAATTGGAGTGCTACCAATGGGTAGTTTCTCTTTAAGTTGTACATGTCATGTTACTTGTTTCAAATTTACTTGTTGTATTTATCATTTATACAGTTTTAAATTTCAATAATAAAAAATTTTTTTTTTTAGATTTTTCGGGATTTCAATAACTTTCAGAGGGAGAAAGCTCTTTTTTCGCTAGTTATACGCTGATCTATTTCTGCTCGTTGGTCATTCGTTGAGGTTATTGTGGAGCCGAGGTATTTGAATTCATTTACTCTCGTGAATGATTTTCCTTCTCAATTGTGGGTAAATGGTTGACTGTTGTGAATAATGAAGAGAAGAATAGTTAGGATGATCAGTCAAATAAGAAGGCAAAAATAAATGATATTTATATAATATTTATTTTGATATCTTAGGTTTTCCTTCTCCTGTTATTGCGGTGGAATTTTCGGCTTATTATCATACATTTCTTTTTGTCTTCATTTACTTGTAGACCGATCTGCTCTGCCTCTCTTGGCCTATTTGGACTTACAGAATTGAGATTTGGGACTCTACTAAACCATCGAATTCCTCTCGTATCAAATCTTTACAATCCAAAAAATCCGTAATGCTCCTTACTTTGTAAGAAATAAAATAATCCATAATGACCTGAATGTTCCATATGTTTCCAATTTGGCCCAATCCTGATACCTATCCTTCAATGATAAACTTCAGAATCATCCTAATCCTCTCGTTTCTAACCTTGCTTCCTCTTCGATCCCTGATAACCCTCCTAGGCGTCTGAAAAGAAGATGGCCTCATGACCTCCTAATTTAGAAACTTTATTAGAGTGCTACCATGGGTAGATTCTCTACAAGCCTTATCATGTCACGTAATTATCTGTATCACATTTGCTGAATTTATATTAAATGTACAGTTGTAAATTTCATAAATAATATTAAAATAAATTAAAAAATTTATAAATGTATTGGGAAATTTATAATCTGCCTCTCCTATTAGTGTTGTAGCGAGTTTCTCAATGTCTTCTTGATTACTTCCAAGGACAGCTATATCTTTTGCATATCCAAGGATTTTATGATTTATTCCAACGTGGACCTCTTTATTTTCCTTTGATGTTCATATATATGAAAAGTAATTCTTACTGAAAAAACGCATGTACCGTGATTTTCATGCCATTGATATTTTAAATTTTCTCAAAATAGAGGTAAAAAATTATTAAAATTAACCCAATCGTAGAATGAAGTCAAAGACCTCGCAGATAGAGTTTTCCTCCCTCCGTTCCCCAGAGGTTGCAGAGTGTTGCTCAAGAAGGGACAGACTGTGGTAATTGTCTGAGTGAGTGACAGCCCTGGGTAATGGAGGCTGCCTCCTCTTAGCTCCCTGCCTCCTCGCCCTGGCCCCGTCTCTTACTAACATTAATTTGAACTTCTATTTTTATATTATACGCAGTCGATGTCTCATAAATTATCGATATTAGAGGGAAAAAAGTTTAAAAAATAACTTTTTTCTTTTTTCCTGGGAAGTTGTAAATTTAATTTAGTTGTTTGGCAATAATAACTTCCAGTTGTTAACAATTGAGTATATTTTACGATCAACGTTACATGTTAACGTTTCGTTGTTAGGTTAGTTGACGTTTCGGGAAATTTATTCCCATCTTCAGAACTGCAATTCCAATACTCTTGTGGATACAAGGCTAAAAATTTTTTAAGTAACAATATTGTGCTTGTTACATTACATATTTGAATTATGTTTGTTACAATAAATTTGTAATTATCTTAATTTTAATAATAATAACAATGTGCTCCATCGTCAATTTTCTAATTTATGTTCTAAAATTTATCATCTAGAGCAACATCCTCCTTTTGAACAATAATTGGGTTTCTGCCATAGTGAAAAATTTACCTTTGGATCTAACTGTTTTATCTGACTATTTTGATTGTTGTTGTTAGTGTTTGTTTTATGTGTCTGTGATTTCACTTCTATTAAATTTTAATTTTGTTCAATATGTCTGTATAATGGGTTCCTAAATGTTTAGTGTCTGTTTTGTAGTTGACTGTTGTTCTGTTGTTTTTTGTAATGTGTATTGCTTCAAGTAATTTTCTATTGGTGTTTTTTTGGATCTGTGCCTATTATCTGTGGTTTGTTAAAGTTAAATTTATGATGTAGTTTTATACTGTGATGTGCTAAGGCTGTTGTGTTTATGTTTTTTGGATTTTTACAGTTGGTGATGTGTTGTGAGATTCTAGTTTCTAATTGTTTGGATGTTTCACCAATGTAAATTTTGGAGAAGTTTTGACAGTTTAATTTATATATTGCATTTTTCTTGTTTATTGGTTCTATTTTATCTTTTGTGTTGGTGATAAAAAATAACTTATAATTATAAGGGGAAAATAACTTATTAATACTTCTCTTAAAGGCAGTTGGAATATTAGTAATGAAAATATTTTTGACGTTTCTTATTATTTATTTTTTAGAGTGAAAACTTTTTAGGAGCGTTTTGCATTTTTTTGTGGAGAGGGAATTAGATTGATCTGTCAGATTTCTGAAGTGTTTACGCTCGGGTAAAGTCGACTAGAGTCGATTAATTGAAATATTTTTACATATGGATTAAAATATCTCAGAAACTAAAAATCGGACCTGCCCTTCTGTAAGGAAGGAAATTGTTCGGCATTTCATCCTTTCTGTAATAGGCTATTTTTAAAAATTGTATCTTAACCCAACACTGTGTTAGAGAGTAGAAGAGGGGAAAGATAGAGTCCAAAATAAAATGATAACTGGTTTTATTGAAGATATGGATTAAAATCTGTAAGCGAGGGAATCGTTCAGCATTTCATCCTTTCTGCTATGGAATATTATTCCAAATTGTATCTTAACAAGACACCGTGTTAGAGAGGCGAAAAGGAAAAAAACACTGTCTAAAACCAAATGATAACGGTTTTCTTTTGGTGTATATGGATTAAAATATCTCAGAAACACTATTTCATCCTCTCTGTAATGGGCTATCATTTATAATTTATATTTCATATTATTAATCTCACCTTGTTGATGTGTTCTCAATTTATTTTTTTGTGGTTTAAGTGTTGTTTCCTGATTTAGTTCCTGTTGTTTCGAATACTGTACGTATCCTATAAAGTATTGGTACATATTCGAAATCTTATATATGTTTGCCATAGGTCAATGGTTTAGAACACTAGGCTATCGTGCAGGGTTATACAAGGCCATCAAATCCTCGTACCACAATAGTTACTGATATAGTACATACCCATCCTCTTCCTACCTTAAAATGCCTTCAAGCAAGCAAGGGAAAATTATAAATGGATACGTATGTATATATTGTAATTTGTATATTAAAATCGCTGGTGGGTTAGAAATAAAATAAAATCGAAATCTTATGAAATTTCCCAAAACATTTATAAAATTTTTAATTTATTTTAATATTATTTATGAAATTTACAACTGTACATTTAATATAAATTCAGTAAATGTGATAGAGATAATTACATGACATGATAAGGCTTATATAGAATCTACCCATTGGCAGCACTCTAATAAAGTTTCTAAATTAGGAGGTCATGAGGCCATCTTCTTTTCAGACGCCTAGGAGGGTTATCAGGGATCGAGGAGGAAGCAAGGTTAGAAACGAGAGGATTAGGATGATTCTGAAGTTTATTATGGAAGGATAGGGATCTGGATTGGGCCAAATCGGAAACATATGGAACATTCAGGTCATAATGGATTATTTTGTTTGTTACAAAGTAAGGAGCATTAAAGATTTTACGAAGGATTTTGGATTGTAAAGATTGGATACGAGAGGACTTCGATGGTTTAGTGGATTCCCAAAGCTCAACTCCGTAAGTCCAAATACGTCTTATTATGGTCATGTATATGAGTCTTATGTAATTAATTGAAAGATTATAGTGTTTGTCTAGTAAATGCTGTAGTAGTCGGAAACTTCGAGTGGTTTCTTGTCGTTTCAGTCTGGTATGTGGATTTTATAAAATCATTTGCATTTTATAAGTATTAGCAAAGGTACAGCGTATTTTAATTTATATGGAACATTTATTAACTTGTTTCCTTAGAACCCTGTTAACAAGTCAATGCAATCATTTGGCTGATTATGGATTAAAAAAATAAATAACAAGAGCATTATTAATCTTACTCAATAAAATGTTTTGATGCAATTTGTAAAACTCTTTTTTTCCCCCTCCGCTATTCATCATTTTCATCTACAGTTGAAAAGAACTGACAAAGAACTTGTCTTTCAAAAAATTTCGACGTTACTCCAACTTGGCGGTCGTCCAGTTTTCTAAACTATATAGGAGCTCTAGACGGGTCAGTGTCTCCTATCTAAAGTTTTTTTCTTATATCATAATACCCAAACTACTCTAAATAATGTTTTTGTCATTATTTTACTGTTTAACTATTTTAATGTCATAATATAACATTACTATTGATGTAATATGGTGACTAAGATATGACATATACTATATCAAAAGGAAGAGACTGCCTTCAGGTACAGCCAACTGTGAGCTTTGTTACATGGTTTGCTCTGAATCTACAATATAAGCGACAATGTATAATGTATATTATTAGACTGCGGACTAATCACATTAGCACAAAAAATATCTTGCTCTTATGATAATTAAAAAAGATGGAAAGCGTAAATTCTGTAAAGAACCAGAAGAATAAAATCTATTCAATAATAAATTGTTGCATTGGGAAGTAGTTTTTTAATATAATTTTAAAAATAATTAATGGGGTTGTTTTTTTTTCTTTTAAAAATTAGGACTAATAAATATTTGTTTAACCACTTAATTAATTTAGTAGTATCAAACGAGGTTCTTCAATTTCTTCTTCACACAAGTAGAAGTCGAACTGGTACGTACATTTTTTTTATAAAACTTCTATTCTCATTCTTAATAGTATTTTAGTAGAACGAGTTTGGTCTGTTACATTTCAAATTCAAAATAATTTGTTAAAGTTTAGATTACGATAATTTTAATAATCATTGCATTTAAATCCTAATTGTAAAAGTTGGTTGAAAGTCTAATTAGTAAAAGAAATTTTCATTATAAAGAAGTTTACTTCATGTATTGTTAGATGCAGAAAATGTAAAAGAGTAGCACATGAATTAGTACAGGAAGAAGAGGCAACAATTTAAAAAAAAACTTCAGAAAGATAAATATGCTTTAAAAAATACACATTGTAAAATTTAGTTCAGGCGCTAATTTGAAGAAATGAATAAATATGTATTATAAATTTTAATATAAATTTTACACATATTTCTTTAAAATGACGTTTCTAACTACTTCAGCATTTACTAGACAAACGCTCTAAGCTTTCGTTTAATTACAAAAGACTCATATATACGACTATAATAAGGCCTATTTGGACTTGCGGAATTGAGCATTGGGACTTCACTAAACAATCGAATTCCTCTCGTATCCAATCCTTTCGTAAAATCCTCGATGCTCCTCATATTGTTACAAATATAATAATCCATAACGTCCTGAATGTTCCATGTGTTTCCGATTTGGACCAATCCTGATACCTATCCTTCCATAATAAACTTTACAACTATCCTAATCCTCTCTTTTCTAATCTTGCTTCCTCCTGGATCCCTGATAACTCTTCTAGATCTCTGAAAAGACGATGACCTCGTAATCTCCTAATTTAGATACTTTATTTGAGTGCTATCAATGGGTAGATTCTCTACAAGCCTTGTATTGCCATGCATTTCTCTGTATCACATTTACTGAATGTATATTAATTTATACCGTTGTAAATTTCATAAATAATAATAATAATAAAAAAATCTCTAAAATTTGTATTTATCAGAATAGGATTTGCTAAACAAATCTTGAGGGTGATTTGTATCAATAAATAAAATAATAATATTTCGGTTTATTCCGCCTTGGCAAATATTATTTTTCAGGATACACCTAGTTAAGCCAATAAGTTTTCTTGAGATAAACATTTCTTCCATTGTATTTTAAAGTTTATAATTACCAAATCGTAAGCTACCTCACGTCCACAAAGGCTAGCCGAATTCAGATGTTTAGGGTGAAAATTTAATATTGTGGACATAATCTTACGAAAACATCTGGGGACCAACTATGTAGGGCATCAGCATGTTTTATTGTACGATAGCGAAGACCTTTAATGCAACATTATGGAGACTGATCCCTCTATAATTATAGCAATCTAAATACTTCTTCTTAAATACTGAGACGACAATGGATTCCTTCCATTTGTTTGATATTTTTTCTTCTGGCCATATATGGACTACAAGCTTGCATAGTTCATTATCCATTTCGTTAAATTATCATTATTAAGGGATATTTAATTGTTCTGTGCAGCCAGTCATCAAAAAAGTAAATTAGCGAAGATATAGCAGTTTTAAAGGTTATGTGATTATATTTAGAGGTCTATGATTTTTCGTTTGGGAATATAATTTACAGAAAAGGTCCTTTTTGTAGTAACTAGATTATATTCACATTGGTGAAAGAAGAATATATAGAATACGCTGCCTTATAGATATGTATCCTTGACCAAAGAGGGATCGATGGAGGAACAAGGAAGGCTACCTATATCCGATTGATATTTATGTGGCAGTGAGCCGAGTGGCTAAGGCCGCTCATTGATATATCTCCTCTGACAGGCGAATTCCCGCTATCTTTGTATGTCGCTGATATAGTTATTTGTAGTGTATCTATTCCATATGTATTTGTATTCACTCGAAAGAAACGATTAATCAGACGTACAGAAATTTAATTTCAATGATAGTTCAAACTCGACTTTTAAAAAAGAAATATTTGAGATTACTGTAAGCACCAAATATTATAATTACAATTTAAAAGTATTTTTTCCGAATTTATGAACTTTTCTACGGAAGGTTCATTGAGTGAATGAATATATTTAAATATTTATTATTTTCATTATAGTAGATACATATTTGTTTTCGTGTAATACCACATGTAAACATAGTTAAATACAATAATCAATAACTATAATACATTAATAACGAATATTACAAATTAATGTAAAAAAATATATCAGTTGATTTATGTTGCTATGTTAACAATTTTGCAAATAGTGACCATAAACATTTAAGCACGGGTAGATACAATACAAAAAATAATATAAAATAATCAGTGCCACTACAATCCATGAAGGATCTTGGTTTCAGTACTTTGTAAGGAAATATTGTTTCAAATCCAACGATTGTACAAGAAGGTGATCGGACCAGAATCACGCTCAACCGTCAGATTTTCTCTCTTACTTGACTAAGAGTACCCACTTTTTAGAGGCGTGGTGTGCCTCGGGAGGGTCTCCCGACCTCAGGATTAATCCTGTCGTTTGGATAAAAAGGATACTATTAGGATTATATTTTGTGCAATATAATATAATATTTTATAAAATAACCTAATACAATAATATGTTTCAAAGATGAATAATACAAATGAATGAATACTACAGAACGTTCCTTAACATCTTTCTAAGGGTTAAGTTGGAATGTTGCCTCTAGGTCATTATCCCATAACGTTCCAGAGGGAGCTGCCCTCAGAAATGTTCTTTTGAATCCATAACTTATACGTTGACTTTAATTGCATACAATTAGTCCTCCTTAACAGAATCTTAGGTTTATAAACTGCCTAATATGTTTTCATTGTTATTAACACAACCATAGCTACTTTTAAATTTGACTGTTAACTTGTTTTAAACTGTTAAGGTCATCCTAATACTAAGGTTGAACTAACTATATTTAAAAAAAAAAAGCTTATTGTGTGCGATTAAATGTACTATTTTAGTACCTAAGGTGTTTATACATTCATCTATATGGCCTATAGTTTTGATGTATAAGCTGATTATAGTATTTGCTTATCAATTTTAATAATTCATTTCTGCGAACACACAACACAACTTTCACTTACTTCTCTACTTTGAATAAAAATTATTTTTCGGCAATGTTTACCACTTATAAATGTTTGCAGTGCACTTCTAATGGAGCTATGATTAAAGCTAAAAATATAATAAGAATAAGAATACCCTTTATTTGTACATAATATGCAAAAAACAATGGATAAAAAATAGATATGTACAAAATCAACATTTGAGGTTTTGAGTTCGATTTCTTTCTTTTTTTTTCTAGCTCTCTTGTAACCAAACTAGGTAATGAACCTGTCCCATACGTTTCCATTCTTTCCTCTCCAATGCTACTCTCTTCCAGGCTGTTCCCCCACAAGTCTTCTTCATCTCCTTGTCCCAGTCTGTCGGCGGGCGTCCTCTCTTGGATACCAATCCATAAACTGCCTGGTCCATGTTAATTCATTCCTCCTTATTATATGTCCGGTCCAGGTCCACTTCCTGATGTGCACTTTTTTCCACAAGATCTGGAAGGTCAGTCTTAGCTCTGATCCATTTGTTTGCTTTTTTATCCCTTGCGTTATTCCGAGAAGATATCGCTCCATTCCTCTGACGATTATCCTCAATTTGTGACAAGTCTTCTGGTCAATTACCCAAGTTTCACAGCCATATGTCATAACAGGAAGTACTGTGCTCATCAATAATTGGATATCTTGCATTTTCTCTTGACCTCTGAACTCACCGAGGATCTATATATATCCTTAAATTTGAAGAGTGCGCGCCATCCCTGGGTACATCGCCTGGTTATTTCTTCAGTTTGCCGTTTAATTAAGATAAGGTGCCCAAGATATAGAAATGTTTCTACTTTCTCTATATGGTGTTCGCCTATTTTTATATCTCCCTCAACGTTCACAGATATATACTTGCATTTTTATAATTTATTTTGAGTCCTATGTTTTCTCCAGCCTTTATTAATTGATTTGCCATCGTTAGGATTTCTTCTTTATTTTTACCTATTAGGACTTGATCATATGCAAACTCTAAATTATTCAGCCACTCTCCAAAAATTTTCATATCTTTGTTCTGCCAATTCTTAGTTTGTATCAAACCATGGAGAACTGATATAAGTGTTTTAGGAGAAAGGGTATCACCTTGTCTTATACCTTTAAAAAATTTTATTTTTACTGTTGTACTTCCTGATTTATATTCTACATTGGATCTCAAATACATATCTTCCAGTATCTTTCATATTCTTGAACTAATGTTCCTATTTTTCAACATATTTATAATACAATCTGTTTTTAGAGAGTCAAATGCTTTTTCGTAATCCAGAAAAAGGAGGCTCACTGACAGATTATAGTCATTAGCTTTCTTAATTAACTCTTTAATCACAGATATGTGGTCTGCAGTAGAGTAATTCTTCCTAAACGCTGCTTGATGTTTTTCTAGTTATATATCCAATTTATCTTCTTTTCTTCTAAGTAGGATTTTAGAAAATATTTTATATAAAACTGAGAGTAGGCTTAATAACACTTACCTCTCTACTTTGAATAAAAATTCTTTTCCGGCAATGTTGACCACTTATAAAATGTTTGCAGTGCACTTCTAATGGAGCTATGCTTAAAGCTTACAGCTAACAAGTGATTAGGACCACTAAAATAACAAAAACCCTATTATTTATATCAACGGCAAGCAATAAAAACTTCGGTACTCCATATGTTTTTGTAAATCACAAAACT
This sequence comes from Nezara viridula, assembly GCA_928085145.1. Classification (NCBI taxonomy): domain Eukaryota; kingdom Metazoa; phylum Arthropoda; class Insecta; order Hemiptera; family Pentatomidae; genus Nezara; species Nezara viridula. The sequence continues at coordinate 22,450,276 of OV725080.1, read as the reverse complement.
CCAGTCTCTGAGCAATATATATATGCCTAGAGATATTTGAAAGTATATCTCTATATTCAACCTATAATATAGATTGGATTGTACGCCTATTAGTTATTAAACTGTTATTTTTCATTGTAAAGTTTACTAAAATGAAATTACGAGATTTTCATTGTCTGCCATAGATAGGCCAAAAGTTGTCACATTAATTTTAAGTGGATAATGTTTGTATTTCACAAAGGGAAAATTCATCCAATTATTATTCACTAATTTATTTTTCTAAAAGGTTACATGACGATTTTTCTAAATATATGGTCGTTTATACCTAATTATTTAAATATAATAACAGATCTAGAATTATTAAACTATAGGAAATGTATTTAAGATTATAAACATATTCTTTAGACATTCATGAAATATTTTTATGTTTCAATTTTTCTTTCACTTAAGAACAATGAATAGTTTTTTAAACAATGCCATTGCCTTGGTTAGCTGGATTTTAAATCATTTTTTTTCAAACTTAAAAATCTTTACATTTAGTTATTAAATTTTATTTAATTTCCTTGAAAACATGTGATTTCCGTTAAATAATATTAGTTTTTACAAATTATAATTTTGTAATTATTATTACTTTGTACGTTGGATATTTTTTCTAAATTTCTCCGCTTTCCAACGAATTTCATTTTTGACCTAAATAAACATTTTCCCTTTTTCTCTATTTTCAATTATTTAATTATTTCAAAAGTTAAATTTAGGATTTTTTTTGTAACTCTTAATAATGAGAGTTAGTAAATTATTTAAAATAAACCACATTAAAGGTACTTTAGAGGAAGAAATTTTGAATGTTTAAGCAATTAAGTCCAGTAAGGTGATTTTGACTGGGATAAGCCCTCAATGATATTAAAGGAATCTTAATTATACAATGACACACCGAGTTTAATCAAAATTGTTAGAGCCGTTTTTGAGAAAATTTAAAATTGTGTTTCACCATTGATATAAAGTGGCACTTCCATTATCCTATTTAAGGAAAACGTTGCTGTAACATCTAACGTATATAAGTATCTTAAATACCTAATGTCAATTTCGTAAGACTTTTCATTTTTGAGCTAGAGTGTTCACATAACACAGACACAGACCATTTTTCGGAACTTGGTTATTTGGGCTCAAGGTACCTAAAAACGTGTATTTCTGTTGAAAACTCAGATTCGAAAATTTTCACGATCGCAATGCTTTCCCGTATTATATATTACATATATATTTAAGTGAAAATAAAAATACCATATGACTTTACTATGGTCACAGTTTCAGTATTATAATCCAATGAAACATGACAGTCCTGCATTATTCATCTTATTTCAAAACATCTTTGTTTCTCTTTGCAACTCCAGAGTCCTCTAATCTGAAAATCCGGAGTTTCGTAAAAGTTTTGGGGCTCCTGAAAGGGTAATCAACATCTCGAGGACTTGGTCGAGGTCTGTTCGGTCTACTTTCATCTTTCTTCCTTTTTCCAAGACATTTTCCTTTGTCGGCATGTTCCTTTCTTCTTAGTGTTAAAGTTAAATATAGTTCAAGTTTAAGATATATATATATATATGGAACTACTTTTGAGAGAATAGTGTGTTAATGAACTATGACTATTTTTTAAAATTATTATTTTTTTATTTATATATTTTTTTTTTGCTTAGTCGCTTATATATTTTTAACTACATTCAAGGACTCAAAAGTTTTCTTTGTTCTGCATTTTTATATTTTAAGGAGGTTTATGTTCTTAGTTACTGTCTGGTATTTCATTATTTCTGATGGTGGGGCGCACTCCGTTTTTTTAAAAATATTTATTTATTATTTATGTTTTATTTTATTTTATAATTTCTGTGAGTACGGTGTGAATGAATTTACTTTTCTCGCTATAACTATTATCCTTGTTGACATGTTACATGACTCAATAAAATAGTTTAAAAGGAAAAGAAGTATGTATAGTTCAATTAATGACAAATAAATCGAATATGCCAAAGAATACTGGGCCAATCAATTTCAAATAATTTTGTTGCTAGACATTTTTGATTTTGATGCTTGACATTTTATACTTTTTTTATTCTCTATTATTTGACGAGTTCAAAACTATATCTGAAAAAAATTAACTTTTTTTCTTTGATGTCATTTTAAATTAGCTATTTTAAGGACTTGTGAGAGCTGCAATGTCCTAGGGATCTTTTAATTTAGTTGGTATTCCTTTAATCATACTTTTTTTTTTTTTATTAAATCACATTAAATAAGCAAAGATAGTATATGGTAAAGTGGTAAAAAAAAATAACATTAAATAAGACTTTCAGCGCCTTAAAGTACATCGATGAAAAGAACTTTAAATTTTTGTTTTATGTGCTGCTACTTTCTGATGAAATTTTAATTTTGGAAACCTTATGCTTTTTTAAATATGAATTATCAAAAACAGCCAAAAGTCGGTATTTGAGATTTTGAAAATTTAATATCTTAAACATAAGAAAATTATGAAACTGACGGTCAAACTAATTAATATAACTTTATTTTTCTTAAATTTATTTAATGAATAATATAACAATCTGTCACATGGACATCGGTTATCGGGAGTTAAGATAACATTCACACAATATGTACAAAAAAAAAAAAAAAATAAATAAACAAAATAACTAAATAATAATCAAAATGTATATACAATAAATTTGAATAAAATAATTAAAGATAAGTAAATTAAAGAAAACAAAAAAACAACACATACATACCTATACAAACTATATCACTTTAGAATAAAAAAAAAATATATAAATATTTTTTAATGATTGGTTTATTTTTACTGTTTCATATATTTTAATTTTTTTTAGGGTGTATCTCATAATCAGCTAGATTTTAGGGGGTTTCATTAATCAAAAATATCGCTATAATTTCTCTTTGTTTCATACAATCTTCTTACTTATTATGTTTATGTTTGTATTATCTGAATCTTAAAAATAGAAAACCTTTGAATAGACGCGGAATGCTGAGGCAATATCCAGTCAGTGTTACCACGTAACAAACTGCTCACTATAATGGTATGCCCCAGCAGAGCCACGTAACAATCTCACTATTTCTTAAAGCAACTATTATATAAATGTCGTCGTTCAAGTTGCATTATATTACAGTATATTTCTTCCTAGAAAAAAACAAATAAAAAATAACTATAATCAAATAAAAGATATTATTTCAACAATTAGCAAAAGTGTTGAAATATCGGGCTGACTTGTGCACTAGAGAGTTTAAACCTTAAAACAGAAATGAAAATACTTTTAGATCTGATATTTTTTTTCTAAGATGCTGATCACTATTTTTGGTGTTCATGTAGGCTTGTTTTAAATCCTTCTTTGCTTTTTGATTGTTTTAAAGTTAATCGAAAGAGGAGTCCATGAAAGAATGAAAAAATAAACAAAAAAACTTGTTCTTCTGTCTATCACAGGCTTGGAAACTTTTGGATCAACCTCTTAAGTTATGAAGAGTTAATTAGTTAGTAGATACAAACAAATCCGCAGTTTTCTTATTTACTATATGTTTATATATGTATATATATATATATATATATATATATATATATATATATATATATATATATATATATATATATATTACTAATATCAGCTTATATATATTTTTTTTTTTTTTCTCTTTGGCTTTACAGACCTTGCAGATCTTCTTCACCTCTGCCTATCTCGGGATACTGCTCTTCAGTTTGCGGCATGAAGCTTAGCAGTATCTATGTTTATCCTATCTAACCGTCTGATTCGGCCTCTCACGTGGTCTCTTGCCTACTAATCTAATATTCATTTTTGTGTAAGGGCATTCTGATGGATTGCTTCGAGCTCCATGCCCAGCCCATCTTAACCTTCTAGCCTTTATATCATGAGATATTGATTGACCGATTTCTTTTAGCAGTTCTTTATTATTCCTTCTCCTCCATGTTTTAAGGTTCTGGTCCCAGATAGGTCCTGTCATCGTACGTTGAGCTTTATTTTCGAATCTCTCAATTCTGGCTTCTAGGTTGACGGTTAGAGTCCAGATTTCACAGCCGATCAGCAGAACTGGCTTTATTACGGCGTTGCACACCCTTAAATGGAGATTCCTGGATTTCAGTACCTTTGAAAGAGAGAATAAAGCTCTTTTTACACTTTTTATTCGCTGGTCTATCTCTGTTAGTTGATCATTTATTGAAGTTATTGTGGAACCGAGCTATTTGAATCTTTTTAATTCTTTCGGAAAAGTCTACGCAGATCTATCAGGGTAGATTTGTTGGCTATCATATATTTTGTTTTATCTTGAGTGACTTGTAGTTCGATTTGATTGTTAATTCTTTACTTCTCTTAACAGAGTTTGAGCGAGTCTCTTAATATTCTCTTGATTGCTTTCGAGAACAGCTATATCTTCCGGATATGCTAGGATTCTTCGAGTGATGTTATTATTACATGCCTCAGACCCGTTCGAACTTCAAAGGCTTAATATACTTCTCCTTGTATTAGTATCCTGTATTTAGGATCATTTGTACACGTAGGAAATAATCACAAGTAGGAAGTATGATTTTTCAAGTAAATCACGTTTTTTTGTTAAATAGGAAGCGATAACTAAAAAAATATTTAATTTAAGTAATTAACAAAGCACACATAGATGGCGGACCCATCGCCCGGTCAATGTACCGCGGCTATTGGTCCTCCAAGTGGTTGGAACAGTACATTAACGTTCATAAAAAGCACTACAGCACACTACACTCACCCCCACACTGCAGACTAAAGCGGACCTTACACGGTCATTCGAAATTGCATTCCGAGGCACTAATGACGTTCCCGATGATAATGTAAGTTACTGATTGAAGTACTGATTGATGCGTCTGGCGAATTTCCGAAAATCCGAAAATCAAAGGTTCATTTACGAAAAGTGGAGTGGGGAACTAACCCTACTACTAGATGGGTTAGTTTACCTATGCCTTACAACCATTATAAATTCCTGATTTTCATTAAAAGTAAATAGCTAAATAGCTTTTTATATCCCTTGTTTCTATTTTATAAACCATCTTCAACTATTATTTTTTTAAATAGTCAAGTGGGCAATAAATTATAAAAAAAAAAGTGGGAACTTCACAATTTACTCAAAGAAAAAATTAATCTTTAACTGTTGTGTATATTTGTCAGTTCTTTCCCCATTTTTCTCAACAAATTTATTTATTACGCAATATCTTTCCTTAATTTTTGAAAGTAGTAGACTTATATTTTCTAACTTTTGTCAAAACGATTTTCTATGATACTAATCTTACTACTAGATAGATTAGTTTACCTGGGTCTCACAACACTGTGTATATTCCTGATTTTTAAATAAATGATTTCATAAAAGTAAATAGTTTTTTATATCCCTAGTTTATATATTTACAAAGCATTTTCAACAATTTTTCTTTAAACGGTCAAGTAGACAATAAATTAAAAATAAAAAGGAAACTTCACAATTTACTTATAGAAAAAAAAATCTCTAACTGTTTTCTTTATTTGTCAATAATTTTTCCATTTTTCTTAACAAATTGATTATTTTCACAATACGTTTCCAAAATTGTTGAAACTAATTGACTTATATTTTTCTAACTTTGGTCAAAACGATTTTCAGGCACTAAGAAGTAATTATTATATCTCTATTTTTCTTTTGATGTCTAATACTATAAAGGAAAAAGTCCAAATAATCTTTTTAAATTGAGCACATTAATATAAGTGGACAATTCTCCAGATCCATGCTGCCTGTTTATGTTAACTGAGCTAAAATGGTCAGTAATGATTGAACGTGTAGGGAGGGGTCTTCATAATCAAAGCTATCCCGAGCAATCTTTGTCATTCTTGTGACTTTCATTCACGAATGATCGTGTAAGGCTTAAGGCACTACAGTACACACTCGAATAATGACTAGCAATTTTTCATTAGCGGTGGATTGACCCTCCTGGGGCATACCAAATCTCTATAAAGTGGGTATTCTTAATTAAAAATATAATTACGGGAGAAAACCTGCCGGTTGAGCGTCGTGATATCGGCTCCTTCACCTCCTCGTGCTTGTTTTTAATAAGTTTTACGCTAACTTAAAAATAAGTTTAGATTCCCCACAAGTCTTGTATAAAATGATATGGTTTCATACTCAGCCACAAAAAAAGTACCTGTGTTTTCATTAAACTTATTTTATAGTAAATCTCAACTTATTTAATAAAGGTGTAAGGATTATTACACAAGAATGTTTTCCTAAAAGTGGTGTGTCTGTAGTACAGTTGGACGGTGATAAATATGGATTTTGACAAATTTGATGTTAAGGAAATTTCATGGAAAAGTAATGAATCTTAATATAGAATCTTAATTCTTATTATAAAAAAATTATTTATTTGACAATTTTGACCTTAAATATTGAAATTAAATATTGTTGCTACGGCAACCTGCCCCATCAGCTCGAAAACCTTTGTGTTTCATTATTAATACTACTTCGTGACCAAATTAGAAATAATTGAAATGAGACCAAAGGAATTGCGCGTTTTGTTGAGGTTTTTACGTCTTTTAGCAAACGAAACAGTAATTGTGTCTAAAGCCGAAGACTGTATTTAACCAATAGTTTGTGGTGTTACACACGCTCAGTTAGGCATTAATAGACTGAATCGGCCTTGTGGTCTGTATGCACTAACGTTAATTAACTCCAACCTTATTTAGCATTCATTGCCTGCATATATTATTTTCCTCTTTATTTATTTAACCTTCGTAAATAGTTTCATCTCATCGTAACCTACAACTATTTTATTTAGGAAAACCCTTGGAATTTGGCGTTTTCAATCTGTAGGGGAGCAAATTTTGTCTATTTAATAAGCTACTAAAAACTCATAAATACCAATTAACTTTCTACTTGGATCGTAAGATATTTTGATCACAAAATCGAGAAAAACGGGGGCCTACAAAAATATTGTTCCGTTTTTTTTGTTGTTTGGACCAAACGGTTCAATATTTTTGAAGGCCACCTTTATTCTCGATTTTGTGATCAAATTATCTTACGATCCAAGTAGAAAGTAAATGAGCATTTACGAGTTTTTAGTACCTATTTTTTTTTAAAATTTCTTTATGACATTTACAACTGTATTACATAAATACATCAAGTAAATTTGGACATAATTGATATAATGACATGAATACACTTGCTGAGTAACTACCCAATGGTAGCACTCTAATGGTATGACTACATTAGGAGATCACGGCGCCATCTTCTTTTCAGACGCCTCGGAGGGTTATCAGGAATTGAAGAGGAAGCAAGGTTAGAAACGAGAGGGTTGGGATGATTCTGAAGTTTATTATGGAAGGATAGGTATCTGTATTGGGCCAGATCTGAAACATAAGGAACATTAAGATCTTTATGGATAATTTTATTAGTGACAAAGTAAGGAACATTGAGGATTTTACGAAGGATTTTGTGTTGTAAGGATTAGATGCGAGAGGAATTCGATGGTTTAGTGGAGCCCCATAGCTCAACTCCGTAAGTCCAAATAGGTCTTATTATAGTCAAGTATATGAGTCTTTTGTAATTAATGGGAAGTTTAGAGCGTTTGTCTAGTAAGTGCTGAAGTAATCGGAAACGTCGATCGGTTTCTTGTCGTTTCAGTCTAGTATGAGGATTCCAAGTTAGTCGTTTGTCCAGGTGGAGTCCTAGGTATCGGATTTGCTCAACAGTTATAAGTGGAGTATTGTTAAAGGAAACTGTAGGACAGGAAGTCGTTGGTTTACGACGTAGTACCTAATTAAATAGACAAAGTCTGTCCCTCTCCAGATATTTACGAAGTTAATAATTCGATGAAAAGGGGGTCTGTACCACGGACTATAAAGGCTATTAAAACGGAATGAAATTAAGGTAACAATTTTTATTTTTTATTTTTAGGTGTGATTTTTTGTCGTGCTTTTCAGTAAGTAAATCAATTTTGCCACAAAAAAGATTTTAAAATTAAATAGTGTTTTTGATTTGCAAAAGTTTAAATTATCACGTTTTAAATGAGTTGTTTATATTTCGGATGAATGTTTTGATAAACTGAGGAAATTAAAGGAATTTTTGTGAAGATTTCGAGGAAATAGGAAATAAAATAAAACATTTTATAATTAATAAAAACAATACTAACATTTCAGTAGTATTCTATGCACACATATATTCAATACAATTTTTTTTAGGAATAAGTTTTTATGTGACTAATGTTTTCTTTTTTAAAAGAGAAATATTTTTTGCAAATGGCTCTTACATATAAATTATTTCTTGTAATACAGCTGTGATATCAAAAAAGGGTTTTTGTTAATCATATATTAATTAAACTTAATCATATATAGATTAAATATAATAATTATTAAAAAATCTCACAAAAAAAAAAAAATGAATAACCTAAATAAGGTTGTTTATTATAAAAATGTTTCTTTCCATTCTATATTGATTTCATGAATTTGCTTACCATACGAACCTAGTATGTCAATGCTGTGTGTGTATTACGAAATTCGAATCTTTATTTTAAAATCGATAATGCTTCAGACATCTATTTATTTATTTATGCCTCCCTTCCTTGTCTTTCGGCTACACGGGATCTTGCAGGAATGGCATATCAACAATGCATTCCATCTCTGCTATTAAACCACAAATTCATTATCAATTTTGTTTTGTTTTTTCAAAAACTCCTCTTTTTTCATTATTTTCTTTTCGCCATATTAGTCTGGCGGCCTTCCATTAGCAGGCCCTTTTCTTCCCAGGTTAAAGTAGGGGGGCCCTCCCTTAAAAATTAATAAATCTCACAAAAAAAGATGAATAACCTAAATAAATAATAAAAAGAAATTTCTCCACTGTTCCCTCTTTTCAACGCTTAAATATCTGATGTTATGTTTTTTGCTTGGTAATGACATTAAAGTGATGGGGCAATGTTCGAAAATACATAAACATACTTTACTGTTAACAAAAGTTAAAAATATATATGTAATTCGAAATGCCTTCAGTATTCTTTAGAAGTGAAAACATCAACAAAGCGAGATTAATAACATGAAATATAAATTATAAATAATAACAAAGAGAATGCAACCCTTAACGCTCGCTTACAGTATGCAGATTCGGTTTTTTAGTTACTGAGGTATATTAATCCATATCTTCCATAAAACTCGTTATCATTTGGCTTTTGACACCATTTCTTCCTTTTCACCTCTCTAACACGGCGTTGCATAAGATAAAATTTTGAATAATAGTCCATTACAGAGAGGATGTAATGCTAAACAATCTCCTCGCTTACAGTATGCAGGTTTGATTATTTGTTTCTGAGATATTTTAACTTATATCTTTAATAAAATTCTTTATAATTTGATTTAATTTTCGCCTCTCTAATACTGCGTCGCTTTAAGAATCAATTTTGAATAATAATAGCGCATTACAAAGAGGATGAAATGTTGAACATTTCCCTCCATAACAATATGCAGGTCCAATTTTTATTTTTCGAGATATTTTAATCCATATGCAAATACATATCAATTAGTCGACTCCAGCCGACTTTACCGAAGCGTTACACATCAGAGATCTAACGCTCAATCTAATTCACTCTCCCTACCACTCCCCAAAAAAGGGTTCAAAACTCGTATAATGAACTATGACATATTTTTCATAAGACTATATATAATTTCACTACGCAAAATAATGAGGGTGAAAATGAATTTAGCCGATTTTGGAACAGAATGCCTTGGAAATATATAGCGCTTTTGATTTCACAAAAGCCATCTCTAACACCATTCGAGAATGGAATAGAGCTTAATCACAGAGCTATTGGCAAATAATGCTCATTCGTTGGCAATCACAAACTGATTGGAAACCTGTGCCGTGATTGTTGCATATGGTTCGATCTCACGGATCTATCGCTTTCGGTTCGATCCTAGTTTTCGTGATCATTTTCCAATCCCTGCGAGCCAGCGATCATGAGTTATTGCACGAGATATGTTCCAGAGCTGTTTCAGCTGTTTCACAATCACTCGGCCTCTGTGCCCGTTACTGAACCTCGGTTGTACAAAGCAAATTCGATCTTTACTGATATAACCTCTGAATACTATTTCCTGAATACACAATCTGATTTAGTTGAGTTCACTTTTGAATTTTAACCTGTACCAATATAATCCATGGAGGATCTTTATAAAGAAATACTTTTGAATAATCAACAATAACAAAGTAACAAAGAACTTCAGTCTATAACTACGAAACATTCATTTAAAAAGAAGATAAACCTAAAAAATTAATGATTGCGTCGTTATTAATGCTGTGAAGTAACAACAAAAAATTAAAACTAATTACAATTAATGGAAATGGAAATGGAAATATCTAAACTACAGAACCACGGAGTCTCCAACATACATCAAGTATCGTCAGGACAGAAAAACCAAGATCACATATGCAGAAAGAAAAAAAAAGAAAATTTATAAAGGCAACAGCCAAGATAAAAAACAGATTTTTTTTTATTACAATATATAGAAAAACAATAAATTTACAGGGATTGACAGGATGGCATATATCTTTTTCTGTTCTATAGTTTAAATCTAAAACTTATATTAAGTTTTTCATTACTCGTATTAGCAATTATATTTTTTTAAAATTATAAAACCTTTAAATCTCTTTTTTCTTTCTTGTAACTCGGTCAGCATGGACGATGACTAAAGAAGGAATAGCCCAAGATATCTTATGAAAAGTAACGACCCAATATAAGGAATTAAAAATTGTCGAGAACTTCAAAGACGAAATAAATAACATATTTTCTTGACCCACGTTGCACCATAGTTTATTAAAAAAATAAATAAAAAGTTCCATAGTGTTTACATGCTTCTTTATATACTTTAAACATATATTTCAATATTTCCATTAATTTTATTTAAATAAGCAGAAAGAAAAAAAAGGACATAAAGTGATCATGGTATAAATGGAAAAATCCAAACTATAAAGCCACGAGACTCCAACACACAGGTAAGTAGTTAATTTGCCAGGTTTAAGCCAATTCATATAGGTTGATGAAGGAGTTCCGGAAAGGATGATGAAAGAGGAGATTCTTATCATTGGCTCCTCCTCTATATCTTGTATCTTGATGAGGGTGTCGAGAGAGTTTCAATCTCAGGGTTATCTCTCTATATAGTAAATATATAGAGACTATAGTAATTATATAGTATAGAATATACACTATAGATAGACTAGAATATATAGTAAATATATAGTGTATATATATATATTTTTTTTTATATATATACTGTCTCTATACAGTAAATATATAGAGACAGTATATATATATATATATATATATATATATATATATATATATATATATATATATATATATATATATGTATAGGCATATTATGGATGTTATAAATGGAAAAATCCAAACAACAAAACCATGAATTTCCAACATACAAGTGAATAGTTAAGTCGCCAACTTTTTTTTTTCTTATTGTATTATGCCTAATCAGTTGTTCAATATAACCTTCCTTAACTGTTGTTAACATAACCTTTTCTTTCCTTCAGTATGCATTTGGATGGCTTCGTGAGATGCCTACTGGAATAATTTCTGTTATGACAACTCTTATAGAGAATTAAGATGATGCAGGATACTGTCTGAAGATGGGATATAAGTGGATCCCGAAACGTTATATGTTATGATATAATTAAATGAAAAAAAAATGGGAGAGTAAATAAAAAAAAATATTCTTACTTATATACCTATAAAATAAGTATCTCCCTTAGGATAAATGAAGAAATTTCTGTTTTTTTTCTTTTTCATTTTTTCTCTCTGCATATAAGTGATCTTGGTTCTTCTGCCCTGATGTTGCCCGAATTGGCGAAACGTTTGAATGTTAACTATTTATTCATCTGTTTGCTGGAGACTCATGTCTTTGTAGTTTGATTTTTTTTATTTGTACCATAATCGCCTTATGTCTCTTTTCTAGCTTTAAGCTCATTTTAGTAAAATTAATGAAAATACTGAAATATATATTGAAAGTAGATAAATAAGCATGTAAACACCACGGATTTTTTTATTTTATTTTATAAACTGCGTAGCAACGGATCAAGAAAATATGTTGTTTATTTTGTCTTCGATGTTCTAGACAATTCTTAATTGTTTTTTATTTGGGTTGTTACTTTGCAGAGGATATCTTGGGATATATTCTTTTAAATCTTCGTCCAGGCTGACCGGGTTACAAGAAAAAAGAAAGATATTTAAAAGTTTCATAATTTAAAACATAATATAATTGCTAATAAGAATAATGAAAAATTTGAGATAAGTTTTAGATTTAAACTATATAACAGAAGAAGATATATGCTGTCCTGTCAATCAGTGTAAATTCACTGTTTTTCTATATATTGTAATAAAAAAAAAAAAAAATGTTTTTTATCTGTTTTAAAGATTTCATAATTAAACAAAAAATATAAGTGCTAATAAAATATTGAAAAACTTGAGATACTTAAACGTTGTAGATTCAAACTATAGTACAGGGGTGGATTTATGTTATTCTGCCAATCTCCATGCACAGTTTAAGATTTTATGTAATATAAAATAAATTTGTTTTCTTGGACATTGCCTTATTAGTCTTCGTTCAGGCCGATCGGGTAGCAGGAAGGAGATAAAACGATTGGATTAGGATGATTAAGAGTTGAAGAGCAAAATGTATTGTATTTGTCAGGTGTGTTAGATTTTACTGTACCTCATGTCTTTTTCTATGGTGTGATTTGAAATAAAACAAGGTGCATTTTCAATTTTTCAAAGAATTTTGTATTATGTGGTTTGTATTTTGTTAATGAGCATGTGTTTTGCGGAACCTTAAAGTTACTCCGTTAACTCCGAAAAGGTCTTATAATAGTGGCATTAATTAGTTGAGTGGAGACCTGTAGTCTTAGAGTTGTTTTTATCGCCTAAACAGTTCTAATTTTTTATGATTTGGTGTGTAAGTTCCAGACGAATCTTCTGTTCAGATATAGTATGAGATAGCGTACATAATTTTTTAAAAGAAATTATGTTGGTTTCTTTTGTTGTACATGAAACTTTCCGTGGGGGAAAGCTGACGTGCTTTGATTAACTGCTTTTTATTTTACTTTTTCATTTGTGGAACTTGTTTTCTAGATCAGATAGATAGTTTTTAAGGGCAATCGATACGACCAAAGAATTGCAGTATCATCAGCGGACTTAGATATAAAAAAGAAAACATATTCTTGAGCAAGAGAAGCGGCTATAAATGATTCATGTATGGTAAGGATAGAAAGATCCATAAGGACCTCAAAGATGCGATAAAAGGCCCCTGGATATTGCCGCTGGCGATCGGCAAATATCCAGGACCCTCCGGTACCAGTACCGACACCCGGATCGGGAATCCACTTAGCTCCGATCCAAAGGGCCGTGCTAGGGACCGGATATTGTGGCTTGGAGCTATTGCTTCCTGATGGAGTGCCATTTAGGTTCGGCTACGAGGATCATCCTGTAATTTGTCAAGGAGCTTGTATCTAACTCGCGCAATGGCCGTTGCTTCCCAGTTGTTACGTATTTTATTATTTTTGGGTTTAAGTTTCGTTTGAAACAAAATCTCCTAGTCTTTGTCTTACAATAATTAACTCATCGTAACTAGGATAATCATTAAATAAAAAAATAGTTTTATACTATTATTCCACTGACAGTTTTGTTCTAGTTGTGTAAAGAATAGAAACTATTATTTTTCTATAATTTAACACAAATTTCTAGCAGAAGTTGAACTTAATACTGATATCATTTTATGCTTTTCGAGATGAAAAAATACTCAGTTTTTTCAAAACATGCTATAATAGAAACTACTATAGTTAGATGGAGAAATATCAGGGCTAACATTTATGAAAAATTTACTTTGATCAAGCATTAACAATGAGGGATAGGTGCCGCATTTTTTTATCGGAAAATTACTAAAAAATATAATCAAAGAAAATCTGATGGATTTCTTACTGGACTATTTGTAAATTAGCCCAATTTTATCCGCACATTGAAGGTCAACAAGTATAATAACAAGGCTTAGCGAACCGGAGGATGCGTTCCAAACTCAACCCCACCAGACCAGCCTTAACGTAATAACCCAGCTTCGCTTCGACCTATTCCTCGGAAGCTTACCAGTCGGTACAGCGCATATTAACTTTTATGTTAATATTATTTTATGTTACCAGGATACTGTTCGCGCAATTGGGCGTTGTGTAACCCCTCTAAATTCACTGGTTAACTCATTCTGATTTGGTCCGAATATTCTACACAATACTTTATTTGAAAAAAAAAATTAAGAGTTTGCTCATACCTTAATGTTAGCAACCACAATTTAAAGAACTGTAAGATGAATAATAGTTTTATAAATTCTAATTTTTAAGTTTCGAAACAACAGCCGTGAGTTAAGTAGTTTTCCAACATAGAAATATTAATAGTCCGTGGTACAGATCCCTTTTTGTCGAATTATTAACATCCGCCTGAAACTTCGTGAATAGTTTCATCTCATCGCAACCTACAACTATTTTGTTTACGAAAACTCTTGGAATTGGGTAGTTATCAGTCTGGAGGGGGACAAACTTTGTCTATTTAATTAGGTTCTAAAAACTCGTAAATACTCATTTGTTTTCTGCTTGGATCGTAAGATAATTTGATCACAAACTCGAGAAAAAAGGTGACCTTCAAAAATATTGAGCCATTTGACGTGACCTACACTCCCAAATTTTCAAAATAACGAGGCTATATAGGACAAATGATCAATATTTTTGTAGGCCACCTTTTTCTCGATTTTGTAATCAAATTATCTTACGATCCAAGCAGAAAGCCAATTGGTATTTAATTGTAAATTTGGGGGTGTAGGTCACGCTAAACGGCTCAATATTTTTGAAGGTCACCTTTTTCTTGACTTTGTGATCAAATTATCTTACGATCCAAGTAGGAAGGAAATGAGTATTTCAGTATTTAGTACCTGATTAAATAGTCAAAGTTTGTCCCCCTCTAGATTGAAAACGCCCCAATTCCAAGAGTTTTTGTTAATAAAATATTTGTAGATTATGATAAGATGAAACTATTTACGAAGATTCAGGCGGATGTTAATAATTCCATAAACAAGGGGTCTGACCACGGACTATAAGCATTTTCCGACGTTAACCTGCCCTTTAGGTCACTAGCGGATCCAGGATTTAATTTTGGGGGGGCTTCAGCCCGAAACCTTTTTTTTTCATAAAAATTACGATAATTACATTGGAAAAACAGAAAGAAACTAACTACCTATATGAAATGGTGTTTAAGCTATTCCTTAAGTACTTTTAAATGTAATTACACGAACAATAATACTTTAAGAGGTATTTTTAAAATTTTTTTTCCCATAAAACATGGTTATATTTTTCCATTTTGGGGGGGGGGCTTCAGCCCGAAAGCCCCCCCCGTAGATCCGCCCGTGCTTTAGGTATGCATGTGTTTTTTGCTTTGTTTAAATTTTCTTATTTTTTAGGTTATTTTATTTTATTATTTATTGTATATACTTTTGATTATTATTTTGCTTCTATTTATTTTATATTTTTTGTAAATATAGTGTGAATGTTATCCTACCTCCTTAATAATCAATGTTATCCTAATAAGTAATGTCCAAGAGACAGATTTTTGTAACAATCAATAAATTTAAAAATAAAAATAATAAAAAAAAGCACACCTGCCCTCAACTTTCTCTTCAGTTTCGTTTTTTCTTGTTATCCAAGACCCTAAATGCCTAAACTTCTCTACGTGTTCAAACGTTTCTCCTTCTGTATCTATAACTATGACTATAACTATAACATCGTTCAATAAAAATAAATTTTGACAAATCTTGTACTTGAGGACAAAACAATTTTAAATACCTACTTTGATTTATTGATACTAATAAAAACTGAACAGTGTTTTATACCCATAAGTAAAATCATATATCTAAATGAATTTTATTAAAAGTTAAATTAATTAGTCCAAAAATATAACTTTATCATATATAAATAAAAATGAAGTAGAGAATAAAAATAAATAATTGGTACACGGATTATATCCAACAATTTATCCTTGATTAAAATATATAAATTCTGGAAAGACCTTTGAACAGGCAACTTGATGCAATAAACTATGTATTTGAATGAAAAGCTAAAACGTAACCCTGACTTAATTATTCACGACCCGTGAACAGTTTATCAACACTCCACATGACAAGCAAATCAATTAAGTTCAAGTCCAATCCATTTGCTGTCAGTCCAAAATGGAATGGCCTCGCTGAATCATTTTTCTTTTCATAAGTGTTGAGAAGGCTAAACCATTTCAATAATCACTTGTAACTTATGTGATCGTTTAATAAAATATCTGATCCTTCCTCTCACACTACTATTCTATCTACTTCACATAAATTAACCGATACACGACTTTAAGTGTGTCGATTAAAAAAATAAATAAGTTATTTAGTGCTATTTTCTTGAGAGACCGAGATCACAAAGTGATATAGCTTCGTAAGATGTGTAAATATAAAGAAATAATGTTTTCGGATAGTGTCAAATTCCGAATTCTTCCGATCTCCAGAGAGATAATTAGGGCACGATTTCTTTGATAAACTTTTTTTTAAACTATATTTATTGAGAAATATTACAATCTGTCACCAATAAGGACATTTATAATAGTGTTCAGAGAGCACATTCACGCTCTATAAACAATAAATAAAAATAAATAATACAGAAAAACAATAATACTAAAATTAAACGTATATAAACTAAACTAAACAAAAAGAAACTAAACTAATAAAAACAACTACTCATATACACACATGTCTTCTATACAATTTTTAAAAAAATAAAAAATCATTCACCCAAGATCTCCGAGTAAAGCCTTTCTCCCCACTCGAGGAAGCAAATGCAGGACTCTAGGAGATCCCAGCGCCTCTTAATCAGCCGCATTACTGGTTCTTTGATGGAATACCTGGAAATCACAGGACGGTTTTCGGTCAAAACAAAAAAAATGGGTAAATTTAAAATCAGTATTTCAAAAACTGTTGACCGAATCCGATACCTAGGACTCCACCTTGACAAACGACTCACTTGGAACCCCCATACCAGACTGAAACGACTAGAAACCGCCAGACGTTTTCCACTACTCCAGCACTTAGTAGACAAACGCTCTGAACTGCCAACTCTTTACAAAAGACTCATATATATTACTATAATAAGGCCTGTTTGGACTTACGGGATCGAGCTTTGGGGCTCTACTAAACCATTAAATTCCTCTCGTATCCAATCCCTACAATCCAAAATCCTTCGTAAAATCCTTAATGCTCCCTAGTTTGTCACAAATAAAATTATCCATAATGACCTTAATGTACCATATGTTTCCGATTTAGCTCAATCCAGATACCTGTCCTTTCATAATAAACTTCTGAACCATCCAAACCCTCTCGTTTCCAACCTTGCTTCCTCTTCTATTCTAATAACCCTCCGAGGCGTCTGAAAAGAAGAAAAGCCTCGGGACCTTCTAATATAGAAATATAATTGGAGTGCTACCAATGGGTAGTTTCTCCTTATGTTGTACATGTCATATTACTTGTTCATATTTACTTGTTGTATTTATTATTAATTACAGTGGTAAATTTCGTTAATAAAAAAAAAAAAAAAAAGTATTTCAAAACGGTGTAACTTTGCTAATTGTGGTCCGATTTCGATAATTGTTTACATGCTTCAGTGACCGAAAACCTATAAAGTAAAAAAAAAGAAGCAACTGCTCTATATCTTATGGTTTTACTGGTTTATCTCGAGTATTCAGTACATATATATATATATATATATATATATACTGACTGTGGACTGACAGTGGAAACTCAGAGTTTATTGATGAGAAGAATTTAATTTATTATTTTTTTTTTTAGAGATGTACATCATACATATAGTTTTAAGTGTTTTATATATATTTGTAAGTTTCTTGTTTATAATTTTATTTGTTTTGTATATAGCCTGTTCACATATTGTTTTCTTTACTTTTTTTTCTTTTCTTATATCATTTTTATTTTTTATTTTTTATTGTACTTCTAGCCTAAGAGAAGTAATATTTTATTTTTGTTCGATCTTGTTATTTTAAAGGAACTTTGTACGTGAATAAAATTATTTTCTATCTATCTATTTAAAAATTAAATAGGCTTTAAGTAGACGACTATAGAAAAGTTTCATCTAAATCGTTAGAGCCATTTTGATACAACAGCCTCTAGAAAAATAGATTTTTCTCTAAATTGCAGAGGTCCTATCGCGCAAGGAGATCGCGATTTGTTTTATAGTTATAGGTAGTCGAAATCCTGCACACCAAAGATAATTAACAAAACTATTAAATTTAGGATTTTAAATCAGAGCTTATTGGATTTATAATTCTACCTATGTGGCATAATATTAAACTCCAAATATATGTTATTTAAATGCGCTGAAAGCAGGAAGCACAAACCGCGAACCGTTGCAGATAATAATGGACACATTTCCCACGACGATAGTAACATGTTTCATCAATCGCTCCACTAATTGTAAGTGACGGGATAATGGTTATTGAACCAACTGAAAATGGACGATGCTTCTGCGGTGGGAAATTTATGCATTAGTAATTAAGCATACCTCCATATTATTGTAATTTATATTGTTCACTGGAGCTTACATATTGTATATGATGATGATATGGTGGATGGATATACTTTATATAAATCGAATATCAATTTGAGCCTTTCATTACTAATATTTTCATTGTAGAATAGAATAGAATAGAAGATAACTTTATTCTGGGACAAAGTCCCTTTAAAATAAAAAAAATAGAACATAATTAAAAGGCTACATCTAAAACGCCGAAATAAAACAATAATAAAAAAATAGAAAGTAAAGAAAATATTAGTTAAACAAGCTATATACAAAAAAAAAAAAACTCTATACAAAACACTTAAAACTATGATGAAACACTTAAAACTATGTACAGTAGAAAAAATTATAATTATACAGTTTTGAAAAATAAAATAATAAAAAATACATTGAGTTCTTCTTTAAAATGAGGTGCGTTTCTACTATCAAAGGAAAAACAAAGGTGACAATATAAAATGTCAGAGTATTTAAATAATGAATAATATGTAGACTCATCACTGTCTAATTCTAGCTATAGGTACAGATTTAATTATATAAGAATAAAAAATAATAATAAAAAACAAACAATAAGTGCAATCAGTAGCATTAAGAGCAGGAAGATATTGTAATATCCCTAGTGATGTTTACGGTATAGAATAGTACTATCGTTTGATGATGAATGATATAATAGAAATGTATAATATCAAAAGTTTAGCAAGCATTTGACTGTTTTTGGAATAGGAATTGAAGGGTTTTGAATGTGGATATGGAGGGGGAATGCCGAATTTTGATAGGTAGAGAATTCCAGAAATTGACAGCGCGAGCTATAAAGGAGTTTTGAAATGAGGTAGATCTGTGAGAAGGGATGTAGAGTTCAGAAGTTCGAGATCTTGTTAAAAGGATTCAAGACTGAGGACTTGAATTGGAGAAGGTTGTAGGCGTAAGAAGGGCGATGGTTGTTGATGATTTGGTAGAGGAACATACCTAGGAAATATTGTATTCGAAAGGAGAGGAAGAGCCACCTTAACTCAGTGTAGTGGTGAGAGACATGGGACCTCGGGGCACCAATAACAAATCTTACGCAGCTATTCATTAATCATTACTATAATCATAATCTATTAATTGTACGTAACATTGTGCTTCCTTTTCTATTTCATAATAATTATAACTATATCACAATATAATATAAATAATGTTATATATAGTATAATAATTAATATGTTGTATTCAAGGGGAAATGTCTAGATCGAAAAATAATTCCTGTCAGCTAGACCATCTCCAGATGAATATCATTTCTTATACAAATTTTTAGTCTAATATCTTTATTTTGTGTTAGGAGAGTGGAAAGAATATGAGCTCAACAAAGATGTTATATGAACAGCTGTATAATTAGTAAAATAAGCGTCTAATAAGTTGAGCTTCAGTTATCTCCTACTCTCCAATTACTAAAATAAAATATGAAAGTCACTAATTACTTTTTTATATTATAAATTCCTAATTTGATATTATTTATTGTTTTGGCAGATGAGCGGAGAGGAGCGGAAGGACTCTGTCTCGAGCCTCACCATCGACAGGGCCGCCTTCCTCCTCCTCCGGGTCAAGAGGGTCTTCCGCAAGAAGAAGCAGCAGCGGAAAGAGAACAAGTCAGTCACTCATATATATAGCATTTCCAAGTCAATTTCAACCTTTTCCAAATCAAATTCAACCTTTTCCAAGTCAAATTAAACCTTTTCCATTTCAAATTCAACCTTTTCCAAGTCAAATTCAACCTTTTCCATTTCAAATTCAACTTTAGAATTTTTGTCAATTTTCGATTTTTTTCGAAATGAAGGCCACTTACTATATTATCGACGGCATAGCTTTTAAAAAATACAAAAAAAAAATTGATTACGCAGTTGCATATCCATTTATTTTAACATTTTAGATTTTTTCAGTGTGATATTTCTATGTGATATTCAATTATTTCCAAGTCAAATTCAACCTTTTCCAAGTCAAATTCAACCTTTTCCAGATCAAATCAAACTTTTTCCAAGTCAATTCAACCATTTCCATTTCAAATTAAACCTTTTCCAATTCAAATTCAACCGTTTTCATTTCAAATTAATGTTTTAAGTTTTTGTAAATTATATATTTTTTTTTAAATAATGGCCATCCCCTCCCCCCCTCCAATATGAAAGTCTATTATTATGCTCTCCTAAGTAGAATTTTCACTTACAGATATCGATTTATTGTACCTATTCGGATTTCTTAGGGACTAGTATTATGCTGTCCTGTACCTTGTTTTGAAAATAACCTCCATTTTAAGATTACGTGACTGCGTTTCGAATCATTTAAGTTTTTTTGACAAATTCGATATGTGGGTGTATTTTTATGTTTCCCGATCAGTAAATTTTGAAAATAACATCCATTTTATGTTTACGCCACTGTGTTTTGACTTATTTAAGTTTTTAGAATTTATCCAATATAAAGGTCTACTTTTATGTTTCCGGAGCCGTAGATTTTGAAAACGACCTTCATTTTAAGATTAGGCCACCGCGTTTCGACTTATTTGAGTTTTTCGGATATTTTTCATATGAGGGTGTATTTTTATGTTTCCGGAGCTGTAGATTTTGAAAATGACCTCCATTTTAAGATTAGGCCACCGCATTTTAATTTCTTTGAGTTTTTCGGATTTTTTTCATATGAGGATGTATTCTTATGTTTCCGGAGCCGTAGATTTTGAAAACGACCTCCATTTTAAGATTAGGCCACCGCATTTCGATTTCTTTAAGTGTTTCGAATTTTTATCATAAAAGAGTATTCTTATGTTTCCGGAGTCGTAGATTTTGAAAATGACCTCCATTTTAAGATTACGCCACTGCGTTTCGGCTTATTCAATTTTTTCGAATTTATCCAATTTAAAGTTCTACTTTTATGATGCCGGAGCCTTAGTTTTTAAAACGACTTACATTTTAAGATTAGGCCACTGTGTTTCGGTTTTGTTAAGTGTTTTTGATTTTTCCTTCGAATAAAAAACATAATACGAAGGATTAATTTATTTTTCAATAAATAAATAAAAATATCTAATCAAAATAAATAAAATATGTATTGTCTCATTTTTAATTTAATTTTAGTTATCTTTTTTAATGTTGTGGTCTCCTATCACAAAATTATAAGATTTCGAACAATTAGCTGAAAAATCTGAATAAGGAAGGTTAAATTTATTACCAGTTGCTTTTCGGCTTTTTAGTTTGTATTCTGTGGTTAATTTTACTTTAGCTTCATAATATTTATTTATTTATTCATACTCGAAAACATATTGATGAAACTTTGTATTGAAAAAATCCAAAATGAAGCCTAATTAAACAAGATGCAGCGGCTTAATCATAAAATGGAGCTTAAATATTAGATAAATTTAAATATTAAAGATTAGAAAAAATTCAATACGTCTCGGATAACATATAAGTAGATCCTTATACCGAAAAAGTAAAAAAAAACTTTTATAATCCAAAACAGTGGCATAAACTTTAAATTGGGTCATTTACAAAATGGGGGAAATCTACTGCTCCAGAAACATAAAATTGGACCTTTATACTTGTTAAATTCTAAAAATTTAAATAAGTTGAAACGCAGTTGCGTAATCATAAAATAGAGGTCATTTTCAGAATCTACGGTTCCGAAAACATAAAAGTAGACCTTTAAATTGGATAAATTCGAAAAACTTAAATAAGTCAAAATGCAATGGCGCCATCATTAAATGGATGTCATTTTCAAAATCTACGGCTCAAGAAACATAAAAGTAGACCTTAATATTGGATAAATTTGAAAAACTTAAATAAGTCAAAACGCAGTGGCGTAATCATAAAATGGAGGTCATTTTCAAAATCTACAGCTCTGGATACATAAAAATACACCCTCATATGAAAAATATCCGAAAAACTCAAATAAGTCGAAACGCGGTGGCCTAATCTTAAAATGGAGGTCATTTTCAAAATCTACAGCTCCGGATACATAAAAATACACCCTCATATGAAAAATATCCGAAAAACTCAAATAAGTCAAAACGCGGTGGCCTAATCTTAAAATGGAGGTCATTTTCAAAATCTACAGCTCCGGAAACATAAAAATACACCCTCATATGAAAAATATCCGAAAAACTCAAATAAGCCGAAACGCGGTGGCCTAATCTTAAAATGGAGGTCGTTTTCAAAATCTACGGCTCCGGAAACAAAAAAGTAGACCTTTATATTGGATAAATTCTAAAAACTTAAATAAATCAAAACACAGTGGCGTAAACATAAAATAGATGTCATTTTAAAAATTTACTGATCGGGAAACATAAAAATACACCCTTATATCGAATAAGTCAAAAAAACTTAAATAATTCGAAACGCAGTCATGTAATCTTAAAAAGGAGGTTATTTTAAAAAACTACTCACACGATAACAGACCCACGCATCGAAAAATTAAAGATAATTAAATAAATAAAAAAAGGTTGAATTTGAAATGGAAAAGGTTTAATTTGAAATGGAAAAGGTTGAATTTGACTTGGAAAAAGTTTAATTTGATTTGGAAAAGGTTGAATTTGACTTGGAAAAGGTTGAAATTGACTTGGAAATGCTATATATATATATATATATATATATATATATATATATATATATATATATATATATATATATATATATATATTAATAATTGTTTACGTATTATTTATTTATCATATAAAATTGTATTTCCACGTTCAGTTTCATTATTTGAATTTTTTTTTCAAGTAAATATCTATAGGTTGGGAGGTATTGCCGATTCATTTTTCGAATTTGTATTAATTTTACCTATATCTATTATTATTATCTCGACAACTTTCGCCGATTTCTTTAGCCGCCTTAAAGTTGCACAAGTCCTTATGTTTAGGATTTATCTTTGGAGCTCCTGTGGTTATATCCAGTTTTCCGGCCGGAATATTTCCTAGTTTTATTCGTTTTCTGGACCTTAAGAAACCAAACAACTTTCTTGTCTTTTTGATTTGTTTAAACCTTGCTCCTCTGTCCATTCTCATAGAACTGTTTCCTTTAAAACCTCCTTTGGCATACGTGCTAGCAACTTCCGGAATTCCCTACCTACCTCCGTACTCAAATCCTCACCCTTAACCTCATTTAAAGACCATTTATTTTTCCATTTTTCGTCGGCAATCAATCTTTCGAATATATGGAAGAATGATATTTTCGTTTTTAGAGATATTAGCCCCACCCCCCGAGCAATGACATCATCTCTCCTCACAAAAGTAAATTTATTTCTTAATTTGTTTTATATTATGTAATATTTGAATTTTACTTCATTCAAAATTGATCTGATACAATTGGTTTATTGATTGGCTAAAATTAATTATTTTAATTCGCATTATATATTTTTTTAAATTTCTAACCAGTGGTTATACATGAATATTTTATTTATGCACAATTATAATTTTATATATTGTAAATTTTATTACTTTGTGAATACAGAACAAAAAAAAAGTTTCATAATATTAATCCCGTCTTAATTTTTTCACTTCTATCCAGTGGTCATAAGCACACATCGTATTGTATGATTAAGAAACATTCAAATACTAAATAAATCGCATACAAAGGCATTTATTAACTAATCATGATTTTAATTCCGTTAAAAGGAACTGTTTATTATTTTAATTGATTTTATAAATGCCATCGGCTCGGTGGTCTAGGGGTATGATTTTCGCTTAGGGTGCGAGAGGTCCCGGGTTCAAATCCCGGCCGAGCCCACAGTTACTTTTACTTTTTTTATTTGAACTATTTCCAATGATAACCTCTTATTAATTTAAAATTTCACTCTATAATAACTTTTATTATTCCGTTACACTGTACTAAATATATAAGTCATCATTATTTTATTTTTCATAATTTATCATTAAATTACAATTGTAAAAACTATTAAGTTTTTTTTTTATCTTGGAAAAGATATCCCATTTTATGTAGCCCACTTAGTACCTGCCTTTGACATTCGGCGTTCCAGGGAAATGACATCTTCCCTTTTTGAAAAAGTAAATTTATTTCTTAATATTTGAATCGTATTTCATTCAATATTTATCTGATACAGTTGGTCTATTGATTGGGTAAAATTAATTTTTTTATTACGTTTTGTGTTTTTTTTTTAAATTTATATCAAGTGGTAAGCGCATATTAGTATATATGTTTATTGAAATTGAGTTTTTCCTTCCCTTTAATTTTAGTGTTCGATAACTATTTATTTATTTTTGCGATCTGTTCAGCTGAGTACCAAACAAATATCATTCTTCTTTTTTATTTTTACATAAATCTTTGTGTGAAATGTCCTTCTTTCTTCATTCCATTTCCTTCCTATATGTTTTTTTATTTTTCATAAGAATCTTCATTATATTAATTTATTTTTTTAAATCATCTCTTTCTACGCAGTCTCTTTTGATTATTTTAATTTTTTTGAAAAATCTTAATTTATTCGTTTATTATAACCTTCCAATCATGTTGAATATAATTTCAAAAATATGTTTGTTGGCCCTGAAAGTATCTATTCTGATCATGTTTCGGTACAATTTAGGCTTCTTTCAGTCTTCTCGTATTGCCGTTTCCTGATTTTCCATTTCCCTTCTTTCGTAATTTTGGGTATTTTTATTCTTCTTAATTTTCACCTTTCAATTTTTAAAAGTTTTTCCAGATCGTTTGGTTATTTCTAAACTATACATGATTATTGATTTGACAGCGAAGTTTAAAATGTTTGATTTTGAGTTGTTAATAAGCAGTTTTTTCATGTTATAAATATTGTTTGTAGGAAAATTTAATATATCCACTTAGATGTCCATTGATTTTATAGCTGGTTAGTCTCCTCCATCAAATTTCTAGAACAGTCAGTGTTATGGTTTTTAATCTTCAAAATACAAGTATACCACCCCGGGATCCATTTTCTACGAGAATTCATGACCAAATGACATAAATGATATGTAAGTATTTTAAAAAAGATAATTTAAGTTTTTTATCACGAAAATAAATTTTCTACAAAAATTAATCGTTAGCTTTTAAGAGTTACCTTTTAAAAAATTCCTTATGCTCACAATTTAGTTTATTCTAGCTTTGATTAATTAAAATTTTTGTAATACATTCACACTCACACCCAAAGTCTCCCTACACACACTACTTATTTGCTTAATTTTTCGGGTTGGTTAACCATTTCTAAAAGCATTTTCATTATTTTTATTATTTTCTATATTTTCATGAACGTTTGATGCATTGTATTTAAAAACCTATTATTAATCATGGAGCTATGGGTTTAATTTATCTTTCGATAAAAATGTCATGATATAGCGGATTGAATAGAAAGGAATATTGTATTCAAGATAAAAAAAAAATGTATTGAGAATAAAAAAACTCAAAAACTTTATAATTGTAACTTAATGATTAAATATGAAAAATAAAATAATGATGATTTATTTAGTCAGTACAGTATGATGCAATAACAAAATTTACTACCGAATGAAAATTTTTAAATTAATACGAGAGAATAGTTCAGATAAAAAAAAAGTAAAAGTAACTGTGGGCTCGGCCGGGATTTGAACCCGGGACCTCTCGCACCCTAAGCGAAAATCATACCCCTAGACCACCGAGCCGGTGGAGAAGTTTATAGTAATATGAATTTAACTCCTAAAGCAGTTATTTTTAAAGGTATTTATTGACCATGAATAGTTAATAAATATCTTCGTATAAGATTTATTTGGTATTAGAATGTTTGATAATCATACACAAGTAAAAAGAAATATTTAAAAAAGAAAGAAAACTACGGCTGTGTCAGTGAAAAAATCTAGGTTGGATTAATAATATGAAATATTTGTTTTTGTTCTATATTCAGATTATTAATATTAAGTAATAACATTTACAATATATACAATTATAGTTGTGCATACACTATTTTTTTGTAATTTAATATGTATAATTACAATCGTGCTAAATATATATCCATTCGTATTAATAAGACGTCAATTAGTATGAGAGAATTATGTAGTATCGGTACTTTTGTTTTATTAAAACTTCTGTAACGATGATCAGTAATTTTTCAAAAAATCGAGTGCAACATAAAATCGAATAGGAACAATTAATTTCTTTTTTGTTATTTTTACAGCTAATTAAAAAAAAAATATATATTTACTTCTGTAAATTGGTTTATGAATTCTCCGGAGTATTTAAAGTTTGAGATATTGTAATCCAAATGTTCAAAACAGTCTAACTATAATTCATCATCGCTTCAAGATGCAATTTTAAATAATAGTTCATTACCAAGAGAATGAAATGCTGAACATTTTCCGTGCTTACAATATACAGGTCTGATTTAAATTTTCTGAGATATTTTAATCCAAAATTATTCGACTAGATCCGACTTTACCCGAATAAGCGTTACATAGCCGACCCTGACGGCATTCTTATTCAATACTCACAAAATAAGCGTGCCTAAAGAACTTTTCACTGCTATGAAATAAATAACGTTATTTTCTTGAATATATATTTCCGGGATATTATTACTTTATTCGCTCAGGTAATCTTATTTTTCTTAGGCTGTTTCTGTAGTGTCAGGTTTGCTTAGAGTAAATATTTTTTGTCTCTTCGTTTCTTTTCATTGCTATGTTCCTGGCCTCGCGTTTCTACGGCGAGAAAGGGGTTCCAGGAATCGCATTTATTTGTATTTATATGTATTTATATCGGTCCCAGAAGGGAACCGATCAACTTAAAATATATTAATGATGTATTTAAATGTTAGATACCACAGACCCCCTACTGTAGTATCCTAGATTGAACCATATACTCTTTATTGGATTTCCTTTCTAAAGGTATCATGTTTATAAATGTACTATTTGTTTCTATTACTAATTGGTGGCATGCAAGGTAGAATGTAAAAGTACTACGTTGGTTTACTAACTATTATATTTACAAGCTTAAATAAAACCAAAATCATCTATATACAAAATAATAACTAAACCTATATACATAATATTAGTTGAGAATCATACTAGAGGAGAATGCTTTGTATTTGATTAAAGTTACGTGTTAGATTGATTATATTAATTAATGATGTATGGTTGCCAACACAAACTTACATTAGTATAACTAAATGCTTGTTACCACTTAGCTGGTTCTTCATAGTGTTTCTAGCCGTCATATCTGGATTCCCTGTCTCTGCTCTCCTTCAGCGTCTAGTCCGTCCATCTCCTCTCTCCGGCTGTCTTCATCTTCCTCCCTCGACTCCCTCGCTTCTCCTCCTCTCAGCTCTGAGTTCCCAGAAGAAGTCCTCTCTCCTCCGAGTTCCAAAAAGAAGTGTCTTCGTCCAAGTTCTATATCTTCCACCTTTTTTCATCCCCCTCTCTTTTGGGTCGTTTTTCTCCTGATTGGCTGAATATCCTCAGCCTAAGGGATGACCACGCCCTCTCCCCCAGGCCAAGGTAAAGCAGCAGGTACAGATTTCCATATTTCGGGTGGAAGGTGTGAAAAGGTCTTTTGGGATCCTTTTTAAACACTTAGTTGTCGGTCTTTGTCGGTGGTCCTTAAGGGTTTTTATTACCACTTACAAAAGGTTGTCCTAATGGGTTACCCTCAGTCAGGTACCCAACCGCCAGATGTTGGGTTTATACCTAAATATGTTTATATTTAGGTAATACCTAAATTACCTTAATGTTTATTTGTTTATACCTTTCAACTAATTATTCCACCGGCGGTCTTTACAATACATAGCATTCTCCTAGTCTTGGGGAAAAGAAAAAATTAATAAACTGAAGTTTATTGGATTTTTTCTTTAAATATTATACATCAATACCTTTACAATAGGCTTCCTCTATCTGATCTCAGAATGAAAAGTAAACATTTATTTATAAACAATACAGGATGAGATTTAACTCAAATATACACAGACTTATACATTAACTACTAGAAATATTGAAAAAATATGCTTTTACACAACCAGTAATTCAATTTTACTTACATATCTCAAATTTCTCAATTCTGCAATATATCAATACCACTACTCTTAGTTCTTTATAGTTTATCCCTCTGTTTAGTGGAACACAAAACAAAACATAAATATACATTATGATATTAATTACAATAATGTTGAACCTTTCATTCAACTATGTTTCTTCCTTGTTTACTGAAATATCATTCAAACAACATTTTATAGTGTGATTGCCTTGAATATCTAACATTCACTTTATATTTACACTATTTCTATGATTTTTATTTATACTCTCAAAAAAGGGTCTTTAACAAAATGAGTCAAAACAGGAATTCATTTATTCCTCTGGTTCACTTATTGAAGGTTTGTTTATACACTGACTGTAATAAACACAACATATATATTCATTTAGCATAACTACTACCTTGTGTGGCAACCGTTATAACAAAAACAAAAATTTTACCTTAGGTTTCTAAGTGGTTTGTACCATCTTTTACCTTTAAGCTTTAATGTCATATCCTTGGTCTAGAAGCTCATAGCATTCTCATAATTTACAACAGTCCTTTCATTTTCATTCACAAATTTTCAAATCATATATTCCTTTAGCTCTCCAAAAGGAGAAGTCACAACTTGTTTTTTAAACAATGGGCTGGGAAATGTTCGTGAAAAACATTTTAACGTCAACATCGGGATACTTATACATTTTTCTGAAATAGTGAATGAACCTCAGGCGACTTCGTTTTCTCAATGACCAATTAATATTTCATTTACTCAAAAAACATTATTCAAATTACTATCTGATGTTTTTCAATTATGATTTAATTATGAATGAACCATCCATTCCTTACACGTGGCCGCTATAAACCGTTAAATTTGCCTCAAATGTAGTCGTGTGCACATCATAATGATGAACTATATTACTTCAGCCCCATTTACCATTATAATTTTTAAATCTTTAACTTCTGGATCCATACACATACTACCTCAGTACTCTGGAGGTATAGTTATAGAAGATTTCTCTATCTTCTCCCAATTATTTATTATCAATCACACTTAGTGATGAATGGATGCACAACAGCTATTCCATCAAAAGGGTTCTCCCTTATATAAACTTTATCAACCCTGCGGGTGATGAGGAGGACCTATGTCTACTCCTAGTTGAGGGTAACTATTCCCCATTCCTTTAAATTAAATCCTATCGGGATTAGAAAGAAAATGATCCAATATTTCTTAAGAAGTTAATTTGGGGTACTCGTCTGCGCTACCTTTGAACTACGGCAATTTAATTATAACTAGATCTTACACCCATCAATCTGGCCCACTATGTATTTAAATTAAAATGAAAAGTTGTATCCCTTTACTTAATAATGATTTATTATCGGTCCTTCCCTTTTTCTTTTCTAATAAAAGTTTAGTAACACAAATCGGTTATTAAAAAGGTTTTAACTCTACTTTAATTTAACTATTATCATAAGATAGTATTAATACTTCAATTATAAATTTACTTTGGTCGATTCAGCCTGAGATTCCTTCCATTCAGCCTTCTAAATTAGTTATTAAATCTAAATCCTATTTACAAACTCATATATACAACTAATTACAACTTATTTACAATTTTCCAGACTGGGTAACCTAACGATGGTTTCGCCAGGACCCATTAGCTCGTCAACGGAAGGGACGCTAAAAAACCCCTTTTTGCCCTCTGGAATGGGACAAAGACTACCGTGGCTTAAAATAAGATCTTAACCGGCCTGCCCTAACATGGTTCAGAGCCATATAACCGTCATATACCTCATCTTCTAAACTACAAATGAGGATTGTCTCTAATTCTGCATGCCTATAATTATAATCCTTATATCCCTCCTCTTCTAAAATACAAATGGGGATTGTCTCTATTTCTGATGGTAATGATCTTTTTTCGTTAAACCCTTCTATTTTCGGAGACGTCCGTTTTGATATTGAGGATTCGACTGAAGCTGGGGGACCTATATATTTTTGTTTTTTTCCTGAGAGCTCGCGGGTCTCCTTATCGACCTGGAAAAATAATTCTCTGGTATTTATGGAACCTACTACAAAACATTTCAACGTTTCCTCCTGGGCTCCTATAATTTCTTCTACTTTCGGAGAAGTCTCTTCTGTTCTGGAGGGTTCGACTGAAGCTAGGGGGCCTATATATTCTTCTTTAATCTTTCTATTCTCGCCTAAGGAGGGTTCGGCTAATATAGGTTCATCCACTTCACTAACTTCATTAGGTTCCTGTTCAGATTCAAGACATTCATTCTCTTGACCTTGAACATTTTCAATGTCACTTGCTTGATTTTCTTCCAATGATTCTTGGCTGACCTCTTCTTCTCCTCCTGTCTTTTTATTTATCTCGGCTATTGCTTTAGTGAATGTGCTGTCTATAGATTCCATTAGGCTTCTTTTCGCATTCCTAATACTTTCACCCATTGAGTCTATTAGATTTTCTTGCAGTTTTTTGTTGCCTTCTTCTATTTTCTGAAGGAGTATTAGAAACATGTTATTTCCTCCTAAACTAAAATTATCCTCTATCTTCTTATTGGCCTGTGGCTGGGTTTTCTTCGGGATTTGAATCACTGTTTCTTCAGTTGATCTCAGTTCTGGTTTTCTGGGTGTTTTCTGATCAGCTACTGCTTCAGATCGTTTAGGCTTTGGTAGTATTTCTGTTTCTACCCTAAGAGCCATCTTTAAAAGTATGTGCGTATATTATCCCTTTTAATTTAATACCTATTTTAACCTTTTAGGAAGGGGTTAAACGCTATCATAAAAATAATTCCCAATACCTTTAAAAAATATCCCATTAATAATAAACCACA
Source organism: Nezara viridula (assembly GCA_928085145.1). NCBI lineage: Eukaryota > Metazoa > Arthropoda > Insecta > Hemiptera > Pentatomidae > Nezara > Nezara viridula. The sequence continues at coordinate 22,418,846 of OV725080.1, read as the reverse complement.
ATGAAAATGAGCCACTTTTAATACCAGACCATTAAATAGGAGAGTGAAGATTTTTCGATATTAAAAATAGGTTTGACACAAATTATTGAACCGCAGAATCAGCATAGTTTTTAAATCAACGCAGGAAAGAATTTAACTAAATTTTGTACGTTACAACACTCAATCAAGTTTTACAGTCATTACATTAAACAATCATTTTATATATATTAAATTATCTCAAATCAACCAAGTTCATTACATTCAAATAACCAAATTAAATAAAATCAAAGATGTTTCCCTCTAGTACGATTCTTAGTACCAACTTATTACAATGCCACCTTTATTAATCATAGGAATGAAATTCTAAAAAATCAATTATTTTAATCTTAGAAACAAATAGTAAATTTAATGATACGTCCTTCACATGGGATGCCATTTTAAATGCTATTTTCCTGGCCTCGCGTTTCTACGGCGAGAAAGGGGTTCCAGGAATAATGGTCAGAAGATTTACATTTGTCTGGCATTAGAAGACAAATAGAGCAATAATTAATTAACATAATTATCTAACCCTAAAATTAAAAATAACAGATCACAAGTAAATATATTAAATTGTAGATAAATATACATGGGTTTCTTCACATATTGGTACAAATAAGCAATATAGATAATATCTATAGGATAACATCTATAGTATACATGTATCTGTAGGATAGCTGTAGAATGAGGATGACAGGTCTTAAATACGAAATTGTATTCTTAAATTTGATTGGTAGATTGATTGCTGAGGAGAGGTGGAATAAAAAATGATGTCAAGGAGGAGAATTTGTGTATGGAGATGGCACGAAATTCCAGAACAAATTAGAACTTTCGACAGGTAATTTTTTTAAGGAAAGAGTTATATGAGAAGGAATAAAAAGGTTTTTGGACTAGGATCTTGTGTTAAACGAATGGACAGAGGGACAAGGAGTAAATAAATCAAGAAGCTAAGATGACTTTTTGGTTGTAAAGGTTCGGAAAAGAGATAACCTAGGAAATATTGTCTGTGAAAAACTGGATAGAGCCACTTCAACCAAGCAAACCAACCAGAAACGTGGGAGTGTCTGGGAACTCCAAAGATGAATCTAATGAAACAATTCATTAATCACCTTAATCTGATCTCAAATCCACTTGACAGTCCACCGTATACAAGACAGCCATAATAGTCCATTTTAATCATTATTTGACTCGCCAACTGTTTATCTTTTCATTTTACGAAATAATAATAATGTCTTAATCTGTATATAAGACAGTATAAATATGCATATTATGTATGCCAATGTATACATATGTATGTTATATAGATTAAGAGCTGTGTAATAACAAAAATTGCGAAAAGTAAGTTTTTTCTGTATAGTTTCGGCTTTTAAACATTAAGTTATAATTGCTCTAGTCTTTGAATGATTGAAGAAAAGATAGTAAAGTAATATATATCCGATAAAGAAAACTTTCTTCGTCATGACTTTTTCGCGAAATGAAAAGATAAAGAGTTGGCAAGTCAAATAATAATAAAAATGCGTTGAAAAAACTTTTTTCTTTGAAATTAGTGAATAACGAGGAAGGATATCACGGAAACTATAGAATATAGTGAAAAAACTAATATAAACATTTCTATTCCGAATTCTGTCAGATTTAATTTCATATATGACTGGGCAAGAACAAACAAGCTGAAGTTGAATGCGGATAAGACAAAGGCAATCTTAATAGGCTCCAATCACCTCCTTAAAACTGTCCCTACTATTCCAACTCTGTTCCTACATAATAACCCCATCAAATTTCACGCCACCCTCAAAAATCTTGGAATAACCATTGATCAAACGCTTTCTTGGAAAAATCATATATCCAATATTTCCCGCCGTACCATTTCCATCCTAAAACGTCTTAACTACTCCCATCACCTATTTCCTTTTGAAACCCGTAGGCTCCTAGTCACTTCCTTAATTTTTCCCCACTTTGACTATTGCTGTACGGTATATGGGAGCCTCTCTGGGGATCTCGAGGCGAAACTAAAACGTTTGATAAATTGCTTTGTACGATTCATCTTCGGGATCCCAAGGGACGCCTCTGTTTCCCATCTTTACGCGGAGTTAAATTGGCTTTATCCTTCCTACCGTCGTAAGTATTTCCTGGCATCCTTCCTGTTTCAAGTCATCCAATCCCACCGCCCCTCATACATCTCCGAGCTCCTTCAATTCAAATCCTCTGTTCGTTCCCGCAATACTCGTTCCCGGTCTTCTGATTTATACATAAGGGCCCACCGAACCGCTGCTTTCGACAAATCGTTCATTATCCGATCCTCATCTCTATGAAACTCCATCCCTTCCCATATCCGTCAATCTAATACCCTTCCTACCTTTAAATCCCGCCTGTTCAATCATTTCTTATCCATCCAGTCCCCATAAAATCGTAAATAGATACTACTGAAAATATGTACATAAGTTATTAGTTCGTTCTTCATTATTTGTTCCCCAATTTTTGTTTATCTATTTTTTTCTTTTTTCTCTTTTATTATCAACTGATCAAAATTGGGAAGCAACTTATATGTATATGTGTATATATATATATATATATATATATATATATATATATATATATATATATATATATATATATATATATATATATATTATTTTTTTTAACCAAGACTGTTAAATTACTCTGTATTTTTATTTATATATCTCTGAGGCTCCTTAGCCCTCATTTCTGTCTTCCTGTATTATTCTAAAGGGACTCGTCACAGAATAAATAAAGTATTATTATTATTATTATTATTATAGATAGAATGTATATTTTTACTGACATAAGAGAAAAACCGAAAAAGTAAACTTTTTTAATCGTAAATTCAATTTTTCGACTAGAAATTCATGGGTATAGGGTAACTAACTATTATTTCATGCCTTAAAAGAGTGTAAATACTAAATATCTGGTGTGTCCACTCACACGACTTTCCTATATTTATCAGAGAAGTTTTTATATATTTATATATTTCCATAAAAAAACAAAAAGAATTGAATTAGATTTATATTCCTGAAAATTGATCAAAGAAAAGATTTGAGTACGAGTTATTTGATAAACTAAAGCAATGTAAACCTGCTTAAGGTAGATCAGCGTATAAACTTCAATACCCTCTAATATCATTGATCAGAAACTTTATGCCATAGCCTAATTTTGTCAAACAATAATTTCTGTTAAAAGTAGAGGTAATAGTGAAGCTTGTGTGATATAGGCAACAGATTTTCTTACTTTCACTAACTTATGTGTTTTCTCTCATTCATCCTTTTCTGACAACAGGATATGTACCGGTATTTTTCCATTGCAAATTGAATAGCTGTAACTTCGTTAATAGGTATCCGAATTGAAACCTATCAAAAATTTTCTTATAAATTTTACCTAATATCGAGTTATATATACTTATCGAGTTAGGCCCCAAAAATTTTTTCTTTTCTTTATGGCTTTTTTCCTGATTTTTTTTCCGGGAATTTAGTCTATGTACGAAAATTGAAAGGACAATTATTAGAACATTATAGGAATGTTTCATAATAATCGCTAGAGCCGTTTTCGCGCTACAGTCTATAGAAAAACATGTTTTTAATTTATTACGCATGGAAATTTATGTTACAGACATCAGTAGTCAAAACTACAAAATGAAAAAAGAAACAACAAAATCGGTTCAGTAGTTCCCGAGAAAATCTTGACACAGACAGACAGACAGACCTAAAGACCTGGTAGCTTTATATATCTATAATCTCTCTCTATATATACGCTTATAACCTATGAAGGGTTTCTATCAATCTTCAAATTGCCGCCATTTTGTATTACAGCGGCTGTATGCTGGCAGACGTGCGTTTTTCTCATCAGGCCTGTAGATATAATCAATTTATAAGGACAAAGCCTAGTACGAAATATGACACCTTTTTTGTCACGGGCTCTCGGACTAAAATCGAAATGAGCAAACCTGAGGGAGGAAACAAGGAGCTGGCGGATTTTAGTGGGCATAGATTACGGAATCTCAGGAACTGTTTGAGGTAGCAATATATTTTCGAATAATTTGTGAAATAAGGTTATTCTAGGAAAGGTATTGATCAAACATTAACCCAAGGTTACTACCGGAATTGTGGCATTTTTTTCCATAAGACATGGTTATGTTTAGTACCTGCATTTGAATTATGGTTATTGTTGTTGGTTATAAACATTTACAAATATAAAGCAATAAAAAATAATATATTTTCATATTGGATATTTAATAGTTAACCGTTGCATTACAGAGGAAGAAGATGGTCCGGGGTGGCGGTCATAAATAGGCTAAATAGTGGCAAAACTATTTTATTAAAAGTAGAACTACTACCCCAGTTCTAAGTGAAACTCCTAGCTGAACACACCTCCCTGAAGAAGACGTTGGCTTTTAATAAAATAGTTTCGCCACTATTTAGCCTATTTATGACCGCCACCCCGGACCATTTCCTTTCTTTAATAATTTTTCATTTTATTTTATTATTTTTTTTTTTGGGTGTGAGACTTCAGGCTAAAAGCCCCTTCCTTCCCATAGACACACCTGTGCTGTTAGTTACTGAAACATAAAAATAGTATCGGAAATGTAGAGTTTATCGAGGTTAAGAACTACTTAGCCCAAGGGTAGCGCCGCTGTAACCTTTTATAACACTTTCCTCTCAGCTTCAAGTCCAATAAGCTGTTGGAAACCTAATTCACTTAACGGTTCTTCCTCCTCTTCCTTTGATGCTTTCCTACAGTCCCATTATTAGAGCAATGAAATAAACCAGGGAGTAGTTTCCATTTTAATTTCTCTTTATAAAATGGATGGATTCATGAGTGAGATTATGCTAAAATAGGTTGTAGTATGATTTTTTATTTTCTTATAAAAAAATAAAAGATGTCAATGATTTTAATGATTTTAATGGTTTGCAAATTGGACATCCTACAAATGAGCAGCCTCGATGAAGGCCTGAAACTTAGGCCGAAACGTTAACATTAAAAAAAAAAGTTCTCGTTGATTGCAAACTCTTATAGACTTATTGACCTGATTATATTATCCACAGTCAACTATTTCTCCAAAATGAAGTAAGAATATATATAATATTACAATGTTTTTTTTTTTTAATAATTCGACCTTTATATATTATAACTTAAGATATGAATTATATATATATATATATATATATATATATATATATATATATATATATATATATATATATATATATATATATATATATCACGTTTTTATATTTAATAATTTAAAATTGTATTGCACTGGAGTTTTTCTCGACGTTGAACAGGCGTTTGATCGAGTCTGGCATCCGGGATTGCTTTACAAACTCCGTAAATTCCTTTCCCCTACATATTTTCTTACCATCAGTTCCTGTCTTACTGATAGGCACTTCAAAGTAAATCACAAAAATACCTATTCATCCCTCTTTTCTCAATCTGCCGCAGTTTCTTGGTCCTATCCTTTACACAGTTTATACAGCTGACATCCCAACCCATCCTAACACTGTTATTACCACGTATGCCGATGATACATGTGTCCTATCCGTTAATAATGACCCAACCATTGCATCCCAATCTCTTCAATCACACATCACAAGCCTTGAAGAATGGTGTCAAAACTGGAGGATTAAAATAAATTCTAATAAATCCCATCAAATCACCTTTACCCTTCGACGTAAACCTATGACCTCATGTCCCACAGTATCCTTTAATAATACCCCACTTATCCCTGTTGAACAAATCCGATACCTTGGACTTCACTTGGACAAACGTCTAACTTGGAATCCTCATACCAGACTAAAACGACAAGAAACCGCTCGACGTTTTCGACTACTCCAACACTTAGTAGACAAACGCTCTAAACTTCCCATTAATTACAAAAGACTCATATACTTGACTATAATAAGACCTATTTGGACTTACGGAGTTGAGCTATGGGGCTCCACTAAACCATCGAATTCCTCTCGCATCCAATCCTTACAATCCAAAATCCTTCGTAAAATCCTCAATACTCCTTTCTTTGTCACTAATAAAATAATCCATAAAGACCTCAATGTTCCATATGTTTCCGATTTGGCCAAACCCAGATACCTATCCTTCCATAATAAACTTCATAACCATCCGAATCCTCTTGTTTCTAACCTTGCTTCCTCTTCGATTCCTGATAACCCTCCGAGGCGTCTGAAAAGAAGATGGCCTCGTGATCTTCTCATGTAGACAAATTATTAGAGTGCTACCAATGGGTAGTTTCTCAACAAGCGTGTTTCATGTGATAATATTTCTCTGTACACATTTACTTGATGTATTCATACTAATACACTTGTAAATATCATAATAGAAGTTAAAAAAAAAAATAATAATTTAAGATAATGGCACCAGTAGCTAACATCCTCCTCGGAAAATGGGAATAATAAAATTTCACGACCTCCCAGAACTCTATTAAATAAATTTTTGGTTTCTTGATTTTCTCTTTGTATATTTGCCTGGCAAATTAGAAAGATCCCTCATAGCCCACTTAGAGTTCCAGGAATAACAATCTTTCAGTAAGGGCCACCATAGCTTATGTTTGATTTTTTTTTTTTTTTTTCTTTTACTTTGATTTATCACGTAATTTTTGTTTTATTTGTTCTTCAAGTGTTTTTAGATTATATCTTATCTTTTTTAACTTACCTTGACGAAGGAATCTGCAGTTTAAAGGATGTCATTTACTAGAGCCTTATAATGATATACTTTCAAAGAGATATACTCAATACAAAGGGTTTTAAAAATGAGACCATTCACTACTCTCTCATTAGAAAAAAACCGCTAGTAATTTGGATTAAATTTAAAGAAAAAATAGGTTTTCCTATTGCAATAAACATGTTATTTTCAATGACCATCAGTTATCGATAAATTGAAGTCTAGAAAAGAAAAGAAGTTAGTTTCATTATAAGTTGAAAGTAATTTTTGTTAAGATCTATTTCAAAATGAAGAATAAAATTTATTTCGCATAATTACGCCATTATTTTCATCCCTTTCAGTAACAAGTTTTCACACGTAATCGTACAAAGGAATGTCCTTAAAAATGTCAGCTACTGTTGTATTTACACTAGTGTTTTTAATTTTCGATTAAAAACATTGATATGGGGCTGAATAGGTTATAAAGATAAATAATTAAATTTTGGCTTGCATACTACAGCCAACATGATCATTTTAACCATAGTGAAGTTATAGTTATTCTAATTAAATGCATGTTTTAAAATATTTTTATCCTTAAATGGTATAAAAGTTTTTCTTAACTCAACAGTTTGCCAAGCAAGGTGCGGCATGCACCAGACAACTTTCACTTGTCAACTTGATTTAATAATCAACTTTCTGCTCACACAGTGCTAGTTAATCTATTATTGTTACTAAAATTATTAAAGGTAGAACCACATGCTTTATCAACCCATAAACACTTGATATAAATATATTCAGTGCCCATGCATTTCTTTTTCAAAACTGCGATAAAATAGCTTTTAAAGGATTTCATAAAAGAACGACACATTATATATTTTTCGTTTATCGAACTTAAAAATAATTGTTTGTTTGGTCTTTGTTTGACAGCTGTGATCGTTTGGTTCTCTTCAAACAGTTACAGAATGGACTTAATCCCTAACAAATAATAATAATAATAATATTAATTTAACTCTTATTCAAATATTTTAGTTTATTAACTATACCATTTAGTGAATCATATATTGACAATTTCTATAACTCCGTTTGGTTCTTTGACAAGGCTAGAACAGTTATCGACAAGTTTAGAAATAGTTATCTAAAGACTCCGAAAGGACACATTAAAACTCCTTATTAGGTGGCGTAAGGAACAATAACAGATTTCGACAAATGTCCCGTTCTCACATACATCATATTAAGAATATCAATCATTGATAACTTGCTTTGAAGCCTTCTTCTGACTTCCCTCATCCCCTCCTATTACTCCATGATCTTATAGGCAAATTACTCATGCAGTGACATTCTTGAAGTCATTACAAGAAGTTATACTCTGGTTGGAAATCTGCTAGTGACTCTTGTGGTTAATCCACGTATTTATAGTACGATTCAGTAAATGAGATGCTATTTGTAACAGATACTATAATAAATGTGTGATGGGAGCGAGATGGCCGAATGAGCTAGCGCCTGTACACAGTACCGGCAGTTGTCCGACAACCAGGTAACCGAAGTTATGAGATAAAAAAAATTACGAGTTCACGTCTCGGTGTCTGAGGGGATTTTTAATTCCCCGCCCCCACTCTTCGGCCCGAGAAAACCCCGTATAGCCTAAAAGGGAGGTAGGGAAGAACCAAGAAACAAATAAATAAATAAATGTGCTACTTATGATGTCCTCACTACCTGCAACTTGCTAACTAATCGTTTAGTTAGCTTGAAGATATCCAAGGAGCACGTAATTTATAACAAGAAAAAATAAATTATAAAAATTTCCATTTTGTTTATAAATTACATTTAGTTTCCTTAACATTTGTTTTCGCTAAATAATATCGGTGTTCAGAAATTTATTATCCATAATATTTTCGTCAATGTCCGTTACTTTCTACGACTTTATACGTTAGATATCAACTTTTACTCGACTATGTGAAGCGAAACGAGGGTTATGTGTTAGGATCTGCCTCTAAAAGCTGTGTAACCCTTTTTTGAGTGAATGCCTCAAACGATTTTTAAGTTTGATGGCTCAAATTGTTCGGTGAGATTCCGTGAGTATTTTGAAATAATTGGACCTGAAAATTCTGTCAAATTACTGTGTAAATTTTGTTTAATCAATCCCCTAAAAGTTAATGATTTTTTGAGGGTATGGCAAGATTGATTTTTAACCTCGCCGTAAACCTATATCCTGTCCTTCCGCATCCTTTAATAATATTCCACTGATCTCTATCAAACAAATCCGTTACCTAGGACTCCTTCTTGACAAACGCCTTATTTGGAATCCTCATACTAGACTTAAAAGACAAGAAACTGCCAACATATTCAGACTACTTCAACACTTACTTGACAAACGCTCTAAACTTCCAATTTTCTACAAAAAACTCATTTACACTTCTATCATCAGGCCTATCTGGACTTATCGAATTTGTGGCTCCACAAAAACTTCGAATTCCTCCAGTATCCAATCCTTACAATCCAAAATCCTCCGCAAAATCCTAAATGCTCCTTATTATGTCACAAATAAAATTATCCATAAAGACCTGAATATTCTTCTTGTTGAAGACTTGGCCCGATCTAGATATTCCTTTTTTTATTCCAAACTGTTTTGCCAACCCAATCTTCTAGTTCATAACCTTTCATCCAATACAATATCTGACAACCCTCCGAGGCGTCTGAAATAAATATGGCCAAGTGACCTTCCAATTTAATCTAATCTTTGAAATGTTACCAATGGATAGCTTCTTCACAAGTTCTTATCATGTTATATATTTCTGTAGCAGATTTACTTGTTGTATGTATACAGTTATATATTTCAATAAATAAAAAAACAAAACAACTTCCCGTGAATAATTAAAAACATTTTTAGCTAAAAATATTCACTCATTATTAAATAAAATGGGTTTAATCGTGAGTGTTTGATCTCATAAATAATGTTGCCTAAAATCGGTCTTGGTCTTGCACTTTGCAAGACCTTGGTCGCCTAACTGTTGCAATACCAAAACTAGGACTGGTCGATCGAAGAAAAATCGATTTTTTAAAATAATTATTAAGGCAAAATAGTTACTAATACTTGACGATCTTAGTTAATAATTGGTATACCCAACATACTTTTGCATTCAACTCATCTAATTTTTCGTTCGGGCTTAGTTAGGTTTACAGTAAAAAAAAAAAAAAAAATACAGTAATATCTTTAAGTAATAAGCTAATAAGCCACTGCAAGATTCTCGTAACAGACTCTTGCGCAAGACCAAGACCATGATCAAAACTGAGTTTGCAAGACCAAGACTCGTTTCTATCTCGCATTTGGGCAACACTACCCATAAATGTTTTGAAACAATTTTAGCTCAAAATACTAAAACAAATATGTATTATAGTTTAGCATCTCGTAATTGAAATGATATCATATGATCACGTGTTATGAAAGTGAATTGTTAATATTTTAATGCCTCGCTTTCCCTCTACATGTGGGGGGATAAGTATGGTTCAGACTTCCCATGGCCGACTGTAAATAGATAATTTTTTAAAGATAATTTTAATTTAATTTTATTCATTTATTTTTATTCTATTATTTATATTTTCTTCCTTCACTATGATATTTTGTTTTGTTCTTTTATAGCTTTATATTATTTGAAATTAGCTTATTTATTTATTTTTTTTTGAATTTCTAAATATGGTGTGAATGTGCTCTCAGAACTCTATTATAAATGTCCTATATTGAGACAGATTGTAATATTTATCAATAAACAAATAATCCAGTAAATTAAAAAAAAATATTTTAATAACTAAAAATTTAAAATATTTTAATTAAAAAAAACAAACCGACTAAGGAAATGTCCTTCCTTGTCTACTGAAACATCTTGGTAGATTGATTGGGAAATTCACATCTAAGAATATTTAATCTTGGTGTAGTGGTTCTTATCAGACCTCAAGATTCTTTAAATATGATTAATTAAATAGAAAATAGAATTAATTATGAAATTGAAACATAGTGATATTATAAGACCCGGGCCGATGTTTTTTTTTTTTTTTTTTACAAAGTAATTGAATCAAAGACTGTTAATGATATTAAAATCTAGAAATTTGTCGCTCATTTAATGGAAACGCTATACAACTTGGTGATAATATTTTGACAGTTGAGATCTGTGGAAATGTCCCTCTTGGAGAGGAAATGAAGAAGGAAAATAGACGGGATGAGGTAAGGGTTGACAAAGAGGACGGAGGTGGCGCTAAAGTGTATAAAGGGGAGCTTTGAGGAACCCTTCTTTCCAAAGGTTACCTCCATCTCCTCCGGCTTTGTGCAGATAATTTTCCAGTTTCTCAACCCTTTAACACTTATAAAGCCCTTAGAAAAAAAATATGTCAAAGGGTAAACGTTATTAGTAAAATATTGTAACTTTTTTTTTATCTTATATTAATAATAATATTTAAAAAAAAAAATCACTTGAGTTACCTTTAAAAAACGCTGCAAATTATTCCAAAATGGTTTATTATTTCCAAACAATTATGTAAAGTAACATTAACTCAGTAGTTATCAAGAAAAATAAATAAATGGTGATTCCAATTATTGGACTAAAATGTTTTTTAATCATTAGTAATATGCTAAAAAAAATATTCAAAATTTAAAAACCAAACAAAGGATAACATTTGGAGTAGAACATTAAAAAAAAACAGGAGATCATATCTTTGCTCCTAATTGTCCGATTTTAACGATTTTTTAAATATTTTTTTTGGAAATTCCGTAAACTTTTAAAAAATCATATACAATATCGACAAAAAAGTGTAAACTTTTTGAGTTATTCGGAATTAAATTTTACCATCCCTCGTAACTTTTTTTCCAGCTTCTTTTCGTTGAAGTATGTTACATAAATAAATTTAAAGGGCGTCAAGAAAATGAAGTTTCATTGAAATCGGTACATTCGTTTAGGAGCTACAGTCTAAAGCAACGAAGGTTTTTCGGCCGCCATTTTGAAAGCAAAAGGCGGATAGTAATGTCGATGAAGGAGGACCATCCTCGGGTGAGCTCTGATTTTATATTAAAATTTGAAAAAAAATCGGTCCAGTAGTTTCGGAGAAAATGCGCGGACGGCGGACAAAAAATTTTTTATTCGTTTTTCGGATTCTACGCATCCTGAAACGTGAAACCTCAAATTTTGAGAGAGGGTTAAGTTTTTGAATTTTTTGGTCGATCACAATGCTTGATTATTGAAACCAAAAAATATAGAAACCGTCTCTTATAATATATCTAATTACTCATCATTTTAGGTACAATAGCGTTCGTTCGATTTAGTTTAATTTTTGTAATACATATAGTTTGTGGTACAGACCCGTTTTTATCGAATTATCAACATCCACCTGAAACTTCGTAAATAGCTTCATTTCATCGTAACCTACAAATATTTTATTTTCGAAAACTCTTGGAATTGGTGCGTTTTCAATATGGAGGGGGGGGGCAAACTGTTTATTTCATTAGGTACTAATAACTCGTAAATACCCATCCGTTTGGCTAGACCTACGCCCCCAAATTTTCCAAATAACGAAGTTATATAGGAGAAACAGCCCAATATTTTTGTAGTCCACCTTGTTTGTCGATTTTGTGATCAAATTATGTTACGATACAAGTAGAAAGGAAATGGGTATTTACGAGTTTTTAGTACCTAATTAAATAAACCAAGTTTGCTCCTCTCCAGATTGAAAACACCCGAATTCCAAACGTTTTCGAAAATAACATAGTTTGAGGTACGATGAGATTTATTTTATTATTTATTTATTTACATCCCTGCCGTGCCTGATAGGCAATACGGGTTTTAGCAGCAGTGAGATGTTAAGCGTTTCCGCGTAACAACACACTGCTGCTAGAAAAACAATATTTATAGACTGGGTCCATATTTCGACTACATTTCTTCTAAGTTTGGTCACGGGTTTCTTCTGCTACTCCGTCCGGCGGCCTTCCAGGCGGTGCAGCTCCTCTTCTTCCCAAGTAGAAATGAGTTGGGCCTATAATGGATTTCCATTTTGCAATGAAATCTATAAAATGAGGATAGTTTTCCTCACTCATGAGTTGAGGGAGCTCCCTTTCAGTCAAAATGTAGAGACCGGTTTCTCTGAGCAGTTTTGCTCTCTGTGCCTCATAGGCAGTACATGCTACGACAATGTGCTCGGCAGTCTCTGGGACTCCGCAACTGGGGCACAAGGGATCGATATTCTTTCCAAATTGGAAGAGCTTTGCTCGGAAGCCCCCGTGTCCAGTGAGTAGTTGGGAGACCCAATAACCAGGTTCCACCCATTTTGCTGCTAACCGGGAACCGATGGTGGGAAAATATTTTCTAAGAGTACTTCCTTTCGGAGTTGTTACCCATCGCTGGTTCCATTCGTCAAGGGTGTACTCTTGTATTATCTTTTTCCATCTACCTGGCTGTTGGTTAATCTTCTCACGGAGATTTTCTGGTAGACCTGCCGAGCCTTCTCTTGAAAGCTGGTGCTTTAACATGTCTTCCTGCAACAGGAGGTCGAGAGGAACACCTCCTGCCAGGACCTGTACTGCCTCATGAGACACTGTCTTGAAAGCTCTGGTGACGCGCAGCAGAGCCGTCCGCTGAATCGAAGCCAACTTCCTCTTCTGGTGGTGCGAGAGATGCAGAAACCAACCTGGGGACGCGTACCTCAGAATACCCAGAACTACACCTTTATAAATTGTCTTAGTCGCTGGGTATCTGAGGCCCCAAAATGCACCCCCGATACGACTGAGTCCATTAAGCGCTAGGGTCACCCTACTTCTCAAATAGCCCAAGTGAGGTGACACGTTGAAATTTCTTCCTATTCTGACTCCGAGGTAGGTGACAACCTCACTCGGACGAATTCTCGATCCTTGGATTATCATTGTAATAGGGTGAGCCCTATCAGTCTTGCCTTTCAAGAGGATAGCCTGTGTTTTAGCAGCTGACATCCGCAGTTTCTTCATCTCGCACCATCTTTCTATCAGGTTGGCGCACCGCTCAGCTTCTTCTTTCAACCTGGCTCTGCTGTTCGACGCCACCACAACGGCTAAATCATCCACAAAAGCTGTAGCGGAGAACTGCTCTTCTTCGAGCACACCCAGCAACTCGTCGAAGACAAGTTTCCACAGAGCAGGGCCAAGGACAGAGCCCTGTGGACAGCCTTTCTCCATACTATCTTCTACTTCGAAGAAATTACCTCTTATTCGGAGCGTTCTATCCTGGAGATAACTTCTCATCAAAATGTACAAGTTGCTAGGAGTCTCGTATTTCTGCAGCTGCTGGAGTACACTTGGCCACCATACGCTATCGAAGGCTGAGGTGATGTCAAACAAGAGGAGCATGACATACTTCTCCGCCTTCTCTTCGACGTCATGGCGTACTCTCAGCAGGGCATCTGCAGTTCCCCTGCCTTTGGTACATCCATACTGCCGTGGATGGGAAGCTCTCGAAAAAATAGGCTGTAGGCCCGTGACCATCATGTTCTCCAACACCTTACTCATAACAGGGAGGAGACAGATAGGCCTATAAGACTTTGCCATTTGTTTATCCTTGTCACCTCCCTTGTAAATAAGTCTGAGATCGGCAATTTTCCACTTTTTTGGGAAGTAGCCCCTATCTAAGCAATCATTGAATATTGCCAGGAGTTGATCTTCAATATAGGGAATACTATTTCGGAGGATTGCCGTATCAATATTGTCAATACCTGGGGCACGACCAAGCCTTTGTCTATCCACGGCAGTACGGAGATCCCATATGTCCCAGGGTGGGCACAAGTCTGTACCGGGTGGGCATACCGTAGTGCGTCTAATAAACGCGTCTCTCTCGTCATCTTGGGATGGATCATCTCTGGGGAAGGTCTCTATAATGAAATTTTTCGCCGTCTCCTCCAGAGTGGTCGCCTGGGCATCGCCGCTCTTCATTGCAGCAATCACCTGTTGTGGACTCATCTTAGCCAGGGCCACTCTGTAAGGGATACCCCAGGGGTTCTTGGATGACTCCTCGACGATAAACTCGTCCCAAGACTTCCGCTTTAGTGACCGCACTTCGTTTCGGTATGTCCTGGCCTTAGACTTGTACTCGTCACGAAGTGTAGTGCGCCTCTCGTCACAACTACACCTCTGGTACGACCGCCGTGCCTTGTAGAGTTCTCTCTTCATAATAGTGAGGGCCGGCGTCCACCATGGGACTGGTCGAGCTCTTGCCTTCCGGTGCTGGAGGGTTTCCTCTGCAGCATCACAGATGATATCTGTTATCCTGGAGACTCTGTAATCTAGGTCATCAGTCAGATCCGCCGCATCCCAACGTGGACCGGAAGGCACTCCAGTTTCCTCTTTTTGTAATATAGCCTTTAGTTATGCCGTGGGAACTTGTAAGTGTCGCATTTTCTACGACACTAAACACTATTGAGTGATGGTCGGAACTCGTATCAGATCCGAGGGCCCAATCGGTGATGCGGTTAGCCAGCTGCGGTGATGCCAGAGTCACATCAATCCAACTCTGTCCCCTAGCACTAGAGAATGTAGGGATGGCAGAAGGATCGTTAATTACTACTAGCTGACTCCTAGATATGAAATCACCGAGCTTAGTACCCCTTCTATTTGTTCGATTGGACCCCCAAACCGTGTTCCAGGAGTTGGTATCTGAGCATATGATCACGTTTCGAGAACAAGCTGTGATCATCTCCATGGCGGATATGTCTTCGTTAATATCATTTCCATCAGGTAGGTAAGCCGATACAAGCGTAAAAGTAACGTTACTCCACCTGATGAAGCAAGCGACATTATCCGGCGTGGTGTACTGCCTCAGATCCATCACATCGAGGTTTGGGTTATTGACCACTATGGCAGCCCTGGGCCTCCTCTCTCCACTGCTCAGGGCGATAACCCTCGATGCGAGGCCGAACCCCGTGACCATGTTCCCACGGCAGCATGGTTCTTGGACCGCCATGACGTCGAATCGCTGGGAGAGAGCTCGAAGTTCATCTGCCACGATGCGTCGGCGACCCATATTCAGTTGGAGGATGGTGATTCTATTCATAAAAAGTCTTTTTTGCCACCTCCTTGGCCCACTTTAAGTGCACAGGGCATTCACGACTGCCTGCCTTATGCTTCCGTTGGCTAGATGGGACATTGGCCCGCTCGCAGTTTATACAGGTCGGACCAGTCAACTCTTTTTTTTTGGGGGCAGTCCTTAAGCATGTGGCCAATAGTTGCACACCAGATACAGACTACGCCATCTACTGGGCAAGTTACTTTAGTATGACCGTAGCCCTGACACTTAGTGCACCGTGGAGCGTCGATGTAGTCTTTAAAGGACATCGACCACCATCCTCCATCTAAGCTGGCTGTCTCTAAGAGTATAAATCTAACCATTGGATGAACTTCGATCACCCAATTCTTAGTAAAACCATTCCTTGCTATTGAAGAGAAAAGAGGCCGAATGTCATCAGGAACAAGTGTTGTGGCGCCCGATTTTTCAGATATTCTTCCCCATAGAAATTCCAACAGCTGCATAGATGTCCAGCTTTGAGGCACACCTTTTACTTCCATCTTGGGCTTCTTCTTCATAGCAAGTTTTGCTTGAAGTCCTTTTTCACGCAGCCCCTGCCACCCGATTACTTTGGTGGCTTCGGACCTATCATCCATGCGAACCAAGACAGAGCCTGCCTTTGTCGCTCGGATTATGGACGCCTTCACACCTATTTCATCCGGCGATGGCAAGCCATTAATAATGTCTACCGGAGTTTTGCCTACTCCGCTGATAGTGACATATGTAGGTCTTGGCGTTTGAGTCGGTTTAGCTGGCAATGATTTAACTATTTCCGCTATTGATTTTGGTTTTGTACCTTGTTTGTCGATTGGATTTTCCTTTGCATCAGGCTCTTTTTTGCTGGTAGCGTTGTTTCTCTTCTTTTTCCTTTTACTTACCACCACCGTGAAGGATTCAGAGGCAGCTGAGGGTCCAGCCTGATTAATGTTTTTTTCGGCTTGTGTCTGAGGTTCCTTCAAACGTTTAGGTTCTTGGTGAGGTGCTCCAATTGACGTGGTGAGTGTATCGGTATATTTTTGCGGAGATTTATCTACTAAAATTTGTTTCAATACATCATGCACCTTCTGTGACGAAAGCGTGTCCAAAATAGCCTTTTGAACTATGGCCGAGACTCCAACTTGTTCTTTTTCCTTTTCCTGATTTTCAATAATATCAACAAGGCATTGTACCTTGATATTAATCTGGTCTCGGACACTAGAGCTTAATTTTTTTCCATTATTTTCAATGGCCATTGAGATGCTCTCCTGTATATCTTTAGCCTGGCAAAGTTTGCTTTTAGTACTAGTCTCTTCCAAATCCTCTGGTAAATGAGAAGAGCCCCTCCTTGGTCGTTTTGCCACTGCTCTTGAGAGATTTCCTTCCTTTTGTACCCCCTCCATCTCGATATTGACCATAGGGTTTAATATAACTGAGATAACGTTATCTGCAATTTATAACCTTCCACTTTTAAACTATAACTAATAAAGAACTAAATGAAGTACTATATCCACCTGAAATTGTTTTCATTTACCTTAAGGGGTCTCTTAATACACTTTTAAATGACTTATTAGAATGGGCTTGCCCGAACAGCAGGAATCACTAGTGGTAAAAGTAAAAGTCTAGTACTCTATATACTTACTAAATTTGTTCCTACACAAGCAAGTAAATAAACTATCTTCACTAGGGCTTCCTATGGTGCTTTCCACCCACTGTAGAATAGTTCACAAGAATCTACTCTGTATGAAAGTTAATGAAATGTCCCACTCCTAACCTCGCTATTTATAATATTTACAATAAACTAAGCCATAACAACAAAACACATACAAAAAATAACACAAACTAACTAGAAAATTAATGAACGATAATAAACACGAAATAAACAAGAAAATAAGCACAGAAAACTAGATATTAGATAATCAGATTAGTACAAATGTGATATCACTATTTGACCTCGCATAACCTAAGGTACGATGAGATGAAACTATTTACGAAGTTTCAGGTGGATGTTAATAATTCGATAATACGTACCACGAACTAATACGTATTCACACGCACATCTCCCCTCCCCTCACCTACACACTATTTATTTGCTTAACATTTCGAATTCACCATCCATTTCCAAATAAATTTTTATTCTTTTACATCTTACTCAATTTTTTCACTGTATTTTTAATGCACAGATCTATATTATACAGTTGGATTGGTAGCTGTATTGTTTCCTATATTTAATATGATCATTATGGTTTCTCTTAGAACTATTAGTTTTTATTTATGTGCTCAAAATACATCTACTCAGGCACCACTTTTTAAGGGAACCGTACAATAGAGATTTTTTCAAAATTTAATAACAATTTTATTTAAAAAAAAAAATAATATTCCAATTTTTTTTTTTTTTTTTTGGGAGGCCTACCAGTTGTGGATCCAGGGTTAAATTCTGGGAATGGCTTCAGCCCGAAAGATTTATACTCGTGTATATATAAATGGCCACATAGTTTGGCCATTATATATATATATATATATATATATATATATATATATATATATATAATGGCCAAACTATGTGGATAATGTGTGGATTAATCTAATAAGAATTATGCTCGTCTTTTAACCGGCTCGGTGGTCTAGGGGTATGATTTTCGCTTAGGGTGCGAGAGGTCCCGGGTTCAAATCCCGGCCGAGCCCACTGGTTTAACTTTTTTATCAACATGCCTTTAAAAGAGATTCCCAACAGTCGTTACCTGAGTTATAACCATCAGGCTGAGTATTACCATTTAATCAGTGAGCATTATAATGTTTATGTATGATTTTTTAATTTATATTTTTATGCAAACTCAGATTTGACAGATAAATTACTGGATTCCATTTAACGTCAACATCTCAATACTTTGATTGGAATTATAACACACACTAGCAGATAGACTTTCGGGCTAAAGGCTCCTCACCCAAAATCGAAAAATAATTTCTTGTTAGTGATTTCTTTTTTTGCCAATAATGTGTGGTTTAATTAGAATCATGCACGTCCTCTTACCGGCTCGGTGGTCTAGGGGTATTATTTTCGCTTAGGGTGCGAGAGGTCCCGGGTCCAAATCCCGGCCGAGCCCACAGGTTTATTTTTTAATCAACACATTCTTAAAAGACATTTGGATAAGTTTTAAAGAGAAGTTTTTAAAATTTATATTGGTATACATTTTTAGTTTTACTTTTTTTCTGAGACGTATTTACACTACTACGCTTGCTCAGAGGATACACAGGGCTTTCGTACTGATGGGCACTCACCCAAAATAAAAAAAATCTTTTTCCATCGGTCCATATTTGTTTCCATGAGTGATTAAAGTTAAACAATTACAATGTGTATTATTTTTAAATTTGAATGTCTGTAAAGCTACTAAATGTAAGTAATGCGTTAAGAAAAAAATATTATAGGTAATAACTGTTTTAATTTAAATTTTTTTTAAACGTCTTCAAGGACCACTTAAAAATAGTTTTATATAGTTTCTATAGTTTTCTTCCAAACTAAATAACATCTTACATTTAATAAAAAAAAAAAAAAAGCCATCCTAAAGTCAATCTTGAATATATGTACTACTGTTCCCTAATATATTATAAAAAAGATTTATAATACATAAAATAGTAACAAAATAAAATAAAAACTAAATATTCAGCCTAAGTATTTATTTTTCTTTCACTTTCGTTTTAATGAAAAATTCAAAGTTTCTGTTGTTGCTTGAACGTAGCCTTAGTTAGTTGAAAGTGGTTCTAGTTCTGTCATAAATATTGTTACAAGGAAAAATATACAGATTTCAACAGAAAAATTTATTTTTTCAAAAACTTTATTAGAAAATAAAATGTATATTATGTTAGAATTTTTATAAGTTAGTTTTTGGCCAGATTGGTATTTTATTTTGTATTAATTCATCTTTGTTATTCTTAGGGGACTTAGTCCCAGAATAAAGTTCTATTTTCTATCCTATCCTATTCTATTCTATTCTATATCTATAGAGAGTAAAACAAAAAATATATTACTCAGAATGTCCCTCTTTTGCCTTGACACTGG
Source organism: Nezara viridula (assembly GCA_928085145.1). NCBI lineage: Eukaryota > Metazoa > Arthropoda > Insecta > Hemiptera > Pentatomidae > Nezara > Nezara viridula. Next base: position 22,399,070 of record OV725080.1, on the reverse strand, counting down.
CATTTAATCTCCGTGGGCAGTCATCCATAGCAGCACGCAGCACTTCTTGAGGAAAGCGCTCAACTGCTTGAACCAGAGATTGTTTGAGGCTTTACAAGTTAAGGTGTGGACTGTGGCATGCCATTCTCTCCAGTTCGGACCAAAGCCGATAATTTAGTGGGTTGAGATCAGAGCTTCCTGAGGGCCAATCCGAGGCAGAGATGAACTCTGGAATGTTCTTTTGCAGCCACTGCTGAATTGACCTGGCCTTTTGAGCTGGAGCAGAATCCTACTGGAAAACCCAATGACTTCCAGTATCATTTAGAGGCTTAACAACAGGTCCCAAAATATCGTCCTGATAGTTTATAGCGGCTATTTCAACTCCTTTTTTTACAAAAAATAGAGCTTTGTGGTGACATCAAAGCAAACTCTCACCAAACCATCATTGAGGAAGGATGATCTTTCCACTCCAATGACTTCCTGGACTTCTTTAGATTGTGCGTACACACAATCACTTTGACGATTAAATATTTCTTCAATTGTAAACATTTTCTCATCGCTAAACAAAATCTTTCGATGAAACCATTGGTGTAACGGCCAAGGAGCACTTTGCATCTATCCACTCTAATTTTTTTTAGGGAAGTGGTTAGCCTTTGTCTTGTCATTCTTCGAAATGCACCTATCCTAAAATCACTTTTTATTATGAGAGACATTGATCTGACAGAGATTTCCATTTCCCGAGATATGATTTGTTGTTTTCGATCGGGATTTCTTCTGACTCGAGCAGCCAATGCTCTCATTTTCCGTTCTCACTTTGCGGGGACGGCCCGGTCTGGGTCTGTTACTTACTGATAGAGTTTATTGTAGATTTATAGTACGGAACCCGAATATACGACTGATACGCAAAGTGTTGAAAAGCTCTGACCTACATTTTCCAAATTTGTGTGAGACGATCATAGCTATTCTGTATTGTTTATCACTCCACACTATGTTAACCGAGCGAAAGAAAAATCCAAACTATTGGATTATTTGGATTATTATCCTGATATCTAAAGAAAATAACCTGAAAGAGATAAAGATTATTTAAATAATAATCAAGGATGTAAACCAAGTTCAACTTTTGTAACAGTATTCATGGCAGAACTTACAGTTTTTCACTTTATTTCATATGTATTTCGAAATATATTCCTTGATTACAATATTGTAATTTATATATTATTAAAATATATTCTGCTGGGTAATAATAGCTTAAAAAAGAGAATGGAATTTGATATATAATTCATATAGAGTAGAATGCACTTCGCACCCGACTCCAGAAGAGAATGGAATCCGCAAACTATACATATTTTTATGAAATGTCTTCTCTGCTGTCTTCTTTATAACATATCTTATTAAGCTTAGTAGGGAATATCTTTGAAAGGGCATCGAAGTCTTATTGACCTGTCTTTTTTTTTTTTTTATGCGTTGTGAGTTTTAGACTGAAAATTAATTTGGAATATCATGTGTTTTAAATGTAAAACACTCCTTAAAAAATTCATTGTTTAAAAAAAGTAATATTCTAGTATTATGTAATTTTAGAACCATAACCTAAGCTAATTATGGTAATTATAACAATGTTATGTTAGTAACATTACTTCACATAAAGAATTACATATGCCAACGTTAACCGTCCACATACGAGAACACTACAAATGATTTCACAATAACTTACACGGACATACCAACTAACTTATTCAAGGCATGGCTATTACCAACATGCCCGATGGTACCCGTAGGAGGTTCAAAAGAAGCTGGATGAGGGATCTCCTTCATTAGTTATAAATATTAAAATCATTCCTCTGTCTCACGTCTTACTCCATATTCTTCTTCCCAAACGCACACTTACTGGTTGTTGGTATTCCTGACAATTCAAGTGTGAATTGAAAACTAAAGTTAAAAAAAAAGATTAATAAGTTATTAAGAGTATTATTCATTAAATATTAATAATAATAATAATTATTTTTAAAAATGATTCAAATTTATTAAAAAAACGTGTAGTCAGCACGTTGCTCCAACTTCCTGATTCCTGATTCACTTTCTATCCTATATCAGTTATTTATTTGCATTTAGGAGATTTCGGAAGTGTCTGTCAAATCTTATCTTATCTCCCCATACTAAAATTACGTAAACATTTCTATTTAAAGAAAATATAAATCTAAGTATGAATCATTATATAAATATGCAATGCCGAAACATTTTAATATTCGGATATTACAGTAGCATTAAACAATAACGAATCAAACATAAAAACAGTAATGAAGTTTCTTAAAATCCAAAGGCTACTAAATAAATATAATTTTTATATTAATGTTTTTTTGTTTTTTTATCAAATATATTTCATTTTGTATATATTTTTTAAATATATTTTTAATTTATTAAAGAGTTTACAAAAATAGCCGACTCACAGGCGTTGATGACCCTAGGGTTTTAACAAACAAAGAAACATTTTAGTACTTTTTCTCCTCTATTTCTCAACCGATTTTCCTTTTTTTTTATTTTATTTTTTTATTTATTAGCTTTTGAGGAGCTTTAGTGTTATCTATAAAATTTTTGGAAATATTAAATATAAATGTTAGTTTTATAAATAACCTATTTTGCGCGACGCCATTTTGAAATTGTGAAATAAGCAAACATTTATTTTTTAATAAATAAAATGACAATTAATCTTCCGCGACCCAATCAACAGTTTGCTTCTGTTCGGCGCCGATTGTAAATAACCCATTAAAGGTTTAATGTAAATAATTTGTTTTGGCGGGAATTGCCAATATAGCCTTCCGCTTTTATATCGGGCGACTAGGTTATTTACACTCGTGAATATTAAGACAAAACCCCGGCACTGAATATAGACTTTTTGAGAGTGTTTACCTGTTGTTGGGAATTCGGGAACCTAATACTTTTGAGACACTGAGTGAGACGAAACAATAAGAATATATGTATGAAATGTGGGACTTAGTAAATACACTTTGAATGAATTGACTCGCCTGGTTTGTTATTCTTTAATCGTGAGGCATATAGGAAAACTAAATAAATAAATGACTTTTCACTCTTGTATAACAAAATAATTTATTTATTTATTCTACAACTGTAATAAATTGAATCTATTAGAGTGTTATAACTATAGACTTGATCTTCTAAATCTTATAGTAGACTTCTAACGTCGTTCCTCCTCAATGTCCCAGCCTTAAGTAAGTTCTCCTCCCTTCTGACGACCTCCTTTCTACCTGTCCCGGCCGAGAGTGCCTTCTTTTCTCTCCAGCGTCCTTCTCCAACTGATAATTAACATTTCATTACAACCTGGCCTTCCGTATCGAAATGGCCAAAAACAGCTCGCATGATTTTAGTGAAACTTGGCTGAAGTCTTCTCCTTGAAGCCCTTTTAATATATAACATACATCCTCGAAAAGAGGCTGAGAAAAAAAAGGAACGATTCAAAATTTTATTTTCAAATAGCTCAAAAATTAAGCTGTCTTTGCTACATTAAACTCATGAACATTTAAAGGATTCCTAAATTTCTTACAAAATGAAAAAAAAAATCTTTGAGATCGAAAGGAATGATGTCCGATAAGGCATTTTTATAAAATTTGTTTAACACATTTTTTTAGTTTATATTTTTTATGAGAGTTGTATTGTTAAGAATTCATAGTTGGCATACTGAAGGAGCAAAGTGTATTCAAATATATGTTTAGGGAGAAATCCAGTTGACTTGTTTTTCGTACCTCGAAAACTCTCAAATACGAATTTTCATTTTAATCTAAAAATACAAATGTATTGCCCAAAATTTCCATCTATGCTCCAGCCTTTAATTTCATTTCGGAAATCACAATTGGTGTAATAATAATAATAATAATAATAAATTTCTTTATTGAAAAACTTTCCAAATGCCTTTGGCATATATTGTAAATGTGATCATCATTCGTCAACCTCCTCTGCTGGATTAACATGCTTGATTGGAGAAATCTCCCAGCGAAGGCACTCCTAGCCTGACTCTTCTTAATGTAGCAGATCCTTGCTCCAGAGGCGTTTGAGCCTTCTTGGTGGATTCTGTGGTAGTAGTGTGTCTGTTAGTAATATTTGTATCTGTGGATTAGGATATCCAATAAGTGAGTCGTGAAAAAATTTGTAAGAACTTCTTGATTACTTCAGTCACTATTTCTAGGTCTTTATGAAGCGATTTAATGGTTAAGTAGAAGAGACAATGTGTGATATACCGGAGAAATCTAGATTGAAAGATTTGGATAGTATGTAAGTGTATTTTTTTTTGCATGAAATCTGAATGTTGTTCTGAGTAACATGTTATATATAATAATTTTATATGAGTAATAACTTTTTTAAAACCAAAAAATAGTATGTGTATGTTGCCATGGTGACTACACGAAATGCCACAAACCGGACCGCCATCGTATATAAAATTTCTAAAAGGTGTTGTTTTGTCGGTACGCCATAACTTCGTCAACTCTTCATTAAATCCAATGATTCACCACTCATTTTGAAGATATTATTCTCCTTCACATGCGAAAAATAGTATTATTCCCCCGAAATTTCAGGAAAAAAGTTATGGAGGAAAAGAAACTTTATTTGCGAATAACTCAAAAAGTATGCATTTTTATGGATTGTACCTATAATAATTAGAAAGATTACTAAATTACCTGCAAAACAAAAAAATCGGACAATTATTAACAAAGATACAGTTTTTGGTATACTTTATAATGTCTTCCTCTTTAAAGATATTGCATTCAGAAGTAGAATAGTCTTCTACACTTCTTTTTCTGGCTGATATATTAACTTTATTATTTCTTAAAGGCATTTGTTTCTTCTTACATTTTTTTTTTTTCAGGGCATTATTTTGTCTTTATTACTTTTATTTTCTTTCAAGTCAGCGTTTAAAAATACATCCTAGCAAAGAAATTTTTACAAATATTTTGGTCTATTATGTTAAATGGACTATTGTATTCGACCAAGGAAAAAATATTAATTTCTTCCTCACATAATACATAAGTTCTACTTATTTCCATATTGCTTTGATATTTCTTCACTAAAGAAAATTGTCTGCGAATTATTCGCACGAGCCAACTAGCAAACATATAATTTTTTTTTTAACGTAAAATATTATGCCAAAGGTCACCAAATGTACACAGCTTTTACATATTTTATTAATTATTCAACGTTTCGGCTTCAGAAGCCATTTCCAAGATTCTGCAAACTAATTTTAATTCAGTTGTTACACTTCAAACTACATCATTAAATTAAATAAAACACATATTAATTCAATAACAACCAGTTATATAAATGGTCCAAATTCTATTTCATAATTTTTTTTTTTTATAACATAGCATTTTGGTTAAAATTAATGTAAAATTTATCATCCAGCTACCAAGCACCGCTTTATAAAATTTTCTAAAATACATCATTATGATATAATTCGTCGGTTTGTCATTGCTTTATTTCATCTAATGTCGTTTTTTCACTTCTAAAAGTTATTATAAATAATTAAAATAGAATGTTAAAATTTTTAAGAAAAAAAAAAACAAAACAAAAAGAATATTATTTGTTTTGTTCTGAATTGATGTACCTCTTTCGTAGACGATATTAAAAGTTTTTCTCCTCACTAATACAAAAAAAAAAAAAAAAAAAGAAAAAAGAAATGACACTTTTTATATAGTTATTTCTTTTAAAGGCGTTAAATCTATAAGTTATTGATATACTTTCGAAGAGTAATAATTCAGGCTCTCAACATTTATAGTAACTTCGAGTTATGAGAAAATGCTGAGGAGTTATGAATGACTTAATAAAAGCCAGGGAAAAGCAATTCAAATAAAAAGTGAATTGTTTTCCATGGTAACCAGATTAGCATCCCATCAATCAATATACCCTTTTCTCTTTTATTTTCCGTTTCACAGCCGATTATTTTTCAGAAGTGTTTTTTTATATTTCATTACCATCTGCCCTTTTGTTTCGAAATGGCGGCCAAAAACATAAACCGCTTTTAACTAATGCTGCCCGAAATCGGTCTTGGTCTTGCACTTTTCAAGACCAAGACCAGTACTGGTAAAAAAAAATCGATTTTTTGAATACAAATTAAGGCAAAATATTTACTAATACTTGATAATCTTAATTACTATATATAAAGAATTGGTATAACCATTATACCTTTGCATTTATCTCCTCAAATTTTTCATTCGGGCTTAGTTAGGTTTCCTCTATCTAAAAAATTACCGTAATATATCTATAGTAATAAGCTAATAATAACAATAAGCAAGACTCTTGCGCGAGACCAAGACCATGACGAAGACTGAGTTTGCAAGACCAAGATTCGTTTCGGTCTCGCATTTGGGCAACACTACTATTAACGATAGCGCCAAAACGGCTGTAATAATTTTAATGAAGCTTGGCAAAAGTGTTTTCCTGGAAACCTTTATAATTTATGTATATAAATATTTTTTTAATTTTAATTAGAATTGTAAATATTTAATTTAATGTATGGCCACACAGATATTTTCCTTGTATCTATAATTTGTCCTAAAGGGACAACAGTCTCAGGATAATAAAATCTATTTTCATTTCATATAAAATACTTTCTTAAAAAAAGTACAATAATGGTTTCATAATTTTCAATTTATGGTACTTTTTTTTTTTTTACTAGCTGACCCGTTTGAATACTCCGCACAAACCTTATATTTGTATCTGATTTTAATAAATTAAGGGCTAAGCGAAAATTCCATTCAATAACGTTTGATTAACAAAGGTTTAATACTTATGTTTAGTAAACCATCAGTTATAAATATGATTGCCAATCTGCAATGGTTTAACCATTGCATTTCCTTAAACTTATAACTTAAATATTAGCTTTTTCCTTCATTAGATTATCATAAATTAACAAAAGCTTCTAATCATTGCTTTAAACATTCGATCGAAACATTTGATGAAGGCAAAAGACAAAAGGCTCAAATTCTCAAGGAGAAATAGTTAGTGCGATCAGGATGTATGTTACTTTATCATTTAAAAAACAAAACAAAAAAAAAACGAAGTGTATTTTTAAAATGATAAACTTCAATAATAAAGATCTAAATGAAAAAGCTAAAATAATTGAAGCACATCGAGGAACATTCCAAGAAGTATTTTGAGGAAGACACGTTTATATAAATAAAAATAAAATTAATAGTCCTTGGTACAGACACCTTTCTGTCAAATTATTAACATCCACCTGAAACTTCGTAAATAGTTTCATCTCATTGTAACCTACAAATATTTTATTTTCGAAAACTCTCGGAATTGTGGCGTTTTCAATCTGGAGGTTGGCAAACTTTGTCTATTTAATTAGGTACTAAAAACTCGTAAATACCCATTTTCTTTCAACTTGAATCGTAAGATAACTTGAGCACAAAGTCAAGAAAAATGTGGCTTTCAAAAAAATTTAGCCGTTTGACCTCGTTATTTTGACAATTTGCCGGTGTAGATCACACCAAACGGTTCAATATTTTTGAAGACCACCTTTTTTCTTGACTTTGTGCTCAAGTTGTCTTACGATTCAAGTAGAAAGCATGTTGGTATTTACGAGTTTTTGTTCCTAATCAAATAGACCAAGTTTGTCCACCTCCAGATTGAAAACGCCCCAATTCCGAGAATTTTTGTAATTATAATATTTGTAGGTTACGATGAGATGAACCTATTTACGAAGATTCAGCCGGATGTTAATAGTTCGATAAAAAGGGATCTGTACCACGAACTATAACAATTTAATTAATTACTATTTGATGCATTAAAAAGGGGCACCTTCCCAAAACCTTAAATTCACATATTCAATAGAATCTTTGCAGTACAACAAATACTAAATGTTTTAAATTCAGCACCAAAGCATCTGATTTAGATGATTTTTTTTCTCGTTTTGTAGGAAATTAAGTAGGCTTTCAAATACTCACGTGCATAACGTACCAAAAATTGCATACTTTGCAAATTATGAATTCATTTGTAACGGCTTGATTCTTTAAGATGCCACCATCATATGGTTTGAAACCTTTCATTTTTATTTAAGTCCTGGTATAAAATTATTGATCAAAATTTTGATTTGCGTTATATTCACTTCCTGTTGATATCTCAGCAGTCAAAATCCATCACTCCTGAGAGCCGGAAAATGGATAGATATTTGAGAAATAATATATAAGATTATTTATATTCAATGTGAGCTCCAACAGTTTTTGTATATATTACTATAATTTAAATTAAATAAATGTATCTAGTCATACTTTTATGCCTCGAAAATAAGGATGAAAGAACTATAAAAAAATAGAAACAAAAAAGATATGAAGAGGGTCGTGGGCTAAAAAAGATTGAGAATCATCTGCTTTGGACAAGGCGGAAAGTTTATATCCTAGGAGGGGATTGTTTATAAGAACTCTATGGAAATTTAATATTAAACTGACCTTTCTTTTTTTTTTTAACCGTTTACCGTTTTAACCGTTTATGTATCATTTAGATATTTTAATCTCAATATTTTAACTGATTATATTGTACTCTATAGGGAGATATTTTTATTGTTTAACATACCTATATACATTTACATATGTACAAGGAATTGAAAAAAAAATTGTAGTATTGGTTGGTTGTTTTGATGTCTTAAGCCCTAAATATCTGCCATCAGTATCATATCAATAAAATAATATTACTTTTATTTCATATTTAGGTAGTAACTGGATTATTTGTTTATTGATAAATATTACAATCTGTCTCAATAAAGGACATTTATAATAGAGTTCTGAGAGCACATTCACACCAAATTTACAAATACAAAAATTAAATAAGGTAATTTCAATAAGAACAAAATAAAATATCATAGTGAAGGAAGAAAATATAAATAATAGTAATAATAGAATAAAAAGATGAATAAATAGAATTAAAATTATCTTTAAAAAAAAAATGAAGATAACATCTTAGACGCAGGCATACCTATTTACAGTTTAGGTAGTATGAAAAAAAAAAAAATTAGCACTTGCATCACCCAACTTTCAGTTAGCGCTTTTCAGACAACAAACTATTATTTAAAACAATTAATTATCAAATATTTTTAACAGCCGTCTTACTATATTATATTTATACTTTTTTTGTCATTATTTTCCTTTAATACTGTATATTTAATTATAATGTTCTCTCTCGCAACACCCCGTTCCCTGCCTTGAGATTTCTATACAATGAGCGACCGAACCGCTCATTTCGAAAGATCTTTTATTATTTGATCCTCATCCATAAGGAACAGAGATGGGCAAATGATACTCGAATACACTACTTCAGTTAATCGTTTGACATCTCATGAATTAGTAATTAAATTATTTACTACTCAAAAAAGATCAGTATTTGAGTAAAATACTTTGTACTCAGTACTCAGAGCATCACTTTCTCATCTCTGATAAGGAATCCCATCCCTTCCTAGATCTGTCGCTCCAATACCCTTCCCACTATTAAATCCTAACAGTTCAATCACATTTTATTCATTCTAGGGATAACCATAGATGGTCGATATTATCGAAATATCGATATTTTCCTTCCGATATTCGATATTTTACCATAAATAGTATCTACTTCGATATTATTGAATATCGATATCGTCCCTTCGATATTTTAATATTTCAATTTAAAAATTAAAATTCAAACTATCATTTTTTGGGAAGTTCTAGAAATTATATATGAATCTGATCGTTAGAAAAAAAATTGTACTTATCTTGCCTGTTTCGTATAGAATGTAGTACGCAGTAGAGGAAAATATCGATATTTCAATAATATCGACTATCAAAGGATGGACAGGAATTAGAAAATTAATTTTACCAAGGAGAGTAGAATAGTTATATTAATTCATTAATTAATAAAAAGAGGAAAATGGCATATTTTTTTATTTCATGTGCTAGAGAATCAATATTTATATTGATATCGATTTTTCAAAAATATGTATAATATCAATGAAAATATCGACTATCGATGTTACAAGTCCGATATTTTGATTGTATCGATAGTTATATGCCAAATAAGTATGAATGTGTTTTTATTTATTATTATTTTTTTTATATTATTTGTTTAATGTTGTATCATGTTTGATTTATTCTGTTACTCCAAGTTTTATATTATTTTATATATGGTATGGGTTTGTTTCATTCATCCTAAATACTCAATGCTCTTAATTGAGGCAAAATGTATTTTTTTTTCTCTCAATAAAAATATTATTTAATTAAGTTATAGGCCGATATTAATATCCATATTAAACCTTCGATATCCCAACTCTAATTAATTAAAATTGTAAATAGTTGTTTTTGTAAATATGTATATAAATTATTAGTTCGTTTTTAATTATTTTTATTTCATGATTCATGTTTTTTTCTTAAATGTTTAAAGTTTAAAGATAACCTGTATTTTTTTTTATTATGCCTATGTATTTATTTTGTGATTCTTCATATATATATTTCTGAGGCTCTAAAGCCCACATTTCGGTCTCTGTATATTATTCTAAAGGGACTTGTCCCAGAATAAATAAAGTATATTATTATTTATTTCTTGTTTTTACTCGCTATTGTCGGTATAGTAGTTGAGGTGGGAGTCCTCCTTCACATTATTTTTTTCAAATATTTAAAAATGTTCGGACAATGTGTGTCCAAGAAAACTGAGTATTAAGTCTCTCTTAGCACATCAATAGGTAATTTTAAACTATTCCTTCCTGCTACTTTTGACAATGGTATAAACCCATTAGTGGGTATTTTAATTGAAATTGCTTTAACGCTTTAGAAATGATACAATTCTATAGTAAGTTCCTGATATTTCCTCAGTTTTCCTCCAAACGTGGAGCCTATGTTATTGTTGTGGGAGATCGCTATATCAGTAAGTTCTGCTTTTTTGGCTCTTAAATCTATGAAGAGGATATCTGATCTATTATGACGCACGTATGTAATAATCGATTCATCGCAATAGAGCTTAAGAGCATGCCATAGATGACATGCTCTTAAGCTCTATTGCTCTTAAGTTGTGAAATTCAATGTATTAGAATACATTGAATTTCACAACTTGTGCCTGATGGAAAATTTTGGCCACTATTAAATAGTAGTATATGTTATTATATAAAATACTACCGCCAATAAACCATTAGTAACTAATTTTCTTAAGAAATTAATTTTTAGTCCATATTTAAAAAAAAAAACTATGAACTCGGAGATATATGAAAATTGTTAGTTTAATAAATTAATAAATGAGAAAAAATTCTGCCTCCATGATAAAGTGACCTTTTAAGTAACCTAAGCAATGCGGGTCAGGTCTGCCAACCTTCCTCCCTACACTCCCTTAATAGAAAATTCCCTAGAGCCTTCCTTTGCTATTAATTTTCACACCAGTTTGAAAGAAAGGATCTCATTAACGGGATAAATTAAATCCAACAAAGGGCTCTTCCCAACCCTAAGGCTACACTAAATGTGTTCCATTCATGTTCTTCCGCTCTAACTAGCAATGTTTAACGAGTTACTATAATTAGAGTTAACCTATTACAATATTAAAAAAACCTGGTGCGCACATTACACAAATTTCGTTTACTTAGGGAAATATAAGCTAAAAAATAAAATACAGACGATGCAACATACTATTTAAAACTATTTATTATCATATGTTTTCTCCATATACGTTTTTTGTTATTAAACATTTCCTTTAACGAATGTATGTATACTTTAGAAGCTTTTGAGCTCTATTAGGTTTCGATGAAGAATGAAGGGAAGAATAGTTGGGGTGGTCAGTTCTTCTTCAGAAGTCCTTCTTTTATTTCTTTCTTATTTCAGCTTTCTCAATTTCTTCCCTAATTCCTTTCATTCCTTTTCTCTGTTTTTAACTCTTTATTATATTATATATTGTTTGTACATCTTGATAGACTTTACAATATCTTAATTTTCTATCTGACTACTCCATTCTCAATGTTTTAATTTTACTATTTATTTTCATTTCTTATATAACTTCATATTTCTTTTTTATGTTTTACATTTTATTCTAAGATTCCCATTGTAACACTTTTGTCACCCTTTTTGATTATGCCTACTTCATCATTCCACACTTTGTAACGGTTTTAATTATTTATCTCTTAGTTCTTAGTCATTATTCTAACAATTTCATTTTACTTTATATTTATCTATTTTATTTTTCTAATTTTTTTATTTTATTTTTTATTATCTTTTTTACCATCATTACTTATGTCTCTCATACCTTGTTATCTGGTTATTTTCTTAGCCCTGATGAAGGCCTGAACTTCAGGTCGAAACGTCGGCATATGTAAAAAATAAATATTATCATTTATTTTTGCCTTCCTTTTTGACTGACCAGCCCAACTATTCTTCTCTTCATTATCCACGACAGTCAACCAATTACCAATTATGAATCTATTAGGTTTCATTAATGAGAATAGTTCTTACCTAATATTATGGAATACTTGATTTCACATTGCTGTTACGGGTTTAATCAAAATCGTTAAAACCGTTTTCGAGAAAATTGATTAAGTGGCACGTTCGGTCAGTCGATTTCAGCCAAAAAGTTTCTGATATACCAACTTTAAATGCGCAATTTCTGTTTCTTACGACTACTTGTTTCTTAGCTGGGCGGTTTAGTTACACACAAACACAATTTGGCAAGACCTGTTTATTTGGACTTAGGGATCTCAAAACGTGTATTTTTGTTGAAAACTATGATTCGAATTTTTTCAAGAGCGAAATATTTTACCTTACTTTGTATTTCATATATAAGTAAGTGAAAGTAAAAAATGTTCATAAAAACAATCCAATAAAACGTGTTTGCTCAATTTCTTATTGGCCATCTTTATACATCACAATGGTGTTTTTTGTTGCAATTTTTTTTAAAGAAATCCATCAGGAGATAAAAATAGTGACATACCTCTGAAAGTTCACGAAGTTACGTTCAAAAAAGTTACGAAGGAATAGAAACTTTATTTGCGGATAATTTAAAAAGTATTCACTTTTTTTGTTTATTAATTGTAAGATTTCTAAATTACTTAGAAAACAAATAAATAAATCGTAGAAATCGTACAGTATTTAGCAAAGATAACAGCCTATACCAAAGGTGGGGAAAATTTTTATCATTAGAGGACGCAGTAAGGTTTAGCAGTGCCATATTAATAAATATCCCACAAAAACATTTGGAGGACGCAACTGCGTCAGAGAGGCCACATGCGGCCGTAATTTCTCACTTATGGCCTTTTGTAATGTACATATGTTTTTGTTTATTATTATGAATGAAATAATGTCATTCTATTGAGAAAATGAAAATTATTTATCTATCCTATAAAATATTGCGCTGACTTCTATATTGATGTTGATCAATATACTATGCCAATTATTCGAACGGGCCAACTAGTTTAAATTTATTTAATTTTTATTGCAATTCGATATAAATTTAAAACTTGAATACATATAGAGACATTTATTATTATAATTACAGAGAGGCTATTTGAGTTCGAAGCCAGCAGCTCTTCAAACTAAACACATGCATCGGAGATGCGATATAATGATAATGGTAAACAGTCCTACCAACTCAGATTCGCCCGGATGGCGACTAAATACTCCAATGAAGTTGCTCAAGTCATCAACCGAATTCTCTACCTTGATAATCTGATAAGTTGCTCTTCATTTGCATCTGTCTCTCACTGTAGGGCTGCCTAGTTGTGATTTCGATATGAATAAATGTATATTCAGTAAACTATGTTTCTAAGCCATCTTTTTTAAAATAAAATTTACATTTCGAAAATCTTCTGATACTGGGCCACCATGCAGTAAATATTTATTGAATCAGATGGGAATCGAACCCACGATTCAGATCTGGCGCTCTTAAATCTCGTTCCAACTCACTCGACCACCATGTCCTCAAACATCTGAGTAAGGAGGACATATGTTAAATCATCCAATATATTATTTCTAAAAGGTGTTTTCTTGTCGGTACGCCATAACTTCGTCAATTCTTATTATAGATCACTCATTTTGAAGATATTACTCTCCTTCACATGCGAAAAATAGTCCTATCTCTCCGAAATTTCTGGAAAAAAGTTATGAAGGAAAAGAAACTTTATTTGCAAAGAACCCAAAAAGTATGCATTGTTTTCGTGATTGTATCCATGATAATCAGAAAGATTACTAAACTACCTACATAACAAACAAAAAAAATCGTAAAAATCGGACAATTATTAACAAAGATAGAGTCCATTAGTTTTGGTATACTTAATAATGTTTTCCTGTTCAAATATATTGCATTTAGGAGTAGAATAGTCTACTACACTTTTTTTCCTGGCTGATATATTAACTTTATTATTTCTTAAAGACATTTGGTTGTTCTTACATTTTACTTTTTTTAATAATTTAGAAAATCGCATGATCGAGCCATTATTTTGTCTTTATTACTTTTATTGTCTTTCTAGTCAGCGTTTAAAAATAGGTCTTAGCAAAACAATTTGTACATTTTTTTCTATTATGTTTAATGGAATATTGTATTCGACCAATGAAAAAATATTAATTCCTTCCTTACATAATAGATAGGAACTACTTATTTCCGTATTGTTTTGCTATTTCTTCATTAAAAAATATTTTCTGCGAATTATTCGCACGTGCCAACTAGTATAATATAATGAATCGTTGTACTTAATTTTCTGGACGCTTTGTTCCTCTGAATACTTTCCTTTTATTCGTGCCCGAAGAAACATTGATTCCTAGAAAAACAAATAAAGAAAAAAAAGAATCATAATTATAAATAATCTTTTCGTTCGATAAACCACTACAGAGTTGAATGCTTCTTGTATGTACTTAAAAAAACGACTACAAACTGAAAATCTGAACGCTAATGGAGCACAAATGATTGAAGGATGATTTGAAAAGACGAATGGGACAACCACAATGATGGTTAAGACAAATCAAGGCTGCAAATCAAACACGCTCCATCAACCTGTGCAATCAGACGAAGCATTTTCTACGTCACTACTTACCAAATAACTGAACAAAGTAATTTTCTCTATTGTAAACCTGTTCGGTTGAGCAACTTTTCACATCATAAACAATTCTTATTTTTTTATTTATTTTAAAGTTAAATGACATATTCCTTGTTCTGTTATTTAATGGTTAAAATTAAAAACCAAAAATTTCCATTTATTACAAGAACACATAATATGTATTTATGCATTTAGAACCGATTATCATTAACAGTTATTTTTCTATTCAATATTTTAATCATACCTCCTCAATCCCTACTTCATAAGTGATAGTAATGTTTGTGCCAAAAATGATTTGAATTTCCCGCGTTACGGCGAGTGGTGGGGGCAGATCTAAAAGATAAAAGATAACACTTAAGCCTCAAGAGCTGCTGGTTTCCTCGGCCTACTTCTCTTCTGTCAGCCACCTTGATCATACCACCATACCTGAGGGCTATCCAGCTAACCAAAATATGTAAGCTGGCATAAAGACGGTAAGCTATTTTTCGCACAATCATTATGACCTACCAATCCATCAAGATATAGTCCACTGCATGAAATTAGAATGCTGCCCATGATTTGAATAGTGCCTTATTGAAACTCATTTGAGTTATTTGCCTAAACAATTAGTTTTTGAAATAAATAATGAACTCATTTATTTAATTATTTTCTCAATTTTAGTTTGATTTAAATTAGTAAAAAAGAAAATTCGGTAAAAGCAGGTACAGGTACAGGTTCCAATAATGGAAAGTGAATAAATTTTATATTTGGCGCCCGAACTATTCTCAGTCAATTCTTACTTGAAGTTTATTCTTAACTTTCTCTTTTAAAATGACTAGTATATATTATATTATTAATATGTTTGGCAAAAGAATGATATAAGACCCACGTGTAAAAATTAAATAAATGTAAGGCACTTGACAAACGACTCAAATTACTTAATCATTTTTTTTTCTAAATCTTCAAAATTTAAACAACCAGAAAATGAAGATATGTGCATGTCTACTTAAACCCCTTAGGACATACTTAGTACATATATACGGTATCGCTAAAAAGACCCCCCTATACAAACTTCAAATATTTCTAACGAAATTATACTGACTCGAAACAAAAGCACCTAGGTACGTGACTAACTAATCTCAACGTACCAACCTCCACCTTTCAAAAGTAGAACATCATGTAACGACCATTTAAACAATTTTAAAGGAACATAACAACATATTAATAAGATACATGGCCACAGCTGGCATACCCCAGGAGGACTTAGATGAGAGAGCTCCTTCCTTAAACAAGCTAAGTAATTGAAACAAGCCAGGGAAGAAGTGCTGCTCAGAACTATCCTTGCTCATGCCTGCCATGTTTTTATTTCTTGTATTTTCAGTACATTTGCTGATTGTCAACATAAACTTGACAGGTGCAAATAAATATTTAATGAAAATATATATATATATATATATATATATATATATATAAGTTTTATTTTTTTAAAATATTAACATTAATATGGACTTGTCAACTGCAGGCTATTGTTATTTTATTATATTTTCCTCCGTACCCTGCCTTTAAGAAAATACGGGAGTTTGCAGCAATGACTTGATACACATTCCTGCATAACAAACCACTGTTGCAAATTTATCTTTTTACATTGTGATAAATTGCTGTGCACACAGCCTGCTCGATAATTTTTCTCTAATTTCATCTTTCTCCGCCATCTTCTCCTTTCCTAATCGGCGGGCTTCCAGGTACTGCTTCTTCACGCCTACACAGGGAGAGGTGGGTTGAGCCCACAGCTTTTTTTACCCGCATACAAAGCTTGTCAACTACAGGCTGTACACCATCAGCCAATAAGCAGACTATTTCAGGAAATAGGATGTGAAAAATGGGTAAGAACAGTACTCAGTAGCACCTCTTTTTTGGCTTAATTAAATTACTTTTAATAATAATTATAATACTTTATTTATTCTGGGACGAGTCCCTTTAGAATAATACACAAATACATAAACATGGGCTAAGGAGCCTCAGAGATACATAAATAAAAATATAGAATAATTAAACAGTCATAGTAAAAAAATGAAAAATTATAAGTTACTTTCTAATTTTAATCAGTTAATAATTAAAAAAGAAAAAAAAGAAAAAAAAAAGGATGTAGTAAAAATAATGAAGAACGAACTAATAATTTATATACATATTTACATTATTATCTATTTACAATTTCATAGGGACTGGATCGATAAGAAATGATTGAACCGGCCGAATTTAAAGGTAGGAAGGGCATTGGATTGACGAATGTGAGAGGGGATGGAGTTCCAAAGGGATGAGGATCGGATAATGAAAGATCTGTCGAAAGCAGCAGTTCGGTGGGCCCTTATGTATAAATTAGAAGACGAGAATTAGAGGATTTGAATTGAGATACTTTGGTTATTTAAGAAAGGAGATCTCTCACCCAGCGCCTTTTCAGTTTCCTCATCTCATTCAGGAGTATGTTAGTTTTAACCTGATCTTTTATTATACTGAGGAACGTTGGTAGGTCCATTTAATGTTTGCATTTAGATGTTAGTATGTAAAATTTTATTAGTCGCGTTCCAAGGTGTTTTTGTTATGATTCGTAATAATTTTGATTGAAATTTTTTTAATTAGATATTTTTGGCGATACTGCATATGTTTTATGTCTTATGAATTGGAAATTATAGTGAGGTTACTCTTAGTTCTGACTACACTTGTATTCTTTAATATAATATAAATATTTTCCATAAATCATAAAATAGACTTTTTGAATTTTGTAGCGCCTCATTTTCATGTATTGATAGTGTATATTTCTACCTTTACAGTATAGAAACAATCTACAAATTAAACAATCTACAGATTGTTGAAATCGACGTAAATATTTCAATAATTCCTCTCCATCTATGAGAACTTCATTTGTTCAGTTTCCTGATGGGAAATAGGGAAGAAGGAATGATTTCCGGTTATTCGTCGAATGGAGGTGTGATGGAAGATCTCATTCATTAATTGGTTGTTGAATGGAATCTGGTAGCTCGTTGTTGATTTGTCTTTGGAGGAGCTTCTCAGGACTAGTTCATTACTACGAGATGGATGTCGTGATGAAGTTTGACGGAGGTGTACCATGGTCTTGTTCTTGTATAATTTCAGAAACTATTTCAATTGAATTGAATTAGTATTCTCGTCTTATTATTAAATACTTCTGAGTAAGTTGTCTTAAATGTTATATTTAATAAAACATTCTAACACTTAAGTCTAGTTTATTTTTGAGATGTAACAACTCTTAAAGATTAAACTTTTGAACTAAACAAGACTTCAATTTCAAACTTTGAAGGTTATATTTAAATACCTCGGCATATTATATTAAAATGCTTTACCGAATCTTAACTTATTCATTCTTCTAGAATATAAGGATTTGCTTTCTTAATGTGAAACCATAAAGTCAGACCATAATTGCAAATATTTATTAAGTACCATGAAAAGTAATGAAGTGCCTAGAAATAGTTTTATTACGTTGCTTTAAGCGGATCCAACCACAAACAAATAACTCTAGACAAATAATGTTTTGTTAAAGAATATTATTATTTTTACTTTTAACAAATGTATTTTTTTCTATTTCTCTATAATTATCAAACCATCAATCAATACTATATAAATCGTATACAAAGTTATATATTAACTATTCAAATATTTAATCCCTTTAAAAATAACTAGTTCATTAATTTAATTAATACATTACATTCTAATCTCACCGGCTCGGTGGTCTAGGGGTATGATTTTCGCTTAGGGTGCGAGAGGTCCCGGGTTCAAATCCCGGCCGAGCCCACAGTTGTATTTTTTAATTTTTTTTTAATTAAGTATATTAACTATCATTTGTTTATTAAATTTTAATATTTAATATGGTCATATCTTTTTGATTGTATTTATAAAATTATGTTGGTTAATGTTAATGTGTGCGTCCTAATTTTATAATTTTAGCATTAGAATTTTTTAAAATATAAATTTCAGAATTTCTATAATAGTGGTATACTATTTATATCATATATGATAAGAGATCTGAAAAAGGAGGAAAAGATATAAAAATGAAATATTGTATAATTAAGTTCTATGTCTCATATGTGTTTCTCTCTCCCAATGATTCCCCAAAATAATTTAAAGAATTTCTTAAACACTAGAGAGAAACACATATGAGACATAGAACTTAATTATACAATATTTCATTTTTATATCTTTTCCTCCTTTTTCAGATCTCTTATCATATATGATATAAATAGTATACCACTATTATAGAAATTCTGAAATTTATATTTTAAAAAATTCTAATGCTAAAATTATAAAATTAGGACGCACACATTAACATTAACCAACATAATTTTATAAATACAATCAAAAAGATATGACCATATTAAATATTAAAATTTAATAAACAAATGATAGTTAATATACTTAATTAAAAAAAAATTAAAAAATACAACTGTGGGCTTTTATTATTCTACCATACTGTATTAAATACGTAATAAGAAATCATTTTTCATATTCAATCATAAAGTTACTTACTATTGCAAAACCTTGTACGTTTTTTTATCATGTATAAAAATAAATGAGTAATGGTTTCAAGATTTTATTTTGGGTGGATAATATACGTTTTTTTTTTATTTCTTTAAATCAGAAAGCTTTTAGAGATAAAATGTTTATATTTTATCTTGAGAAGTGTTTATATTTAGTAGCTAAAATAATAGCGTTGTAATTTGAAAAGAGAACGTATTGTAATTTTATTTTGTGTTTGGTTAAAAAATAACTCTTCTGACCAAATATTGGGTAGGCAGTTTATTTATTTATTTTATTTTTTTGTTGGTGTCTAAAACCTTCTCATTTACATTATGACGGTTTTAATATTTGGATAAGAAAACTCTTAGAAACAGATATTGTCTGATGAAAACTATAATTTGTCTTTTTTTTGGGAGGAAAGAGAAAAAAGGGATTTCAGTCTTTACAATACATCTAAATTAATTAATTTTTATTGTTTCATTGATGTCAATATCCTCTTCTAAAGGACAAAACGAGATACTCAAGTATCTCATAAACATAAAGTTTAGACCTTAGAGTATTATTCTGAAAATATGGATGGCATATCCAGAAGAGTTTATCCATGTATCAATATCAATTCAGGAAACTCTTCCTAGATGGGTTCCTTCCGTGCCAACTTTGAATTTAGGGTCATTTCGGGTTACTTTACTTGATTGAGGGAACGAGTTCTTCTTATTTATGTTTAGAGATCTATATAATTCTTGTCGGAAAGTAAATGTCCGTATGTAAAAATTCAAATTCTCAAAAAACAAAAATAAACTAGAACCACACTTATCGGTCCTATAGGGGATCCAAGATTTAATTTTGGAGAGGGGGGATGACTAAATCATGTGTTTATAACCTTAAATGAAATAGTGATTAGAGTGCTACCAGTGGGTAGTTTCTCAACAAGCGTGTTTCATGTAATAATATTTCTCTGTACAAATTTACTAGATGTATTCATACTAATACAGTTGTAAATATCATAATAAAAGTTTAAAAATGAAATAGTTCAGTAATTTTTTATCCGGTATTATATTTTAATAATTAGGTATATATTGTCTGTTTATTTCGAAAAATCGTTAGAGAAAATTAAATCAGTGAGAAATTAGATTTATATTTCCTTTATGAAATCAAATTAGCCATTTACAATTAGCGTGGCAACTTTTGGCATATCGATAGTAGCAATAAAAATCTCGTAACTCCATTTTAGAAAATTTTACAATAGAAAAATAACAATTTAATAATATGTATAATGCTTTTCAGATTTTTGTCTTATAACATTAAACTTCCAAATCTTTCTTTGTACACAGAACTTAGAGACTGGAGTTAAGTAGTTCAAAAAAAAAAAATAAATAAAAATAAACAGAAGAAACCAGATGGACTTTATTTCCTACCATTGAAAGAGTAAATACGGTTTGTGATATTTTAATAGTCTTAATGAGTTCTTACACTTTAGCTGTAAGGTTTAATTAAGGCTTAAAATGTACTTAAAAAACTTTGTATAGTTCATAATTAATTAATACTCCTTAATAATTTCTTTTCAAAATAGAGCGGTAAGTGAAAGTAGTGTAATGAACGCACCAGATTTTTATTATATTCGCCTAACAAAAATAGTGTATATATTTTCCTCTGCATATGCTGGTTAAAGGGGACCGGTCAAGCAGAGGTATGCTTTTATTTTCTTGTTTTTTATTTACATATTAAGACAATGGCTTATAAAATGGTCCATTTATTGACCATTTTGGATCTTAAATGGCATATAATCTGATGCCTACTAAATTAGGGTTTTACAATCCCATTGAAGTCTGTTATCAGGCTGAGGTCATCGGAATGCTCAAACCTGAATGATAGAGGGAAGACACTGTTGTTGAGTCGTCAGTAGCCAGGAATGTTGAATACTTTCACTGGGAGAATATTAAAGACTGGTTGGCGGCGAAGTTGAGCTTCTGGTACGCTATCTGCATTCAGTCTGGAGCTTGGACCACCCTCGAGGTTGGAGTATTTAGCATTCTTTGTGCTCTTTTATCTCTTTCCTCTTTAACCTTGGTTTACTTCTTATGCCTTTCACTCGCTTCTCTTCTCTCTTCCTTTGTTTAGTGTAAATACAGTTCTATACACGCAGTGACCGAACTTTGCATAGAGCTTAACTAAAAGCATTGATCCTTGCTACTGTACTGCTAAATAAAATTTAATGAGATTGAGCATATATTGCAAGTAATATAGGTAAAAAAAATATCAAATTTTTGAAGAAAATATTGAATAAAATATAAGAGAATAGAAAAATAACTTTGTTCTGGGAATTAGCGCACTTTTTTCTGGGACCGATTTTTTTCTGGCCAAAATACTCAGAGATACTGAATAAATAAAAAGAAAAAAAAAACATCAGTTTATCTAAAATATTTACAACAAATCTAAAATCTTAAAGGAAAATAAAATAAATTAAGTTTTCTCTAATAGGTTGGCAAAACCTCTTAATAATAAAAAACATCTATGGTGTGTGCTTAATACCACACGGTAGATAATTGTCTTTAAACTATTTTTTGTTCTATATTCACAAAGTAATAACACTTACAATATATAAAATCATAATTGTGTTTAAATTACTCTTATATATATTTTTTTACTGACTGATCATCATTTTTATCATATTCCTGACCCTTTGCATTCGGCTGTCTCGTATGAATGGAGATGAAAGTTTATTAGCGATTACGGGAATGAACTTATTCCGGTACAATCTTTTAAGAATCGGGTGTTTTCTTGTAGTTTTCTGTTAATTATCAAGATTAAAAAAAATCGTAAGTTATAATATCTTATTTCACGTATATGCGTATATATATATATAATAAAATCTCTTTAGAAGCTAAGTTAGAAACTATTTCTATAGCTCGAAAAAAATATTGAATTTTATAATAAGATATCTCACAGATATGACACGTTACCTACCATAGTGTCATTTATTTTTATATTTTCATATATTATTTCTGATAATATCTGTATTCGTTCCACAGATAATGGAGTATATTTAGTAGTGATGCTACATAAAAGTCTCATTCACTACCCAAATAAAGTTGTTTTTATTTAAAATAATAAGACATGAAAATTACTTCTTTTCTAAACATATTTAAGTAAATTTAATTAATTATACATTAAACAAAAGAAATTAATAGAACAAAGTAACATATTGCTTAGAAAAAAGAAAGTGTTCAAGTATAATCTGTGCCAAGTACATATAATATTTAAATATGGAAAATTCAATTTCTGTAAGAAATAAATATAAGAAATTTAAGTTTGTATCCTAAAGTAAAACGGGACTAATAAAAAATTAAACCATGTAACGTAACATACGGTTATCTAGTATATTACAGTTTTGTGAAGAGGAATTGGAATAAAAATGTAAGTATAGATGTCCTAGATAACAATATTGAGGGTCGATTGCCAGTTTTCTTATATTAGTATTTTATTTTATTGTTTTGTAAATGTAATCTCATTATAAGTGAAACGAAAAGATTGAAAGACCAATTGAAATGATCCTTGTTACTCATCTTCAAGCTTAGAAAACCACCCAGGAAGTTATCAATTATAAAAAATAGATAAATGTAATCTACTGAATAGCTCTCTAGATTGAAAAGGATCTATACTCATATTGTAGTCGATTTCCCAACTAAATGTTCCTTTCTTTTCTACGGATTTCTTGGGAGAATTCTTTGCAATCTGCAGGTTACAAAACTCGTTGCATTGTTGATTACAAAAGCCAATCACATTTCAAATCTAAAATTTTCAAAAGATTTAATCAATTTTTTCCAGATATTAATTTTTAACAAAAAATAAGTTATTCTTTGGGAAGTGATTCAATAATCTCTTTGTTGTTTACAATGGCGTAGTAAAAAGTTATGTTTTTGCAATTTTCCGATTAAAGTTTTTAAGTTTTCGACGAAACAAACAAGTGCATATTCATATGTTTTATCGAGAAAAAAAATGTCAATGAAGGATGAAATGCAAACTACATTACTTAAATTATTTTTCAAATCTTCAAAACAGATGAAAAAAAAAATACTTACTTAAAGGAACATGGATATACTCATAGATATGAGGTGTAGCTAAAAAGGTCTACAGGACACACTTGGTAATCCACCATAGATATATATAGATATAGATATAAATATATATAGATATCCATCATAGATATGAGGTGGAGCTTAAAAGGTCTACAGGACACACTTGGTAATTACTTGCTAATCCGAACACTTTTATTGCATAGGATGTTCGGATTAACAAAGATCAAGTTTGGAATGATGGAAAAATTTCACAAGGCAACGAAAATACATGAATTATCATTTAAATAAAACACATTGCAAACCATAAATTATTTCTTCTTATTTTTCTTTTTTTAGGAAGCCTACGTTTATAATTTTTTTCATAGTTAAGGCAATAATACTTCCAATTTCCTTCAAATTTCTTTAATCACATTTATTATCTCTAACGTTTCGGCACAATTTTCCCATCATCAGAGCAATCCTTATCTTCACTGAAACTATGCACATTTTAAATAAAATATTTGACAGTACCAATCTACTTCATCTATTGTACAATTATTTACCTTGCTTTTTTGATATGGCACCATTTATCAAGAATTCTAATATTTGTCACATTCATTTTTTATTTTTTTGGTGTTACACATCTTTTCTTATTCATTGTTACACTAACCAACATCTGGCTATCTTCAGTTTCATTACTGTACTTTGTACCTGTCCTCTTATTTCTTATTGTGGCTGTTTTTTGTGTTTTTTTTTTGTCTATTGTTGTTTTTTGAATTTCAATATTGGATATTATGTCCGAATAGTGTGTACCTAAGTGTTTTGTATTTGTTTTATAGTTTACTGTTCTATTGTTGTTTTTTGTTATATGTACGGTTTCCAGCAGTTTCCTATTGTTTGTTTATGGTACTATTAATAATATTTGTGGGGTTTTGAAGTCAAATGTGTGTAGTGATTTAATACTATGGTTTGCTAGGGCTGTTATGTTAATGTCTTTACTATTTTTGCAGTTCGATGTATGTTGTGATATTCTGGTTTTTAATTTTTTTGATGTTTCACCTGTATATATTTGTTGGCAATGTTGGCAGTCCAACTTATAAACAACATTTTTCTTATCCAGTGCTTCGATTTTGTCTTTTGTGTTTGTCAAGTATTTACCTAATTCTTTGTCATTATATATGCCAAACTGAATTTCCGGTATGTCATAGTTAATGAATAATTTGTTTATTTGTGGATTATTATTTTGGATGTTGTCATTTTTTATGTCTGTCTCCATGAAAAACTGTGTAATAAATTGTTGTTTAGGCTTTTTTTTGTCCGATTTTATTTATTATTGTTTTTGGTATTTCTTGCTTTTTGTTTTTGTTCCAATTTTTTGTGTGTATTTTGTTGTGTGATCTGCTGAACCATAATTTATTTATTAGTTTAGTAGGATAGAAATTTTCTGTTAGTATTGTGTATATTTCAGTTTTTATTTTTGGAATGTAAGTTTGGTCAGTTAATGTTATTGCTTTGTTTATAAGGTTTCGGGCTGTGTTTATTAAATTATTTCTGAAAATAATAATATAATGTACATCGAGTCTCTAATTCTGTTGCTAAAGAAAACTCCTGGCTAATTCCTTAAAAGTACGAGGCTTCGTTAGTTAATATTCTATCCATTCGTCCACTCCAAACAAGTATTAAATGCCTTTATGGTGTTTCTATGACTTGCCTATAATGAAAAATAAAATGCTTGCAAAGAAATTTTCCAGTGAAATAAAAATTAATATAAAACATCTGGTGTGTCCACTCACATGACGTTCCTACCTATTTCAGAAAAGTTTTTATATTTTTACATAAGTTCATGAAGAAACAAAAAAAAATTAAACTAGATTTATTTTCCTGAAAATTGATCAAAGAATAGATTTGAGTACGATCTATTTGATAAACTAAAGCAATGTAAACCGGCTTAAGGTGGATCAGTGTAAAAATACTCTCTAATATTGCTGATCAAAAACTTTTTGCCATATCTTAGTATTATCAAACAATAATTTCTGTTAAAAGTAGAGGAAATAGTGAAGCTTGTGTGATGCGGGCAACAGATTTTCTTACTTCCACTTAGTCATCTTTTTTCTCTTATTCACCCCTTTCTGACACTAGGATATGAACCCGTTATCTTACATTGCAAATCGAATAGTTGTAACTTCGTCAACAACGGCAGTAGTTAACGTTAACGGCATCAGTAGTCAAAACCCTACAAAATAAAAAAAGAAGCAACCAAATCGGTTCAGTAGTTCCCGAGGAAATCTTGACACAGACAGACAGACCAATGGCTAAAAATGTGTTTTCGGACTCCAGGGGCTCTGAAACGTATAGATCCGTCGAAAACCGCATATCGGAAATTTGACCCGATTGCAATACTTTCCTTACCTAGTATAGGTGGAAAGTAAAAAACGTATTATATATATTTTTTAGAAATTATCAATACAATCTTGATTGCCATTAAAATCTGCTTTGTCATTCTTCTCAAAAAAATATATCTAAACAAAACTTTGACTTTTCAGGTAATATATCCCCGGAAATTGGACACCCTCGTGGTCTCTGCTGTAAAAACCACATAAAGAGATTCTTTAACTTTTGGATGACCGCCTCGTTTTAATGTTTTCTGTTTAGAGACACCACAATACGATTTCGACCCAAACGTACGAAAAAATTCCAGTAATATGCACTGAGAATCAGATGTTCCATTCCGTCTCTCGTCAGTTAACTTTAATTTATTTTCTTTCTTGTTCGGATTACTGGGGATTCGGATTATCAGTACCGTCTGTACTTACAAAATATTAAAATATTTTATTGAAAAATATTATAATTGGTACTTGACAAACCTCTACATACTGACTTCCACCTGTCCGTTGACCAACATATAAAGAACTACACCTGATATATACATTAGTACGAGAAGAGAAATAATTAAAGATTTTCCCGAACATAACGAAATAATTGAATGAAGTTTGATACAAGATTTTTTTAGATACTATTCTTTAATCATGCCTGACATGATTTTAAAGGGGTAGACTCTGAATCAAGGGGGGAGGAGGGGAGCGATGGGACCGATCGCCCTCTTAACAAAATACGTTGAGAGGGTGAGAATATCGTTTCGACTCTCCAAATAATTTGAGGTAAAAAAAAAAAATTAAAATCGATAATAAATAAACTATATGAATTAATAAAATGTGTAAACTTAAATCGATTAAAAAAAGTCGATTAGCTGGCTAGGCTAGAGCCCCTATAGATGTGTAACTATTTTATTGATACGTAAATGTTACTTAAAATTATCATTTATATTCAAAGATAATAATATATATCAATACATCCTAGGATTTTATCATTCAATCACCACTCAATTTTCACATCATCATATTTTCCACAATAAACTAATCGGACTGTGAAAAACGTTGTATTTTTATTTGAGATAGTACACACTAAGAAATCAAAAATATTTTCACTTTTTCATATTATTCATTTTTAGCTGAATAAGTTCTAGAAATGTACCAATGCTGTGAGGGCTATCTTCTCTCTCCCTTGTGTTTAATATAAACAAATACGTTATGTATTCAATTATATTTTGTAAAGATATTTTCATGTACATACAATAAGTAAAGCAAAAAAATAAAAATTAATATCCTTACAACTGTTTAAATATAATTAATTTAATTAATCATAATTAATTATTAATATTTATATATTAAGTATCTATTATAAAAAAAATTAATTTAAATATTCAATATTATATTTGTCGCAATAATTACGTTGAATTTTTACAGTTAAAAAAATCTTTGCCTATGGATCATATTATTTCCTACAATCAATACATTTTCTGATTGGTAACAGATCAAAAACAAAAGTGCTTTCAGGAGATTAGGTCATGTACCGAATGAAATACACAGCAAAAGAGTGACTGAAATTCAACCTTGGACCTAAAATATCTTACGAAATTCAGGTTTGCAGTTTTGAAGCTTGTATCTCTGAGAAAGAGGTCAAAGATCTGGTTTCAATGTCGTTTGGACGAATTGAATTTACGCTCGATAATTCCCAGGTTTCAGTCGTTCACATTTTTTTATTAAATAGATTATAAAAAAAACAACAACATATAATTATATTTGATAATTATATTAACTAACTTATAATTAATTAAAGGAAATATTAACTGACTTTGTTGTATAGCATATTGTTTGAAGTTCTTTCTGTATGAGAATATTAATAGCCCATGGTACAGACCTCTTTTCGTCAAATTATTAACATGAAATTTAATAACCGCCTGAAACTTCGTGAATAGCTTCATCTCATCGTAACCTACAAACAAATCTGTTTATTTACGAAATTCTCGGAATTTCAATCTGAAGATCGGCAAATTTTGTCTATTTAATTAGGTACTAAACACTCGTAAGTACCCGCTGTGTTTTCAATAAAAATAAATACCCATTTATTTTCCACTCCAATCGTAAGATAGTCAAGAAAAAAAGCAGCCATCAAAAATATTGAGCCGTATGGCTCGAAATACAACCCCAAAATGTCAAAATAACGAGGTTATATTGGCCAAACGGCCCAATATGTTTTCTCAATTTCTTACGATTACAAGTGGAAATCTGGTAGGTATTTCCGAGATTTTAGTACCTAATTAAATACACAAAGTTTGCCGATTTCCAAATTGAAAACGCCCCAACTCCAAGAATGTTGGTATATAAAATAGTCGTAAGTTACGATGACATGAAGCTATTTACGAAGTTTCAGGCGGATGTTGATAATTTGAATAAAAGGGATCAGTACCCAGGGACTTTAAGTCCGTAACAGCTTTGGTGTTGTCAGTTCCTTTACTAAGTATACATAAGCAGTCGATAATGGTAGTTATGCCAAAACCCCTTATCGCCTGCAACATTGCATTTTTGTTCAGATTTCGTTATGTAATCAGCAATTCCCAATTCCTTGAACGCCTCCATAGTTTACCTGAAACCAATCAATTACTGGAAATTGTGAAGTGAAACAACTTTTCTTACACTTGATTAAGTAGTCCGGTTCTCGACTTAATGGTTACAACTTGGTGCATATTTTCTATTTGAATAATCTTCTATTTTCCGAAGCAAAGTATCAAATATATGTATATTTAATTTTAAATAAATTGAAATTATAGATCAAACATAATAAGACCACTTAAACAGCTTAGGGAACATATATAAATAATTTTTTTACAATTTATTTTTTTGTTTATTCACAGTTATTTTTTTTAAATTTTATATTCCATCTCTATAGTAAAATTTATTTAACGTTCCTTTCTAATTTCATTTCGAGATTATCATGTTATTCTTTTAGCTCCAATATTGTAGTATTGCAACTCTATTACCCAACTGTTTTCATTAATATATCCTAAGAGCTATTATACTTAATTTATTACTCGTATATTAGTTATTATAATAGATTCTTTATTGTTATAGGTCTGTAGGTCAGATTTATTGTTAATTTATGCGAACAATACTATTATTCTTAAGGGACCTAGTCCCAGAATAAAGATGATTTTCTTTTCTAAAAAAAAAAGACCATCAATGGATAGAATCTGTGTTAATAGAAGTGCTAAGGTTTCGTCACCTCAAGAAATAAGGACTTTTGTTATTTATGATTGCTAAATTATTATGCCTTTTATAGTTAATTAGCGTACCCTTCGCGCATTGCTGTGATCTAAGAAGAAATTAAACTCAAAGAAATTCATTATGATAACATTCAATTTACATTGTGTCATTATTCATTTTCGTACGAGAAAACATATCAAATCGTATTTTTTATTCCATTTATTCATTCCAGTTCTTGTAGATATATGATATTTTTCATATTACCGTCTGGTGCGTACACGAATAAATCAGAAGTTTTCCAATGCGTGAGCTCGCCACATGGTTTTCTATGTGAGAAGCACATATTATCCAAATCTAGCCTACACACTTTCAGAGATTGTCATTGTGCATTGTTGATAGTCATGACAAATGCTAGTCGCTTCGGAAACTGTAAACGTCGAATTCAAATGACGAGAAATTACGTGAAATTGCGCGAAATCGGCAACAAATTTTGATCGGCCATCTTGCAGAAAAAATTCAGCCCTTCACACTCGGGATTTCGCTAATGTTAAGGAGTCAATCCTAACAGAAATTGAGGCAATCACATGAACAGCTCAAAGTTGAAAATCCTACCCGATATTTTCAATTACTCTTAGATTTTTTTTGATGCCAGAAACCTTCGCAACAGTGTACTCAATAACTTCGCAAGGTTTCATAGCGATCGAATACTGATACATAAAGGACAAACAGATGGTGATAAATCAGGTTTTATATACAATATATAGATTAAAATATTATTGAGCCATTCATTACGGTTTTCACAATATTTTTCAAGGGTTTATTAAAATATATTGCTAAAAATATTATCTCACAATTTCTAATTCCTTAGTTCGCAAAGAAATATTGAATCTTGACATTTTTTACTTGGTTGGATGGTGCTATTATATGATTGTGCAAGAATAAAAATAGACAGAATAAAAAAATAAACTATACATTAACTCTAACATACAAAAAAGTGAATATCATAGTTCAGTGCTTACACTAATGAACTTAATGAAGTTGAATGAATGCTTGTGTAATGAGAAATTCATGTGTGTGGGTATCTCTTATCAATGCAATGTAATTAGGCAATTTCTCAGTAATAATACTGAAATGAAACTGATTTGAATTCCAATAACTTCTGTACTAAGAACACGCATTAATAAACCTTAGTCTCATACATACAATTGCGAGTGGTTACCCACTGTATCTTGATACATTGTTGCTGTACATACACACAAACATATACTCGAAAATATATATGTGTGTAAGTATGTATGTATTTGTGTACATTTGATTGAATGAATTAAGTGAAATGAATGTATGAATGAAGAGTTAAGTTTATTCTGGGATAAAAGCTCCCTTAAAATTATACAAACGTAAATTCTAGAGAGATTATTCTAAATTCATATAATAATTATGAATTTTCTTATTTTTTAGAAAGCCTACGTTTATAATTTTTTTCATAGTTGACAATAATACTTCCAATTTCCTTCAAATCGCTTAAATCACATTTATTATCTCTAACGTTTCGGGACAATTTTTGCATCATCAGAGTAATCCCTTATCTTCACTCAAAACTATGCACTTTTTAAATAAACTATTTTTACAGTACCAATCTATTACAGGACCTGGTGTAACACCAAAAAAAAAAATATATATATATAAAATGAACGTGACAAATATTGGAATTTTTGACAAATGGTGCCATATCAAAAAAGCAAGGTAAATAATTGTACAATAGATGAAGTAGATTGGTACTGTAAAAATAATTTATTTAAAATGTGCCTAGTTTCAGTAAGGATAAGGATTACTCTGATGATGGAAAAAATTGTCCCGAAACGTGAGAGATAATAAATGTGATTTAAGGGATTTGAAGGAAATTGGAAGTATTATTGCCTTAACTATGAAAAAATAATTATGAAATGATTAAGTCACATAATTATATTTATGTTTTAAAAATAAAAGATGAACATAATAAAATAAATTAAAATAATGAAATTACACACCACATATACACACTTAAATATATGCACAGATAAATATATATCTATGCTCGTTTGGATCAATTAACGATGAAAATAATAGCAATGAAAGAACGGTGCTTTAAAATGAACATATGAAGATGTAACAAATAAATAAATGAAATCAGTTCAAGTTATTTATTTAATATTACCTATTTAATAATAGTTATTATCTATTTAATTTTTTGAAATGAAAACTTCTTGGAAAACAGTTTTTTATGGGAAGTGAATTAGGTTGAGCCGTCAGATTTTCGATGTGTTACGCTCGGGTAAAGTCGGCTGGAGTCGAAGTGTTTTCGCATATGGATTAAAATATCTCAAAAACTAAAAACCAGACCTGCATATTGTTAAATTTTCATCATTTCATCATCTTTGTAATGAGCCATTATTCAAAATTGTATCTTAACGCGATGTCGCCGTGTTAAAGAGGCGACAAGGGAAAAAATAGTGTCGAAAACCAAATGGTAACGAGTTTTATTGAAAATATGGATTAAAATATCTAAGAAAATAAATAAACGGATCGTACGAAGGAAAATGTTCAGCATTTCATCCTCTTTATAATGAGTTATTATTTATAATTTATATTACATATTATTAATCTCGTCTTGTTGATGTTTTCACTTCTATCTTGTGGTCTAAAGCACACACTTTAGTTTTTTTATTTATTTTTTCAGCCTCCACTTATCATTGGCTCATTGTCTCATTTATATACTCTGATAAATCGATTTTGAAAAAAATTTATAGTTTAACTCCACTGCTTAGCACGAGTGATGCGTTGAGAGTAGCGCAGGAATCTCTGGAGTCCTGCTTCTTTTCATTATAGTTATTTTATTCAATTTCATTACTTTATAAATTCGATTTTATAATTAAAACAGTTTTCCTATTTTTTTTCCTCATCTTGCAACATTTCTTTCATTACCGTTCCCATTTATAGATTTTACCTTAGAGCAGTCTACCTACTACACTGCAGTGTACCTTAAAAATGTCCAGATATGGTATAAATATTACCAAAATCTCACGAACCATTATTTTTATAATATGGTAGGAACAGCATTAATCATTGATATGAAAGGAATATCGCCTATTGCCAAATATAATGGACTACATTAGTTGTAAATATATAGCGCCAGAGGTCGGGGCTAATGGTTCCAACCTCAGGAGCCGCTCCCATTAGCTCCCTAACTGAATTAGCTACTGCATTAGCTGCACTCCCCCCTCCCTATCTACCTGCTCTGTAGCTAGCTGCCGTTCTAATAATGTAAGCCTATATCACCTCCATTACCTAGAGTTAAAAATTTGTTTAATGCAACCATAAGAAGGTACAACCATTTGTTTTGTTACAAGATAAAATGTTAATGGATAATTACTGATGATAATTGTCCAGAAATGTTTAATGAAAAATCAGTAAAAAAAAATTTGGTTCTTTACTATATTGATTGGTCCAGAATTAATTAATTGAATTTCTTTTCTCAAAGGTTGGTTTGTGTTTATCATGCTTTCTAATTACCAACATTACCTGTGATCATCATGATATAAATAGGTGGCAGAATTAAAATAACTTCTACTAAAAAACTTAATTTATTTCTATGTTTAATAAAGAATATATACAAATCATATTTACAAGAACAAAATACATGATTGAATTCAACAATTAACTGTGAAGCAATGATTTCAGATGGACTGTTTTAAGAATTTTTGCTATGAAATATTATAACGTTAGGATTGGGAATTACAACTTATCTATTGTCTATGAAGTGGTGTGGTTGGTCGAATTCATCGTTGCATCGCTACTCCAAAATCATCTCGTCACGGTTCAAAGCTCTGCCATGATCATCGTGGTCTATGTAGGGCCAAGGTTTCAGTCCCCAAGCCGGAAGAAAATATAAGACCCATCCTCAAGGCCGGACATCATCATAAGAACTCTTTTTTTCCTTCTCGGCTTATTATATACAAATATTCAGGGTGGGGCAAGGATGGTTCTCATTGATTCTTAACTTCACCGAATTACTCCATAATAACTGGTAATACCCTAAAAGGAACCAGTTACTTAGCCCGTTACTAGTTTTTACTCTAAGCCTTCCGCAGGGTACAGGTACATTTCGGTCATTATCTACTAAGATTTAGCATTTACTAAGATCCAAGCAGACCTAGATCGAATCTGTGCCTGGGCAAATTTAAATGGATTAAGGTTAAATGCTTCAAAAACTGAGGCCATTGTCATTGGTTCCAAGAACCTCCTTAAATCCTATACCGACCTTTCCATACTAAACTTTGGTGACCAGCTAATCTCCTACTCCTCTGTAAAAAATTTATGACTATTTATTGATCAAACCCTCTGCTGGAATCACCATATTTCTCACATCTCCCGACGGACAATTTCTACCCTCAAACTATTCCATCGCTTCCGCCATCTCCTACCTCAACATACGCGTAGACTCCTCGTTTCCTCTCTCATCTTCCCCCACTTTGACTACATCTGTGTGGTGTATGATGGACTCTCGGTGGAGCTCCGCGACAGACTGAAAAGAATAATGAACAGTTGCGTGAGATTTGTAATTGGTGCCCCGAGATACTCCCATGTCTCTCACCACTACACTGAGTTAGAGCGGCTCTTCCTCTCCATTCGAAGACAATATTTCCTAGGTGCGTTCCTCTATCAAATCATCAACAATCATCGTCCTTCATACGCCTCCAACCTTCTCCAATTCAAGTCCTCGGGCCACTCCCTCTCCACAAGATCTCGACCTTCCGACCTTTACATTCCTTCTCACAGATCTGCCTCGTTCCAAAACTCCTTTATTGCTCGTTCTGTTAGTTTTTGGAATTCCCTTCCTATCAAAATTCGACATTTTTCATCCCTATCTACATTCAAAACCCTCCTATTCCAATTCCTGTCCCAAAAACAGTCAGATACCAACTAACCTTTTATGTAAAATTACATATTATTTATAATAATATATTCACATATAGCTCATAACTTAAATAATTATTATAGATTCGACTTTTTACTGATATATCTTCATCTTAACTTTTTATGTTTGTTTTTATCTGGCCAGATACAAAAATTTAATTTCTGAACTTTTTTGTTATTCTGAAGGGACTTCGTCCCAGAATAAAATTATTTTTCTATTCTATTCTATCTACCTGCTCCTTCACCTTGACGCTGTTTTTGACGTCAGACGTCGGTTTCGTTCACCTTTGTTTTCTACACATAATAATTTTAAAAACTCATTTGCTACGTTCAATACATAGCTAAGACCTTTTTATAAAGTTGGATTCAAAATGATAAACTTTGAAATGACGGTCATAAGTTTGAGCCCATTTTCGTCGTTCTTTCTTAACGGACTCATCTCTTTATCCGACAGTTAGTATAGACCCTATAAAATTTTATTGTGTTAAGATCAACCGCATTCTATAAGCACCCTTGTAACGGACGAAGAGGGGCTTGATGCCACTATTTTGATTGTTGCTCTTTAACGCAGGGCAGAAAACCAGAGAAGCAAATATGACGAGAATATCAATTGTATTTGTAATAGATTTATTCAATTATATGTATAGTGAGCTTTCGGTATGGTGGGTACACTAACGGATCCAGGATTTAATTTTGGAGGGAGCTTCAGCCTGAAAGAATTTAAAAAAATATATATATATAAGAATAATTACTTCGGAAGAAAGAAAGGTACTAACTACCTAAATGAAATGGTCTTTAAGTCCATTGTATTACGACTGTAATTAGACGAACAATAATACTTTTAGAGATAATTTTTTTCATAAAACATGGTTATATTTTACCATTTGGTGAAGATGGGGGGGGGAAGAGAGGGGAGGGAGCTACATCCCGAAAGCTCCCCGTAGATCCACCCGTGCTGGAAGGGATTAACTTACACGGTTGGTTCACCAACAGAATTGATTTGGAATATGTCAATCCGCGTCCGTTCAATTTATGTGAATTTTAAAAACTTAGTTTTTGCAAATTGTCTATTTAATTTAATGTTTACAAACATGTGAATGATACATTTTTAAGTTTTTTTTTCACATTCCTTACCGATTAGTGAAGCGACACGAGGGTTATATGTTTGTGTTATCTAATAAAACCTATATACAGATTTTATTACCTATATATACAGATTAAAGAAACGGCTGAACCGATTTTTAATTTTCACCACTCAAATTATTCGGTGAGATCCCGTGACTGTTTTGAAAGAATTTGATCTAAAAATACTGACCCGATGTTAAATGAAAGTGTTTAATCAGTTTACTAAAATGCACGTAACGATGTTTTGAGCAAAGGGCTGGATCGATTTTAAAGTTTGATATCTTAAATTAATCGGTGAGATTCCCTGAGTGTTATGAAAGCAAAGCGGCAAGAGGTTTATGTGTTTGGGCTATCCGCTAAAAACTATATAAAGATTTTGTGAGCGAATGGCTGGATCGATTTTTAAGTTTCATGGCTCAAATTATTCATTGAGAACTCGTGAGTATTTTGAAGCAATTGAGCTAAAAACACTGATCCGTGATTGAATAGTCTGTGTTGAGAGTATGTTGACATGACTCTGACGGCTGTAACTACTCAATGATCTCTGTAAATAACTGTATATGTCTTAAGATACGAAAAATGGTCTATAAATACAAAAAAATATAACTGGCTAATTAGTTTGTGTCTATGAATATGTAACTTTGTGAAGTAGTCGGGTTCATCTATGCACGTCAACATTAAAAAATAATTTATTTTCAGAAGATATTAGAGTTTCGTTTGTGTGTGGAGGGTACACCAACTGTATTTTAATAGAGATACATTCCATTTTTATACCACTATTCGGATAATACTCTGTTTCTTGCTGTGTATGTCGACATCATAACTCAAGAGGAAAATGTCGTGAGAAACTTAACCTATGTAATTAATACAGAGTTGTATATAATGTGGAATGTCACAGCATCTTTTTCTATGACATCATAGTTGCAAGCTTAACTTTAGAAAAGTTTTACGATATTCAATCAAAATGGACTCCTTTCAGCCAACTTTATTCTTCTCTTAAACATTTCTCTTCTCTTAAACTGCTAACCTCAAACAGTTTCTGAGATTTCACGATTTTATGCCCACTAAAACCACTCAGGTTCTTGTTTTCTCTCTAAGTTTTACCCATTTTGATTATGGCTGCCTTGTATACGGTGGACTGTGTGGTGGACTCTGAGGTCAGATTGAAGAGATCAATGAATTGTTTCATTAGATCCATTCGACAGCGGACCCGCTAATTGTCATTACTCATGACAGCTGTGGGTAATTATATAAAGATAAAAAAATATTAACATAATTATCTAACTAATTACGTTAATTAATTATTTATTTATTGCCTTCTAATGCCAGACAAATATAACTTTTATGTTTCATTGCGCTTATTCTTAGGCGCCTAAATATTCCAAAATAAAATTTATTTTATTTATTTATTTCAAAACATAGGCGGGAAAATGCGTTAAAATATCAATAGAACATTGAGTGAGTAGCAAAAGAGGTAGAGGGACGGTTTCAATTTATAATAAAGTTATTGGTTTTAAGAAGCATCTCTGCAATTAAATTGGCTGAAAGGAGTCGATTTTATGAAATTTTTTTTTTTTTTACGGAACATTCAAGTTAGAGGAACGACTACGCATACCAGCCTAAATGGAACATTTTATATTTATTGACTTTTTTTTTGTTGAGAATTTCGTAGATAATATTTTTTTAATTTTCCATAAGATGAAGCCATTGACGAAGTTTTAGGCGGGTGTTAATAATTTGATAAAAAGGGTTCTGTACTATTGATTAAAACTCTCTGTTTTACTTTACTTTAATAACTTAAGGCATGATAGTACTACTAACTCTACTTCAGGTTAGTAAATGAAGGTTGTGTGATTCATGCACCAGATTAAGCGTATTATTGATGTCAGTCACCTCTTCTTATTCACACTATTGTGGATAACTCTGGACTGTACGATACAGAGTGCCCGCGAGGACTTTCACCATGTCGTAACCGTCCGCCAAGGTCAGTAGGTCTCCTGTCCTAACCTATTGCATCACTTTCTCTTTCAGGGGTATTTGTGCCACAAGAGTTAGCCCGTAGAGTGTTGAAAATTGAAATGTTAAACGAGGGGGTCCACTTTTCTCAAGGACCTAGGTGCGAGTCCGGCCGGAGTAAGTTATTATTGAAGTGAAAACTTTTGTACTTTTTTGTAGAGAGTGAATTAGATTGAGCCGTCAGATTTTCAATACGTAACGCTTGTCTAAAGTCAGCTGGAGTCGACTATTTGAAGTGTTTTTGAATACGGATTAAAATATCTCAGAAATCTATAAATCCTCTTTATAACGAGCTGTTATTCAAAATTGTATCATGTCGCAACGCCGTGTTAGAGAGGCGAAGAGGAAAAATTGTATCAAAAACCAAATGAGAACGAGTTTCACGGAAGATATGGATTAAATTATCTCAGAAACTAAAAATCAGACTTGCATACTATAAGGTGGGGTCCCATTCAAAATTGTATCTTAACGCAACGCCCTTGTAGAGAGGTGAAAAGGAAAATTTAGAGAAGTTTTAAAAGGGCTCGCAAAGTTAGTTAAGCTTACTCCTCCTGGTGAATTAAAGAATGATTAATTTTTTTTTTAAGTGAAAACTTCTTTAGGCCTATTTTGCCCTTTTTTAATAGAGAGAAATTGAATTGAACCGTCATATCTCCGATGTGTAGCGCTCGGGTAAAGTCAGCTGGAGTCGACTATTTGAAGTGTTTTTGCGTATGGATTAAAATATTTCAAAAACTGAAAATCCGATCTGCATATTGTTAAATTTTCATCATTTCATTATCTCTGTAATGAGCTATTATTCAAAATTGTATCTTAACGGTCTCGCCGTGTTAAAGAGGCGAAAAGGGAAAAATAGTGTCGAAAACCAAATGATAACGGGTTTTATAGAAGATATGGATCAAAATATCTTAGAAATTAAAAATCGGACCTGCATACTGTTAATGAGGGAAATGTTCAGCATCCCATCCTCTTTATAATGAGCTACTATTTATAATCTCGCTTTGTTGATGTTTTCACTTCTATCGTCTGGTCAAAAACACACAGCTTACTTTTTTATTTATTCTGTTCCATTAGCCACAAATCGACCCCAGGGTCACAAGACTCTCCTGAAGTATATCCAGTCTATTTAAAGTGAGAACTCTTAATTAATAAATTCATTATTTCAGTACGTTCTGAAAAAGCAATGAAGCAAAGACCTCCAACACCTGGTACTGGTACAGGATTTTTTTTTTTTATCTCTAAATTTTTAAGTACAATCTATTATCATTATTTGGTTAATAAGAGAAATGAATGAATGAATGAATGAAGACCTATGAAAAATCCATTTCTGATATACGACAGCGAGTCCTCGACACTAACCAGTACTCTAGCGAATAGACTGGAGTGGTCTCAACCAGAGTACTAACGCATGGAGTAGAACTGTTTAGAGAAACTAGTCAATATCTGAGGTATGAAGGCAAAGAGGTCAAGATGGGGACATGTATTCCGGAGCAGTCCTTCAGGAAGCCTCTTCACGAACTATAAACGCCTCGATAGTAGGTAAGATGCCACGTGAAAGGCCAAAAACAGATGGATAGATCAAATCAACAAATGTTCTATAGAGTAGCATGCAGAAAACTGAAAAAAAAAATAGCCCAAGAAATTTGGTTCAGATGGCTAAAGATTTACAAGGAATGTTAAGTCAACAGAAGCAAAACTTATTTTTCCTTTAAAGCTGAACATAAGTTGTGGGGATGGATTTTCTTTTTTTTTTTAGTAGAATTCTCGATTAGAAATTTCTAAGTAACAGAGACTTTTTAAGATGTCTTGTATGAACTATATTTGGGAATAAATTTCTCTATGCCTGATTATTCGTTTCCATCGATTGAATACTAATACATATACACTTGGAATAGATACTTTATCAATAATCATGTCAACGACAGATGAAGATAGCGACAATGGGGAACCCGACTGTCAGAGACAAGATATATCAATGTGCGGCCTTAGCTACTCGGCTCACAGCCACATAAATATCAATCGGATATAGGTAGCCTTCCTTGTTCCTCCATCGATCCCTCTTCGGTCAAGGATATATATCTATAAGGCACTGTATTCCATATTTTCATCTGCTGCCTATGTGAATATAATATAGTTGCGAAGTATAGAAATAATACTGACAGCATTCAAGTGAGTTTCCAGACTTCATAAGTTCTTTTCACAGATCTTATTTCAGTTAGTTTAATAATTTTCGATGAACTGCATTCAGAAAACGGAAAATCTATATTTCAAAATACACAGATATAAAGAGGGTCTAAAGATTTTACAAGGTCTGTAATAAGTAATAAAAAAAAAAAAAAAATGTGTGTGAATAAAATACTCATTGATAATTTAACACTATTTTGTTTTATTTTATTTAGTTGAATAATAATACAATCTCGCTGGAGGACAATAAGTATTAAGGCTACATATATGTATGTATATATATATAAAAGTAAATAATATAAAGTGAAATAAATACAAATATAAAAAATAAAGTAAATCTTCTTAAAC
Organism: Nezara viridula; assembly: GCA_928085145.1. NCBI lineage: Eukaryota > Metazoa > Arthropoda > Insecta > Hemiptera > Pentatomidae > Nezara > Nezara viridula. The sequence goes on along the minus strand of OV725080.1, from coordinate 22,359,252 downwards.
ACATTCACAGTTATGTACAATATTTACATGTGTCCAGGAAACTCCGAGTCGAGCTTTGACCTCCACATGTAGAAGGAAAAGCAGGACACCAGAAATCTCAGTTAGTCTTTTCCAGCATTGGAATCACTAGAATCACAGACGCTCAGGACTTGAGAGAGACACTGATCACTGCCAAGACTCCAAAAGTATACTTACAAGAGATCTGCCGTTTTTACCTCAAAGAAGGGTGTTATGGATAATCTGAAATAGATAAGGATTGAGCTAGAGGATTAGGATGATGAACAAGATTCTGGTAAAAGTTTGTAAATCGTGAAGAAATTTATTATTTATTTGTTTATTGATACATATTACAATCTGTTTCAATAAAGGACAATTATAATAGAGTTCTGAGAGCACATTCACACCATATTTACAAATAAAAAAAAAATAATAAAAAAATAAGCTAACTTCAAGTAATATAAAGCTACAAAAGAACAAAATAAAAGATCATAGTGAAGGAAGAAAATATAAATAATAGTAATAATAGAATGAAAATAAATAAATAAAATAGAATTAAAATGATCTTAAAAAAAAAGAAGAAAAGTAATTAAAATAAACATCTTAGATGCAGGCATATCTATTTACACTATTTACAGTCGGCCATGGGAACTCCGAACAATACTTATCCTCCCACATGTGGAGGTAATGCGAGGCTTCAGGAGATCCCTGCTCTTCTTCCTCAACCATTTCACTGGTATTGAAAGCCAGCGGGGATTGAGTAAGGGCGCTACAACCATGGACACTCATGACTTGAGTGGAGAATCTAGCCATTGCCAGAACTCCAATTGAGAAGAAATAATGTCAAAAAACATATTACATGTTAAAGTCATTGTGTAACGTTTTGTTTGCGACATAATATGGAGCATTAACTATTGTTCGAAGTACTTCGGACTGGAAAGGATTGAATATACTTGATATTCGAAAATTTGGCTGTTCCCCACAGTTTACATTCTTAGGCCCAGTAGGATAGGTTTCAGTACGGTTTTGTGGATTAATTATTTGGTTTTCTATCGAAAGATGAGATGTTTTGTTTAACGCTAATCAATTAGGAAATTTATATGTTAGAGAGTAAGGGATTCAGAACGTATAGTTAACTATAATAACAGTATTTGTCATCTTATTTTAATTTGTCAAAGTTTTAGATTGTGGAATGCCAACATTTTTATGATTAGTTGTGAGTTATGTGAAAGAACTGAAAGTCCAATGTGGGATGCATCATTATACAGTAAAGCATCTTTAACTGATTTGCTTCAGAGAGTTTGAGTGATGCGCAAATTCTTCTGCTTCACCATTACATAAATGCGGAGCCACCATTACACAACTCGTGGGACTTCTATTTGATTATGTACTCTGCACTTCTTCGCTTATTGCTCATGCCATCTCGGTTTACCTAACCAACCGGTTTCTTCATCGCCTTACGTTCTTTTGTTCGATCTCCATTATGGGAGGTTATTTCAGTTCCTTGAATGTAAACAGTTTGCTTTTAAATGTGTATGTTAAGGGGTTCATAGATTTCTATAACCAGTAAGCTTTTACCAATTTTTTTTTTGTAGCACACTATTTTTAAAAAAGATTTTCCATTTCAAATTAATTATTTTGCCATAAAAAATATTACTATTTACCAGATTAATGAAACCATTCTTTCTTGTAGTGTTTTGGTATTTACAGAATGCAAAGAAACAATTTTTTTTTTCACATCGAATTTTCTGATAGTGATTTTGTGATAGCATAATTTAATGGACTCATATGCTTGCTTGGTTATGGCGCATCAGTTTAATAATTTATTTAAATATTTTTTTAATTAGTTTTAAAAATGTATAATTGAGCCAAAGTAAAATTTAAACATATCTTCTCAAATATTTTGATCTTAAGGCAGGGCAGATTTCAAATTAAACTATATAATACCGATTATAGAAAAAAATTAAGACGCACGCAGTAGGAAAAAATTGTAGCCGTTGCTTCATAGACGTAGGGGAAAACAGGTTTTTCAAGGCCACCTTCCACAGTTCAATCAACTTAACAGTTCAAGCAGGTAAAAAAATACTACTAGCATTGGTATATTGATTTGAAAAATATGGAGATAAATGAAAGTTGTGTTTGTGCACATCGAGAATTTTTATATAATAAATTTTCAAATTAGTAAATATTAACATTTTTAACAATGAAAGTTTTTATTGATAAATACTGAAATGTGCCACAATAAACCTTAAAAAGTATTACTATTGTAAATTTCTATTCATATACATAGAATAAAAAAGTATAAAATATGAACAGCAAAATCTAAAAAATATATATATTTTATACATGGTTACGAGAAAATAATAAATAATGTAAGAACATAAAAAATAAAAATAAAAGGGAGTTTTAGTTATGTAAAATATAAAAAGAAATAAAAAATACTTCTCTAAAAATAAATTAAATGAAACAACAGCAAGTTAATAATACAAAATATATATATATATATAAACAAAAAGAAACTTTTTTTTTTGGTTTATTTTTTCGTATGTGTTCGTTAACAGTCGACGTATGGAGGTCAGTATGTAAGGTTACGTTGCTAACGTACCAAGGTGCTTTTGTGATTGTCCTGAATGTTTTTTCTTGAAAGGTTTGAAGTTTGTTTAAGTGAGTCTTTTTAGCAGTTCCAAATATTTGTGATGCGTAAGTCCAAATAGGTTTTTAGTAAGTAATTGTATGTGTTCAATTTCTGTCTAAGTTTTAATTTTGAATTTTTCGAGAGAAGTGAGTTCAGAATTCTTAATCTTTGATTTAGCGTTTTTCGTTTCTTGGTTATATGTGGGCCCCACGTCATTTTTCTGTCAAATGTCAGACCAAGGTAGTGAACGGTGTCTGTCTATGGAATCTGTGTATTGTCAAGGAAAACGGGAGGGCATGTTTCATGTCGAAGCGCAAATGTGATGTGCTGTGATTTTTCTTGATTTAGTCGGATTTTCCATATTTTGAACCAGTCATGTAATCTTGTTAAATACTGTTGTAGGGTCTGTGAGGCGTATGTTGGATTTTTGTGTCTTGCTAAAATTGCTGTGTCGTCTGCATATGTCGCTGTTAAAATGTTGGGACTGCAAGGTATGTCATGGGTGTATGTGATATAGAGTAGTGGAGCGAGTACTGAACCTTGAGGTAAAAAGAAACTTAATATAACAACTTAAATACAGGCATAGAAGGAACACAATATAATTATTTTCATTAATAAACCTCAGTAATCTACCGAGAGAGTATCTTGAACGCTCCTTAAAATTTGAAATTTTGCTTTTTGAAACACGTAGCTAAATGAGTTTTTTAAAAAGTATAATAATAAATTTATTTATTGAGCAATGTTACAATTTTTTATTTTTGGGCCCTCCCCTTACTCACCGCTAAGGCTATGTGGGATTTTCCAGGGCCAGTATTTAAAGACTCCACCGGGACCCGAACTACTGATTATTTTTATATTGTTTGATTGATATATCAGGTTACCGATCAACGGCGGTACGTGCACATGCGTTAGCGCATTCGGTCACTCCGCCTACAGCAATTTTACAAATGCCTTATGGCATATTTTGTAAATGTGATGTTCGTTAGGGGACCTACTCTCCGGAATTAGCATGATTGGAGAAACCTCCCAGTGAAGGCACTCCTAAAAATGAGAACATATATTTCAATTAACGATTCAAATTAATTAAAATGCTAATTATATTCCATTTAACTGAATGTTACTGGTCTTTAGAAAGTGCTCTTGTTTTACGAAATAAATATAAAACAAAACAAAAAAACTAAGATGTCTGCTTTACACCACGCGATAGAAGTGAAAACATTACGAAATTAATAATATGAAATTTAAATTATAAATAGTAGCTCATTATAAAAAGCATGAAATACTGAACATTTCACTCGATTACAGTATGCAGGTCCCACTTTTAGTTTCTGAAATATTTTAATTCATGTATTCCATAAAATTTGTTGTCCTTTGGTTTTCGACATTTATTTTTTCTTTTTCACCAATCTAACACGACGTCGTGTTAAGGCACAATTTTGAATAATAGCTCATTTCAAAGAGGATGAAATTAGGAGCGTTATTCTTGCTAGCAATATGCAGGTCAAAATTTTTGAGATAGTTTAATCCATACGTAAATTTATCCGAGCGTTACACATCGAAGATCTGATAGCTTAATCAAATACCCTTTCCACAAAAAATAACGTGGCTCCAGAAGGTTTTTCTTAGAAAAGAATGCATGTTTCGATTTAAAAACGGTCGCAATACACTTAATTTTCTGGAGTGTTTTACCTAATGCGGTGCATTGGTGTGGCATGTGCACCTCGATCTGACCCAGATGTGTATTTCCTGAAGCAGAGAGGTGGAAGGAGGTTATACAAGGCTTTATGTAAGATTGCATAACCTGGAGGGAGACCATCGGGCCGCAGTACTGCTCCGGCAAGGGAGCGGACCACATCTATCCACGTCCTGAACCAGTCCTCGACTAGTCTTGTACCGGTCCGGAACCATGCCATGATCTTCCCGGTACTCATCAACTACTTGGGCTCTTCGGAGGGTCACCACCCGACCGCCAACAACCTCGGCCTCTTCGCCATCCTCTTCGCCTTCTGCACCATGGAGGCCGTCGTGGTCTGGGTCTTGGTCGCCGGTCATCCAGTATCTAGGACTAGGTGACAAGAAGTAAAATAAAGACATTATTATTTATATATTATTTTGTACAAGTGTTGTGTTATAATGGTTACCGGAGGCTTTAATAAATTTTAAGTTTTTTATAGTAAAAAAAAAGTTTATTATTTTAGAATTCCTTAAAAAATCCTCACTTTTTAAAATTATTATTCTGTGGAACTCACTTACGGACTGCTAATTATTATTTATCTTAATTGATATTTTAAATAACCCTTAACTATTGAATGAAATATTATATTTTATTTAGTAATAGAGGACCGGCGGTAAAATTTAGAGACCGGCTATTTCGAACGAAATTGTATTTTTAGGTCAAATAAAAAAAAAATCTATTTTTTTTATTGTTTGCTATAATTTAGTAAAAAAAAATTTATATCTGTTGCAGTATATTGATTTAAAAAAAATTAATATATTACCTAAAATGTTGCTATAGAATGTTGGGAAGGAGGTGTGAGATGTGAGACATGTAAGAGCAAAAGTACGTTTACTTTTCCTGAAAAAATCTTAGTTCTTGCTATCTTAGTAACGAACTTGAAAAACGGTATTAATTAAAAAAAAAATGAATAGTATTGTACTAAAATATAGTTGTTAAAATATGATTACAGTTTTTTTTCAGCATAATTGCACTAAAAGGGATATTATGTTTTTTTTTGATCAAATAATATAAAATTCATGATTTTGATATAACACTGATAGGACCTTTTATAACTTTATTTTCAGTATTATTTTAAATAAAAATAAACAAATAATTCATCACGATATACGATCATATAGTAAGTAAGTTAAAACACTATTTTTATTTTCATTTTGAAAAAGCTCAGTAACTAAAAAAATTACATAAATGAGTAAATACGATTTTTTAAAAATATTTTTTTTCTTTATAATCAAACTAATATAATGCATTCTAAATACAAAGCTTTGTTTCTTTTGGATATATGTAAAATAAATAGATAACTACAAAAATATTTTATTTTAAGATTTTTTCATAATTTTTTTTTGTTCTATATATAATAAACGCATCAGTAATATAATAAACGTATTTACAATATTATTTTAAGAATACATTTATAATAACTTTTTCTTAAAATAATCTAAAAATTAATTTATCATACAATGTAATTATGATAATAAATTAACAGAAATAGAGGCAAAGTGGAAATATTTAATTAGAAATAGCTTAGTTGGTGCAGGATATATTTTATTAAAATTTTATTTTAAAAATTTAATAATTTATCGACAAAAATAATTAAATATGTAACGAGTGACTTTTTTTTACACGATTATTTATTTAAATAAATCAAAAATAAATAACTGCATTTTTCAGTGAGTCAGAATGCGAAAAAAAAAATGAAAATAATAATGACCATTACATTCTAACTATAAACATCTATTGATAACAATGATTCGATCACAAAACTTATTTCCATTTCCATTTCATTGGTTAACATAATATTATTAATGAATGAGTTGTATTGATAATGATTCGATTTAGTCTGATCTGAACGAAAGTATCAATGAAATCAGATTTTAAAATGAATAAGTTATTCTAATGAAGTTGGAATTTACCGTTAATATAATTTTATTATTATTATCTTCGGCTACTAACATATAAATACTTCAGCAAGCACAATTTTAAATTTGAAACGATGGTATGAAACACATTTGTTTTTAAGTCATTGACATACAGTATTATGAAGCAACTAATAATTGAATTTTGTCTCAAGGCGAAAATTAATTTTAGCACTGAATAACTTGTCACTGCCTTTTAGTGTTCTTTGAGAATAAAAGAGTAAAAATGTCGTTTTCGTTGTCTTATACTTCCACGGCAACATTGATAATTCAGTTTTGACTTTTTATTGCTTGAGTCTTTTCAATGAATTTTTAATATTTTTTTTCAGTTTTGACATTTTTTACCAGTTTAAATTGATACTTTAAATTCATTTTAAAAATTGATTTAATTACTATTTTAGTATTCTTTTTTAATGAAATGAATGAACTATTTAACTGATATTCCGTGGTACAGATCCCTATCAATCAAATTATCAACATCCGCCTGAAACTTCGTAAAAAGCTTCATCTCTTTGTAATCTACAAATATTTTATTTGCGAAAATTCTCAGAATTGTGATGATTTCAATCTGGAGATCGGCAAACTTTGTCTATTTAATTAGGTACTAAAAACTCATAAATAACCATTTTCTCTCCACTTAAATAGTAAGACGCTTAATACTAACGTTCACAAAATAGAAAAAAAGAGACCTACAAAAATATTTACCCGTTTGGCGTGACCTCCATCCACTGTTTAGTTTGATGCTACAACACGTTGTCGCGTCCAGGCATCCTCAACCAGCAACCTCCTGTTTCTGTCCTGTCCTGCCGCCATCCTCAGCCACACCGTCAATCCATCGAAGTCGGGGGCTGCCAACACTCCTCCGGTCATGGACTATCTTTCTCAGTAATCTTATAGGAGTTTTATGTTCCTCCATCATGCCCAGCCCATCTTAGACGACATCGTTTGATAATACTAAGAACGTCAGCCTCGTCAAAGACGTCAAATAGAGTTGTGAGTCAAAGGACCTCTTCATTTGTTCTTGTTCCAACTAACACCGGGCCAAAGGAGGATGTTTCGCTCAAATGTGGCCATTGTCCATGTCTCCGCTCCATATGTAAGGACTGGGCGAATCAGAATTTCGTATATAGAAATTTTTGTTTTTCTGGTCATTAACCTGCTTGATAGATGTTGCTTCAATCCAAAGTAACAACTGTTCGCGGCTAATATTCTTCTTTCCCAGGATGTCTTGGGTGCTGTTCAGCGATAATATACTTGGTCTTATCATGGTTGACCACTAGACCAAGTTTTCTTGCTTATTCTGTAAGGGAGAGGAATGCCTCTTTGACTGACTTTTTTGAATGTCCAATTATATTGATGTCTTCGGCGTATGCTAGGAGCTGCATGGTTCTATTTATAATAGTTCCTGCCGTCTGAATCCTGGAATCTCTTATAGTCTTCTCTAGCGCCAGGTTGAACAGTAAACGTGCTAGTGCATCGCCCTTGCGGACTTGCATTGTTAGTCTTGTAGACTGAAAACTTTCAGAACGATCACTTGTACAACGTATTCAAGGTCTGTCATGGTCATCTTGATCGATCTTCTCAGGTCTGCAGGAACATTTAGCTGTCTCAGTGCTTCGTATAGACCCCTTCGATCCACATTATCGCAAGCCGCTTTGAAATTCACGAATAAATAGTGAGTTGTTGCAGGGAACCGACGTCCATTTTCTGGTATAATCCTGAGGCAAAATAGTTGGTCCGTTGCAGATTTTCCTTTTCTAAATTCTCACAGTCAATGGGCATATCTTGTATTTAAAGGTATTCATTCCGATGGCTTATCTTTCTTTTCCCAGATGTCCAAGATGAGAATTGTACACCACCAAAATGTCTAAACAACGAGGTTATATAGGCCGAACGGCCCAATATGTTTGCAGGCGACCTTTTTTTTTTTTTTTTTCTAATATTTTGTGATGATATTATCTTACTATCCAAGGGGAAAACAAACGGGTAATCGTGAGTTTTGAGAACCTAATTAACTAGACAAAGTTTGTCGATCTCCAGATTGAAAACGTACCAATTACAAGAATTTTCGCACATAAAATATTTGAAGATTACGATAAGATAAATTTATTTACGAATATTCAAGCGGATGTTAATAATTTCAAAAAAAGGGTCTATACCACAGCCTTAACTAGAAGCATTGATAAAATAAAACTGACTTCAATATTATTTCTTCGAATGGCCACGTACTGAAATACACCCAGACAGACCTTGATCTTGACCTAGGTAATAGCAGGATTGTGAGACTTTTTTTAAGTAAATATAATAGCATTATCCATTGAATTGTTTTTCAGGATATCACTGGAAGTAACCATATTTCCTAAAATATCAGCAAATTTAATATTAAAATAAAGTAATTATAATTCAGTATAATAAATAATTTCGACCTGAAGTTTTTCGACACATAAAGACGCTAATCTAAATTATTGTTGCCATCAATTTAAAAGAATCAATTTGGACTCAGAAATGATCGTTTTAATATTGTTATCAGTTCAGTTTTTTTAAAAAGTTTTTTGCAAACTCTATTTCAAAAATTTGATTTGACTGGAAATCAAAGAATCTCCAAAGCCATTGCTTGTTGAACCACAACTCAATGTCTGACAATGAATCTTAGCAAGTGGATTTAATTAATAGCGAATTTCCTCTCTTACCAATTTCGTTTTTTCTAAACAGTCAGCTAGTATATTATTCACCAAAGTCTTAGGAAATTCTAACAGTGTATTTTGCACCAGTAATAGTCACTCAAATTGAGGTCAACAGATTTTTTATTAAAAAAAAACTGCACCAGTACAACCCATGAAGGGTCTTGCGTTTAGTACTATTTACACTGTTTCTAGGTCTACAGTTGTGCAAGGAGGTGATTTGGTCGAGATCAGGCTCAATCGCTAGGTTTTCCCCATTAATTAATTATTTTAATTAAGGGTATCCACTTTATAGAGGTTGGGTGTGCCCCAGGAGTGTCTACTTACCCAGGGTCACCTCACAGAATAAATAATTATTCTGCTATGAGCCGGGATTCGAACCTGGGGTCTTTAGCATCAGAAGCTCAGTACCCTACCTTCAGTACCACTGAGCTATACCACTCCCTTTCGCTGTAAATAAAAGGGAGTAGGGTTGAGATTCTTTGATTAAGAGGGTTGAGATTCTTTGATTCCCGGTCAGATCAACTTTTTGAAATAGAGTTTTCAAAAAATAAAATAAAAACTGAACCGATTACAATTACGATTACCTCTTTTTTATATAAAACAAAACAAAAAAAAAAAAAAACACACACAAAAAAAAAGCAAAATGAATCAAAATTACAAACCTTCTAAAGAAAAGTGATAAGGTAACATCTCTAAAACAAAGTTCCAGCCTTGCTCCATTAAAAAATCAACTAATTGGATATTTCAAAAATATCGATTATTGGTACAGTGTATATTACTGGTACATTTACCCTAGGTCTTTAATATTGTTTCAATATTATTTTCATCATTATTATGTTCTTTTTTTTTTTTACTTGAATGAAAATTGATGGAATTTATAAAAATTATGATTTTTTTGTGGGTATGTACATGATATGAATGTATATTTGTTGATAAAATATTCATATATTAATGTTCAAAAACATCTTTTTTTGTTTAGTATTTATTGAGGAGCTTCAATGAAATACTGTTTCAACCGAAACTCTCTAATGCATACAACTTCTTGAAGTAAATCTGCAATATCTGGTCGAAACGTTGGCTTTAAACAAAATAGTTTTGCCACTATTTAGCCATTGACCCCCACCCCGGGCCATCTTCCTATTAAATAATATACCACGGCCAACCATCAAGTATTGGATGTTATATTCCGCCTAATCATGACCCCGGGCAAAAACCCCCTTGGCCCCCTCCAGTTCCGGCCCTGCCTTGGCCTTTAATTCCTGTATTCAAACTAGGACAGGGAAGACGGGTTACCTACCCAAAATATAAAGGTCACCAACCTGTTTGGCCTGGGTTTGAAGGTTGGCACTTTCTGCGTCGGATTACTACTGACTACTTATGAATGGGTGGAATAAAAATTAATAGAACGTAAGTGAAGAACCTGCAGCCCTTTTAATATTTAACTATCTAAGTTACGAAAATTTGAGAATTAATAGAATATGCTTTATTTATTTTTATTTATAGAATGTACCTCTTTAGTATGTGTACATGGTATGAATGTTTATTTTAAAAATGGATATTACTGCCCTTGATTAAAGCTTTATTGATTAATCATATTGACTCCTAAAACTTTTGGTTTATTATTTTCAATAATCAACCTTTGTGATCGACCAAAAAGTTCAAAAACTTAACCCCCTCTCAAAATTTGAGGTTTCACGTTTCAGGGTGCGTAGAATTCGAAAAACGAATAAACAATTTTTTGTCCGTCCGACGTCCACGCATTTTCTCCAAAACTATTGGACCGATTTTTTTCAAATTCGGATATAAAATCAGAGGTCACACGATGATGATCCTCCTTCATCGATATTATCATCTGCCTTTTACTTTCAAAATGGCGGCCGAAAAACCTGAGTTACTATAGCTGTAGCTCCGAAACGAATGTAGCGATTTCAATAAAACTTCGCTACAGTCATTTTCTCTACGCCCTTTAAATTTATGTTATATAACATATTTAAACGATAAGAAGCTGGGAGAAACGTTACGAGAGATGGTAAAATTAAATTCCGAATAACTCAAAAAGTTTACACTTTTTTGTTGATATTGTATGTTTTTTTAAAAGTTTACGGAATTTCCTAATGAAAAAAAAATCGTTAAAATCGGACAATTAGGAGCAAAGATATGGTCTCCAGTTTTTTTTTATATCTTCTACTCCAAATGTCATATCCTTTGTTTGGTTTTTAAATTTTGAATGTGTTACTGAACTAATGATATTTTTTTTTCGCATATTACTAATGATTAAAAAAAAAAAGTTTAGTCCGATAATTGGAATCACCTTTTATTTATTTTTCTTTGTTACTAGGAATCGAATGTTACTTTAGATGTATAATTGTTTGGAAATAATAAACCATTGTGAAATAATTTGCAACTTTTTATTTATGTTTTAATTTTTGATCAATGTAATATACCTTTTTTTGGAAAAAAGGAGAAGTATTAAAATATATATATATTTAAAAATAATTAACAAGACCATGCTCCCATTTAACGTAGTTAAAGAAAATGTAGGAAGAATAGTAGAACGAAAATGAATTAGGTATGTTGAAGCAAATTTAGAGAGGTTTGTTTCGTTATTCAAAAATTTTAGTTTATATTATTATCCCTTATATCAGGCTTTTAATCGAGTCTGGTACCATTTACAAACTCCGTAAATTCCTACATCCTACACACTTTATTTTACATCATTTTTCGTTTCTACTTAACTGATAGATACTTTAAAGTGAATCACAATAACGCTTATTCATTCCTCTTTTTCCAGTCCGCTGGTGTTCCTCAAGGTAGTATCCTAGGTCCTATCCTTTATACAGTTTATACAGTCGACATCTCAACCCATCCTAACACTGTCATCACCACATATGCCGATGATGTGTCCTATCAGTCAATAATCTTCAAGCTTAAAGAATGGTGTCAAAATTAGAGGATTAAAATATGTTGCAACAAATCCCATCAAATCACCTTTATTTATCCTTCGTATTTAATCTATGACTTCCTGTCCTACAGTACCCTGTCCAACAGAACAAATCCGGTACCTTGGACTCCACTTGGACAAACGTCTAACTTGGAATCCTGATACCAGCATTTACCGGATAAACGCTCTAAGCTTTCAGTTAATTACAAAAGACTCATATACATGACTACTATAAGACCTATTTGGAGTTACGGAGTTGAGATTTGGAGCTGTACAAAGCCATCGAATTCCTCACGTATCCAATCCTTACAATCCAAAATCCTTCGTAAAATCCTCAATGCTCCTTACTTTTTCAATAATAAAATCATCCGTGACGTTTCCTTATGTTTCCAACTTGGCCCAATCCTATCCTTCCATAATAAACTTCAGAACCATCCAAACCCTCTCGTTTCTACCATTGCTTCCTCCTCGATATATGATAACCCTCCGAGGCATCTGAAAAGAAGATGGCCTCGAAATCCCCAATGGAAATAGATTTTTTTTTTCAGAGTTCTACCAGTGGGTAGTTTCTCAACAAGTGTTTTCATGTTATTATTTTCTGTTGTCACGTTTACTGAATGTACTTTTTCTTAATACAGTTGTAATTATCATAAATAAATAATAATAAAATCCCTTCTAGCTTATGCTCTCACTCCTGTATATCTAATTTCAAGACAAATAGTAGTCAGACAAATAAAAGCTATAGAAGAAAAATAAAATAAAATTACATTTAAATGAAAAAAGGGTAAAAAAGTATTATGTCGTGGTAATGAAGATTGATATTTATATGTTTCTAGAGTCAACATTTAAACGTAATAAATAGTTTTGTTTATTCCTGAGGGTTTGACCTTTTAAAGGGACTCGCCTGTTTTGGTATTCTATCGGGTAAATGGAGCAGACCAGCTTGATAGTGGCGGGAATTTCTATTGTTCTTATATAAAGTTATATCTCCAATTTCTATTGGTGTCACTAATCTCACCAGCCAAATTCTAATCTCACTAATCTCGCAGTGAAGCGTTTAATTGAAAATTAAATTGATATTTCTATAACTTTGAAAAGCGTATAAACATGTACTTAAGGCTTTAACGTATATAATATCACAACGTATAGTCTGTTTTCAAGCGATTGCAAAAGTTTTTTAAATTTGAATAAACCTGTTAAAAAGTTTGGTACATTAATTAAATGGTGCCAAATTATATGTTTTTTAAAATTGTTTGCCACTTGATTCTATTTATGATATATTTTAAATATTATATTCTAACTAAATGGTTTTCAGAAGATTTTAATAAAAGATTTATTTAATTTATTTTCTGATTTAAATTTTTCATATTAATAAATTTTCAAAAATCTAAGAAAGAAGAAAAAGAGAGAATGCATATTTTACCCTGGGACACTGAATCTCTTAATAATAATGCACAATCGCAGTGACATTTGTCTGGCATTACACAATTATTAAAAAAAATTGTAATTATAGAATAATAAAAATATAAAATATATAAAAGATAAAGAGAGATTAAATATATTAGAATATTGAATTTTAGATACAGTCGGTATATTTACTGATTTGCTCCTGTGAGCAATTCAAACGATCAGAATAAAATAATTGATATCATGATACACAATTTTTCACATCTTATTTTCGGAAGATTGTTTATTAGGAAGATGGAAAAAGAGTTGATGAATAAATGAGGTTAAAAATGATTCTTTGTGTATTAATGTGGGCAAGGTATTCCAGATTTGTGGGTTAGGATCTCGTGTTTAAAGAATGAAACGAAAAACAACGAGTAAACAAATCAATGATGTAAAGGGTATTTTTTGTTTTAAGTGAATTGTAAAGGTAGATGACAGGGTATATTGACGTTGGAAACCTAGATATTACCACTTCAGATCAACAAACGAATTGGTGAATGGAGCGTATGGGAACTCCAAAGATGAATCTAATGAAACATTCTGATCTCATACCCATCGGACAGTTCACCGCATACAAGAGAGCGATAATCAAACTGGGAGAAATGAGGGAGAAAACTAGGAGTTGACGAGTTTCCACGGTAAGATAGGAATTGTTTGAGAATACCAATAGATTTTCGGATAGACTTTTAGAGACAGATAGATGGATTTTAAAAGCAATCGATTTTTTAAAATTTAATTAATTTAAAATTGGATTAGGCCAGAGTTTATTTAATCTCATCTTTTTCTACCATACAGCAGTGTGAGGACCCCTTCGGTATTGCTTGTTCTAGGAATCGCTGCCATCGACCATCCGTCTTCTCCTTCCCCATTCAAGCACTACTTGCCATGTCTTCCTTAGCTCTCTCCTTGGCCTATGCCCTTCCATCCATTTGTTTATATACAACGTTCGACAATCTGTCCTCTGATATTCTAGCATCATGGCCGAACCATCTCAGCTTATGGTAACTTCAGCTGGTCTAAGTTCCAGGCTTGATCTCATTGTTTTTCTTGTCTTTACCTCTATTCTTCCCAATAAACGCTCCGTAGCTTGAAGTGCTCTTATGTTTGGTGAGAGTCCAAGGTTCACTTGAGTAGGAGGGAATGGGTAAGAAAGCGTTTTAGTAATGTTTTGCTTGTAGTATTTGAAACTTCTTTTTCCCAATAAAATCTTTCTTAAGTTAATTGAAACATCTGCTGGAAGTTGTTTTTTATTATTTCATTTATTTCACTATCAATGCCGCCATATTCGTTCATGTAAGCACCTAGATATTTAAAATTCCTTACGTGCTCTAACTTCGTATCGTAAAATTTGGGAGTTAGGTCTTCACGTTAGTCCTGTCTTACGTACTTTATCATTAAATTCGGTAAAAATTACTTAGAGCATAAGGGGTACCCACGTAGTTGGTCGTGACGTAGCTGCGGCCTACAAACATTTTTGCGCTATATTTATTAACTAAGCGCTAGAATTAATTAATATTTAATTATTTAGGTTATAAATTTGAAAATAATTAGAATTAAATTGAATATATGTATATAGGTGTGTGTTTTTAGTGATAATTACAAATAGCTACACTAAAAGATACAAAACTTGTGATTAGCACTACCTAACCTTCCGGCGGCCTCTGATGATAAAAACGTTCTCCATCTATGACAGAGTATGAACCCCATTATAATTATTATAAGAGGATATTAGAATCACCCTTGTTCAGAAAATGTAGCGTTTCGCCCGCCTCACTGTGCGGCGGGTGGAAGCCGAGCCGATCACTTGGAGACGGATAAGTGTAGGCATGCCCTTGGACCATCACCTCGTTAATTATCCACCCGACACCTCGTGTCAAGGAAGTTTCATCATCATTAACTCGATGATGTTAGGTTGTGGTGTTGGGTTCGGTATCTCTTTTATGATTCCTTCCACAATGGAAACATTAGCCGCTTTGTATATTATTAATTAATTAACAGGTTTTGTTTTCGAGGTTCTTCCGACAAATTTCAGAAAAAATATCTCTTGTAAGAGTTTCATATTTAGCACCTTGTTAAGGTCTAAATAAGTTTCAGTTCGCTTTTCCTTTAACAAGGCAAAGCAAAATGAATTTTTTTAGAATATATCAAAGTGCTGCTGACTTGAAGGGTGAGTAATATGGAAGGATATATATGTGTATATATGAAAAAGTGCGGTGCATGTGGTGGACAGGAAGAAACTTCCGTCCAGAAGGAAGTAGACGGAGAAGAGGAAGAAAAAAATTAGCGATATCCTCAAGCAGAGATGGGCAGAAAGGAAGAAATTGAAAAAGAAACTAGTAACATAGACGCGTAGTCCTTCAGAGCTGTTTCGCGTCAAATAAATGAATATATATATATATATTTAGCGCGATAGAGGCCAATGATGGATCACGCGTGTATCACTTCTAGGGCTTTTTCGTCCATATTCTACTCATTTTTTCTCCTATCACTCTCATTCTTTCCTATTTTTGTTTCTTACATTCTTGCTTCTTCCTATCCGCTACAAGGAACTTTCTATTTTTTATTATTTTCTCAAATTTATCACTATCTTGGTAGCACTCCTCTTTGATATTTTTTTTTTCATTTCTTCTTTTATTTATTCTGGGTAAAGTTTTATACTCTTCAGTCCCATTACTTTATCGAATATTTATTTGTTTAGCCTATTCCGATCCATTCTCTTCAGATGCCCGAGGAACTTTATTCTTCTTTTTCTCATTGATGATTTCAATTTTTCCATCTGTTCATAAGGTTCATCGTTCTTTTTTAATCGGTATTCCTCCCCCACCTTTCTCAGCCCATATATTATTCTCAGAATCTTTCTTTATGTTTTCATTAATGATTCCATATTAGTAAATTCCATAGTCATCGTCACAGATTTTATGACTGTTTCATAAAATCTTCATGTCTAATTTTGGTTTTTCTGGAAAGATTCTTTAAATTTTACAAACATCTTACTAAAAACCCTTATGTTAATATTAATTATATATTAATTTATCCACTGTTACTTCCATATATATATATATGTTTTTTTTTAATAAATAAAGATATGCAATGTTTATAAGTCGTTAACAATTTTATTAAAACTATGGAAGCAGGATATGAAAGATAATGTACTGCTGCTTCCTTTCTTCCTATATGGTACCGCAAGGTCTCCATGGAGTAGCTTCATCCCAATGCCTTAGTTGTTTACCTTGGACCAGTGTAGACTTTGTACCCTTAATATTTTTTTATTTGTTACAGCTGTCATCAAATTCTGTCAATGAGTTGTATAAATACCAGGAAAAGTAAACTATTTGTTTATCTACCTAATGAGTTTCGTAGCTCTTTATCGTGATGAGTTTGCTTTAGAAATGCCATAATAGAATTCGAGGTTCTGTTTGCCGGACAATTGCTTCGCCTTGTGGAACAATAGGTTCCTTCCTTCTAATAGAAAGTGAATTAGTGAAGCGGCATCTCATCTAAGGCATTACAAAATAGGCCAAATAGGCCTGCAAAAATTGCCAAAATCGTTTTTTTTTTTTCAAAATGGATTAATTCGAAAAAATTGTTGAATATTTTAGCTATAGTGGTGTAAAGCTATAGTTTATAGAACTCCAGCAGGCTCACGATATAAAAATTTGAATGTTGATGATCATCGTGTCACTTTAGTAATTGATTTATTAAATGGAAACAATTAGATATCATTGGTAAATTACTGCAAGTCTGCTTTCTCCTATAGAATAATGCTCACCAGAGAATTTAACAATTAATAAATTGGATAATTTTGGTACCACTGTTTTTGTAATTAAAATATTTCTTTAACTTTAACACTGTAAATATAAATTTTCTTATTTTCCTATTAATTAGTTGTATATAAATAGATTGAAATATAATTTTGTTTTGAAACACAGACTCCTCTGACTGTCAACAGACCATGGAGCACGTCTGATTTTGCGGTTTTAAATCCAAAAATATTATTTTGTATTGTTTTGTAATTTATATTTTGCAATTTTGATGAATAAAAAGACTTTTTGAATATTTAATAGTTGACCGTTGCATTATAAAGGAAGGAGATGGTCCGGAGTCGCGGTCATAAAAAGGCTAAATAGTGGCAAAACTATTTTATTGAAAGCCCTATTCAATAAAATAAAAGCCCCGGCTTTCAATAAAATAGTTTTACCACTATTTAGCCTTTTTATGACCGCAACCCCGGACCATCTCCTTCCTTTAAAAAGACTTTTCTCTTCTTCTTCACTTCTTCTCGTATCACTTTCAAGTATTTTTGGTGCAAACAATTTTGTACTGTTGTTGGTGAGGATTATGTGCAGTTTTTGAATATTTTTGAAGGGAAAACTTTGTTATGCGCGTTTTGCGCTTTTTTTTATGGAGAGTGTATTAGATTGAGCCGTCAGATCTCCAATGTGTAGCGTTCGGGTAAAGTCGGCTGTAGTCGACTAATTGAAGTGTTTTTGTATAGAGATTAAAATATCTCAAAAACTTAAAATCGGACCATATGTTATCGAGGGGATTGTTTAGAATTTCATCCTCTCTGTATTAGGCAATTATTCAACATTGTATCGTCGTGTGTATTGTGACGCCGTGAATTAGATAGGTAAAAAGAAAAGAAATAGCGTGGACAACTAAATGATAACGAGTTTTATATAAGATATGGATTAAAATATCTCAGAAACTAAAAATCAGACCTGCATACTGTAAGCGAGGGAGATGTGCAGCATTTCATCTTCTCTGTAATAGACTATTATTCAAAATTGTATCTTAACGCGGTTCCATGTTAGAGAGGCGAAATGGAAAAAAATATTGTCGAAAACTAAATGATAACGAGTTGCATTGAAGATATGGATTAAAATATCCCAGAAACTAAATATCGGATCTGCATTAGAGTAAGCGAGGGAATTGTTCAGCGTTTCATCCATCATTCAACTATCATTAGCTTAGCTCATTGAGCTATCATTTATAATTTATATTTCATATTTTTAATCTCGCCTTGTTGATGCTTTAACTTCTTTCGTCTGGTCTAAAGCACACACCTTAGTTTTTTACGATGGTTAAAATTATGGAATCTTTAGAACAAGGTATGTATTTTCAACATTATTACGACTGATCCATAAATAATTACTAGCCTTTGAAAGTATGTTATCATTTTTTTCAAAATTTCAACTTTCCCTTAATGATTAAGTTATATTTTTAAAAACTTGCAACCTATAATTTTAAGTCAACTTGAAGAGTAAGGTTTCTACTTCAAACCTTTGTACATGTTTGCTCCTGCCCTGTTTATTTACTGTTTTACCCAAGATATTTATTTTTCTACTTTTGACTAAAAATAATCTTAAAGTTTTTTTTAAATTTTCAATTGTCTAGGGTGATCTGAAATTGACGTAAGCTTACGGAGACAACTCCGCGACAAGACTCAGCATCCAGAAGGCATAATATTAATTAGAAACTTCAATAAAAAATATTGCTGAAACAAGAGAGTTGATGATGAAGCAAATATGTTCCAATAAGGTTTATCGCTATTTACATTATAATTTAAAGTAAACTGGTCAGCTGCTCAAAGAAGCTATGGGAGTTTTATAAAAACATATAATACATATAATAAATGGCTGGACGAAACTGTTCTGTTATTTAAAAGCACACAGCTAATCTATATCCAAGAGCTGGTTGGCCAACTAAAGCTTATAAATACTTTAGCGAAGGAAAGAAAAGAAGAAAGATGGAATAACTGCAGACGTCAGCTGATACAAGAGGGCTTACGGGAGTATTTACCACTTACAACTCAGAAAACTCAGAGTAACAAGATATAGAAGACTAGAAAGTTTAAAAACCCTTTCTATGTCAATGTAAATTTTTCAAGATAACAATGGAAACATTTTTTCAGACCCTGAGATTTCCGCTTAAATTATCGGCATGAACGTTCAAATCATTTATTCATGTTTGGAAAACAATGGATCTGGTTACAAAATTGACATTGAAAAGTTTTTTTTGGACACAGTAAAACTGTATTTATAACAGTATCTATGGCTTTCAATGACTCCAACAATGTACAAGATTTATAACTTTCGAATACAAGTTAATGATCTGAACGTTTATCTCTGTAATTTGAGAGGCTATCCCGGGGTTTCCATATTGTCTACTTCTAGAAAATTTTCCAGAGAGGCTCCTTTTAACATCAGTTTCTCATTTGACTTCCGTAAGACTTAGTCCAAGAAAAAAACATAAAGCCTTTTTTAAAAGAGAAATAGGAACTTTTGCTTTCTTTTGAAACTCCAGATATGGATGGAGGAAGGGAAACTGAATGAGAGCCATTTAGAAATAATGTGTAAGAAAATGATGACAAAGAAACCTTTCAATTTCCAGCTCTAGCAATGGGCTATTGGAGGCGATCATGTAGTGTTTCACGCCTTCAAAAAGTTCCAAATAACGGAATTAGAAAGCAAGTGGAAGAAATGGATACCGTCCTCTACATCGTCGAAACCATGCGGCTGAGGTGGTATGGGCATGTGATGAGGGTGGAGGAGGGATGATGGCCTTAAAGAATTTTGGATTAGAACTGGTATGAGGGCGTCAAGGATGTAATAATAAACAAGGATATGCGTGAATAAGACTGGCAGGACAGAAGAAGATGAAAATACTTATATTTAGTGACGACATATGACTAATGTCGTAAAAGTCGTTAAATAAAAAAAAAAGTTAAACTGTTTTGTCTCAACCTATTTACATAATGATATTCGGAATTCGATTTGGTGGTAGGGATTATGGTTTTAGCTTTCCTTATTAATTCTTCCAAGGATTGATCGACGATATGTCACTCCGCCTCCATTCCGCTTTCAATTAAAAAAATCATAGGCATGACAAACTTTAAAGAAAAACAAATTCTAAAACTTCAGACTTTAATATTGAGATGAAGTAACATTCCTCTTTATGGAGCTTAACATCCATAGAAAGATGCACGATCTAAACATAACTACACTTTTAAATTCTCGTGCTTGACATGGTTTGAGTAGTGTGTAGGGTAGCACAAGTGAGAGACCGAAACGAGTCTTGGTCTTGCAAATACGGTCTTGGTCTTGTGCAAGAGTCTCGCCACAGTCTTTCAGTTACTTATTAGCTTATTACTGTAGAAATAATATTGTAATTTTTTAGATAGGAGAACCTAACTAAGCCCGAATGAAAAATTAGAGGAGTTAAATGCAAAAGTATATTGGTTATATCAATTATTAACAGTAATTAAGATTGCCAAGTATTAGTAACTATTTTGGTTTAAGTTTTATTCAAAAAATCGATTTTTTTTACCAGCCCTGGTCTTGGTCTTGCAACACTGCTTGCAACAAGACCAAGACCGATTTTGGGCAACACTAGTAGTGTGTAAACACAGCTAAACAGGAATTGATAATACACGAAGAAATTCTATCCAATTACAACCATAATAGTGAACGTATTTATTCTTATGCATTTGTTAATTCAAATATTAAGATTTGATATTTGATTAATTGATATGAATAAAGAATGTAAAAAAAAAAAAACAACTATAAACTACAGCCATATCCAACCAACCATAGCATAATAAACAACCAAGAATTTTATTTTAATAAAATAAAAATTTTAAACAGAGGGAAAGAATAAAACAAGAAAAACTCTTGAACCTATATACATAACTAAAAATATATATAATACAGTAAATTTCGAAACAATGTTAAAAACATTGGGCAACATTATGTTCATATATTAAAGGAAATTAGTTTCTAATTAGAATAAAAACATCAACAACGCTATATCCCATTTATATTAACTAATTCCTAATGGTACATGCATCCCTTAGGAGTTCAATTGTTACAGAGAAGAATGTAAATTTTTTTTAAATTGACAAGTATTTACAACATGCGAATAAAATGCGAGGAACATAGTGATTTTTATTTTTGTAGATTACAAATAAACTATAATAGAATAATATTCTAAAAAGTGTTTGGTAAGTTCTTGCTAGATAATTATTGATTATTATTATTAACATTGGTTTTTTTTATTATTTATATCTAACTTGAAAATGAGCAAACTGCTCGTTGTTAAAAATTAAATAAATAGTTAAATTATAGAGGCTTATATATCCTTGGAGACTCCATTTATAAGTACATTAAGTACCCTTAAAAAACCTTCTACTAAAGCATGTAAGATTTTAAGTTTATTTTATGTTCGTACAGGACACAAATCCTACGGCACCATCCAAAATATTGGTAGGGACGAATGGAACAATTTCCAACATTGCGGGGGACATGTCTCCAACTTCACGTTTTACATTTAAAACGAAGATATTCGATATATTTCTAATATCGAAAGAAAATATTTAAATTAGGGAACGACATGTTCAAGCAGGCTAACGCATGTGCAAAACATGCGTTGCCAGGCAATCTGATAAACTGAAAATTACGAGTACTTTTAACTCTGGCATCAACCCTCCGCCCTCTCTCCTTGTTCGGAAAAACATAACCGAAAAAGGTGAGATAACCGAAAAAGGTGAGATAGGGGAAAAAATTAGATTTTCTATTGGTTATTTTTTAAATTTCGTTCCATGTTAAAAAGAACTATTTTTCTATTATAGTATCTAAAAGCTTTGATAATAAAAGAACCGGCACAGTATCAGTTTTAAAGCATGATAACAATAAACAATATTTATGTTCTACTCAAAATTTATGGCAAGTATCGAAGCATATTGGTGATAAAACTTTCATATATTATGGACATCAATTTTAGATGTGATGTGTTACTCGGAAGCCGTGAGCTTCATAATATTCATTCTTTTCTATACTATATAGGAATGAATATTTTAACTCCCTCAATACAATAGAATTGAAATGACTGATAAAACAAGAATGTGTATCAAATAGATTTCTGAATTAAATCATTTACCAATGATATTATAATTTGAAAATATATAGAATAATATTTTAATGGGAACGTAATCAATGAAATATATAAATTTATAGATACATACAGACACAAATATTATATATATATATATATATATATATATATATATATATATATATATATATATATATATATATATACGCATTTTTGTATATGTACAATATCCCATTGGTCTCTCTCTCTCACCCACTCAATCTCTCGTTTACTCACTCTTTCAATCTTGAGTGCACTTTACAGAATTTAACATTCCTAACCAATCACAGCCTGTATAATTTATATAATATAACTTTATTTATTTATATAACTTTTTTTAACATTAACGATTCATATTTTAAATAATATCCAATTATCATGCAATTATTATCATATCATGCCGTTCTTTTCTTTTCATTTAAAAACGTAAAGATTAGAACATTGTCCTTCGTCTCATATTATGTTTGAAATGATTTTAGGTTAAAATTAGTGTTTAATTATATAAATAATGTTATTGATAAATGGTGTATTGTAATTATAGAGACGTATATGGTGCATGGACACCGAAAGCTACTCTGGAAATAAAATAATATAAGTTATAGAGACTGTCATTGACAAAAATCCTGATCTGGTAAATTTTGTTTTAATTTTACGTTTTAAAAAAAAAGATCACATACAAATAAAGATTGCTAGATATAGATACTGTTTCATGAAGATTAGAATAACATAGTAAAGATCCATTGCAGTGCAGTGCATCGCCTGGCAAGGATTGCAGCTGTTATCAATCAACGTGACTGTGTAGATTGCAGTTGAGTGGGGATCCATACATCGCGGATGCACTGTAAGATAGCTACTTTTTTATCTTCTTGTTTTATTGAAGCTTTGCGATAGTAGTTTGCAGGACCAAGAAAGTATGGCACAAGAAGGATATACCATGGGCTTATCGAGAGTAGGGGAATAAATAATATTTTTTGTCTATTACTATTTTTTAGGGGATATAAAAAACAAAATCGACCACGGATTCTTCTAAAGGGACCCGTTATAATTTTTTTGTTTAAAATATTTATTTTTAGGAGACCTCAAAAATAAATGTTCTACTTACATTTATTTTTTATTACTTACATTTATTTTTACATGTTTCATTTCTAAAATATATTTATTTATTTAAAATGAATTATATTGTAATATTCATACGCTGTTAAGCGAATACATTCATGACCAAGAGCAGGAGGGAACATTCCATCGAAGGAGACAGTTTAGAAAGGACGTTGGAGTTACGTAAGGACCACGATTACTGACCTAGTTCCAGCCAACATAATGGAGAGTTACAGCTGTTCGCGAACTGTTTCTATTTCAAATGCCAACATCGTTCCCTGCAAATGATCACGGTTATATTATTCAATATTCTGATAGGTAATCCATAAAAAATATACTGATTTTTTTTTTAAATTTCACTTTACAGACTTCTCACTTGCCCATAGAAATTGAGATAAATATCGATTCGCTTGTAAAAGCACCCAAAAATCCGGTGGTGTAATTATTTTTATTTTTCAAAGACGAACATAAATATTTAAAAAAGTGGTCTGAAAATAAATTTATTTTCGAAACCGACTTTTGTACAGGATTTTTGTTTATTTTTTGGTATTCCGTAAGTATTTGAATCTGTCTATTCTCGGGAATAATTTCCTTTCTACTCACATCGTGTTATTAGGATAGATTTTGGCTTACTATCGTATATTGTTTTTATATTATTAATTTATATTTAGGTTCATTCGCTCTGTTTTTCTAGTCCAGACTCTTAGTGATTCCTTTTATCAATGTCCTTAAATATTTTCGAGGATAGTTATATCATTCCAACAGAGTAGGATTATGATGATTCATTCCGACATGTACACCACCATTTTTTTTTCTTATCCCCAATGATCGCTGGTTGGGATTTTCACATTTATGTTTTATGGGATGGAGTCCTTTGTAATGCATAGGTCGTATGCATTTTAAGGGATTACACCACAATTATCACGAGATACTGTTTTTATAATCTTTTCCAGGTTTTAGTTGAACGGTAACTGCAAACGTATACCTTCCTACGGTTGTTTGGTTCATGGAGGGCTATCTGCCAGGCTGGAAATGAGACTGAAGAGATTCATGAATTGTTTCATAAGATACATTTTCGGGACCCCAAGACGTTCACATGTTTCACTCTGGTTCACCGTGTTGAAGTGGCTTTATCCTACTTCCCGACGACAATTCCTCCTTGGTGTTTTCCTTTTCCAAATCTTCAGAACCAAAAACCCTCCCTATATCCTGGAACTCTTAACTCTTCGCTCCTCTATCCACTCTCTCAATACTAGGTTTCAACCTATAGACTTATATATTCCCTTCCATAAAACTTCCTCCTTTAGCAAATCCTTCGTTATTCGTGCTGCTTCCTTATGGAACACATTTCCTACCTCCATGCGTTAGTCCTCCTGCACAAATTCCTTCAAACAACTCCTGTTTCAACACCTACTCCACATTCAAACTTCCCCTAACATGTAAAATTACTCGCATCTATACAATGTTTAATTTCAATCCATTGCACGATTGAAATAACAATTAACAATAAATTAGTTTGTATTTTTATTATGTCAGACTAAAATCCATAAATTTGAACTCTGTTATTATTCTTAGGGGACAGTAGTCCCAGAATAAAATTATTTTTTCATTTAATTTTCATTTCATTTCCTATAGTAAAAAATTCGAAGGTTCCAGGTATGTCTTCTATTAAGACTCGGCATTAAGGATCATCAGAAAACGCTTTACATGATCTCACCAACTTCTTGACGATTCTCATCTAAATCATGATATTCCAAAGACTGTCTCTGGCTATAGAATCATAGGCTGCTTGAAATCGATAAATAAGATAATATAAAAAAACAAACTAAGATGTGTGCTTTAGACCACACGATAGAAGTGAAAATATCAACAAGGCGAGATTAATAATATAAAATGTAAATCATAAATAATAGCTCATTATAAAGACGATGAAATTCTAAAAATGTATCTCTTCATATTTGTCATATTTTAATCCATATCTTCAATAAAACTCGTTATTATTTCGTTGTCGACACTTTTTTATCCTTTTTGCCTCTCTGATCTGGCGTCGCGTTAAGATAAAATTTCGAATAATAGCTCATTAAAAGAGGATGAAATGATGAACAATTTCCTTGCTTACAGCATGAAGACCTTTTTTTTGGTTTCGGAGATATTTTGATCCATATCTTCAATAAAACTCGTTATCATTTCGTTGTCGACACTATTTTTACCTCTCTAATCTGACTTCGCGTTAAGATACAATTCTAAATAATAGCTCATTACAAAGAGGATGAAATGCTTAACAATTCTCTTGCAGATTCTATTTTTAGTTTCTGAGATTTTAATCCATATCTTCTACAAATCTCGTTATCATTTGGGTTTCGAAACTATTTTTTTCTTATCGCCTCCCTGACATGGCTTCGCTATAAGAAATACTTTTGAATAATTGCACATTACAGAGAGTATAAAATGCTGAACAATTTCCTCGCTTACAGTATGTAGGCTTTTTTTTAGTTTCGGAGATATTTCAATCCATATCTAAAAATATTTTAATTAGTTGACTCTAGCCTACTTTATCCGAGCGTTGATACCGAGTGAAATCTGACGGACCAATCTTCACAAATTCACTCTCCACAAAGAAGTGCAAAAAAATTGAAATAAAGATCCTCTAAAAGGATTTTCCCTAAGGACTCGTAACATAAGTTACAATACGGTTGCATAAATATAATAGCGGCCATCAGGCTACAACTCGATAATAGCATTAAATCGATTATCGCGATAACGACTATAATCCAATGGGAGCCGGAGCTGTCCGTTTGGCTAATATCGTTAATGTCGGCCATAGCCTCATCCTCTGTTAATGTTACTGCCAATATTACACGTCCATACCGACAGCCTACTGCCAGCAGTAATGGAAGATTAAAAAAAAAAAGCTTTTTTATTTATGAGGTAAAAAAAAAAGAAGCGTCAAATGATAACCTTTGTTAACAGAAATATTTTGAACTCATTATGAGCAAGATTTTTGTCGTTTTATATCCTGTGATGAAGCCAAAAATAACCCTCACACGTCGGTTTTGCGGTTTATAATTAGTACTTAACGTATTAATTTTATCATGAGATTGAAATAGCGTAAAATAAATCCATTTGTTGAAAGAAAATTCAAAATAATGGTTGGCTACTTAAGCAGGGGAGAGGGGGATGCCTGAGCTTATGTAGAGGGGGTTTCCCATTCTTGAGCGTGATCCTTGTACCCTGTACTTTAAGGTACCCTCACAAGGTGGTTCTTTTTTAAGATGTTTGATAGTACTAATTATATATATATATATATATATATATATATATATATATATATATATAATATATATATATATATATATATATATAACTTAGTAAATTATCTATCAAAAAATTGCATATCAGAATCATTATCAGGCATTGAATTTTGACAAATGAGGTATTAAAAGTTGCTTAAATTGACCGTTTGAACTTAACGCACAGGCACATATTAATTCTATCGTCGGCCACCTAGGTTCAACGATTCTCATGAGATACTTATCGCATGTAATTATTTAGGTTTTAATAATGAAAATATCACTATTATATAATTATAAAAGTATTATTATGTTATCTGTGTCAAATTAAAAATCTATGAAAAAAGTAGAAAAGCCGTTAGACTGCTTGGGCACCTATAGATATATAAACGTTTTTCTAAAAGTTGAAACGTTTTTTGGACATATTTTTTTTTAATTTATCATATTTACAACTGCATTAAGAATAAAAATACATTAATTAAATGTGATAACAAGAAGTAATAACATGAAAACACTTGTTGAGAAACTACCAACTGGCATCGCTCTAAAAATGTATTTACAATAGGAGATCTGGAAGACATCTTTCCAGACACCTTGGAGGATCATCAGGGATCGAAGAGGAAGCAAGGTTAGAAACGAGAGAGTTCGGATCGTTCTGAAGTTTATTATGGAAGGATAGGTATCTGGATTGAACCAAATTGGAAAAATAAGGAATATTAAGGTAGTTATGGATGATTTAATTAATGACAAAGTAAGGATGCGGATTCCACGAAGGATTTTGGATTTCAAAGATTGAATACGTGAGGAATTGGATGGCTTTGTGGAGCCCCCAATCTACATTCCGTAAGTCCAAATAGGTCTTATCGTAGTCATGTATACGGGTCTTTTGTAATTAACTGAAAACTTAGAGCGTTTGTCTAGTGAGTGCTGGAGTAGTCGGAAACGTCGAGCGGTTTCTTGTCGTTTCAGTCTGGTATGAGGATTCCAAGTTAGAAGTTTGTCCAACTGGAGTCCAAGTTATCGGACTTATTATGAAGGATACTGTAGGACAGAAAGTCATAGGTATACGACGAATGTTAAAGGTGATTTTATGGGATTTATTGGAATTTATTTCAATCCTCCAGTTGAGACACCGTTCTTCAAGGTTTGTTATGTGTGATTGAAGAGTTTGCGATGTAATTGTTGAATAATTATACGAAGTGTTTTGCATCATCACGGAAGTGTGTGTTGAATAGGCTTTCTTTATAAACACATACTTTTTACACGAATAAACATAGTTCTCCTATATTGCTTATATTTCGAATATATTCAGAGAGAAAAAAAAGAAAACATGTATAGAATTGGTTTACTAGAATAAAATTTATTTTTCATTCAATTCATCTTCAGTATCTTCAGGGGCTCCCCTACCACCAGTTGATATGCCGAGTTAAAATGGCGTAATGATATTTTACGATGACAGTATTTTCTAGGATTTTTTATTTCACGATCCTTCGGAACCAAAAAACTTTATTTATTTTATTTTATTTATTTTTGCATTCCGCATCTACCCGATCTGGTCATTAGCGGCTTTAGATGTAATCAAATTAGGTGTACAAATTTAATGTCTTTTATAAATTCAAACACTTTTTGTATCTTTTCTTCTTCATTTGAAAGTGCTTCAGATATGTTGTAAGGTATATTATGTTTTGTTCTGGTGTCAGAGTATAGTCTGCAAGTTGTTACAATGTGTTTCAGTGTAAGTGATGTGCTGCATGTTTTACAAAATGGTGGTTCCAAGCCTTTCATTAGGTAGCCATAGGTAAAGGCTGCATGTCCAATTCTAAGCCAAAAAACTTCTCACATCCGTCCTCTCTATACTCCTCCGTCCACTCTCCATTGTTCTTATTCATAATTATTAGCTAAATAACACCCTCCGACATTGGATATTTGTGTTATTCTAAGGTGACTAGGTGTACAAGAATAAAATTTAATTTCATTCATATATTATATGTAATATAGTGTTTACCTACTTATGTCTTAGATAAATATAATAGAAGATAAATTTAATTAGTCCCATCCTTTCAGAATCAATCTGAGATGACGATGTTAAGCCTTAATAAACAATAAACAAAATAAGACATTTTAAACTATGACGATAATTTTGCAACTTGGGGCTATGACAGCATTAAATCTATTAACGTGTTGATGAATTATTGTTACGTCATTCTGCCCAAAATAGATTTTCCCTTGCCTTTATCAATTAACCTAATTACGTTCTCCTTCATTTTCAGCCATGTTCCTAACCTGCTTTAACTATCTGCCTTTAATTAATAATACGAGTCGCAATAAAAACATGTTTATAATTCTTTCAAATTATTTTTAAAAAATACATCACACATATATAACTAAATTTATAGCTGGTGGTTAATATATACGAGTTTATCTTATTTTAGACACGAAAATCATGTGGCAATAACACATGTCTTTTAAGCTTGTCAAATATTTTATAGTTTTTACTATAGCTCTTAATTTATGTAAAGTTTTTGATGTAGTAAAGTTCAGCAAAATGTTATAATTACAGAAGAGACACATTTGTTGGTAGTTTTTTTTTTTTTTTTTTTTTTTTATGAGTTTTTCATTTAAATGAGCTCATAATCATTTTAAATGAAAAACTCATAAAAATACAGCCAACAAACATGTCTCTTCTGTAATTATAATATTTAACTGAACCTTACTACATCAAAAACTAAAGTTTTTGTAAACATCGCTTACATAAATTGAGAGCTACAGTAAAAACTATAAAATATTTGATTAATTTATAATTGAAAACATAACATTTACTCATCAAAGAAATACTTGCCCTCCAGTTTACATCGACAACAAACAAATCATTTTAATTATGGAATGTTTCCAAAGGAGAGGAAAATAGGTTAGGTAGCGCGTAAGATAGAGTTGCAGATGAAAGAGAACAGTTTTTCGAGGTAGGTGTCGAAGAATAAAGGTAGTGATCAGATCATAGAAATGAGCTTTTTTATTTGGAAGTCTGTTTATTTATTTGCATATTTCTTTTGGATGAAATGCCGGTAATGGTAAGCGTGTGGTGTTGTCAATTCTACTTCTACTGTGTTAGTGTGAGTACTATCCTGTATCGTGTTTGTTACAAATACCTGTGCAAAATATTCAGCGAATTCATTGGCTTTTTCTTCGCTAGTTATCGCCCAGGTGTTGGCTGTACGTCGGAGAGGGCATTGGACGTTCTTCGTCTTCAGTATACGTCTTGTTGTATATACTGATCCATATTGAGTCTATGTAGTTTTCGTTTTTAAATGTTGCTAATTCTTCGTGAAGTTTTCTTGTTAGTTCTGTATTATATGAGGGATATCTGGTTCTTTGTCTGGTTACGTATTGGCTGAGGTAGGTAAGAATCAGATTTAGTGTATGTCCATGTTGGTCTCGTCGAAAACCAAATAGCTTCTTGTATAACTTTAGTTAAGTCGTTGACTGCATTGTCGAGGTCGTTAGCTGTACCAATGAATTTGATTAACTTAAATTACATTTTTTAATCTTTCCAACTTAATTTATTCTAATAAGGCCTATTTGGACTTACGGGATCGAGCTTTGGGGCTCTACTAAACCATCAAATTCCTCTCGTATCCAATCCCTACAATCCAAAATCCTTCGTAAAATCCTTAATGCTCCCTACTTTGTCACAAATAAAATCATCCATAATGACCTTAATGTATCATATGTTTCCGATTTAGCTCAATCAAGATACCTGTCCTTACATAATAAACTTCTGAACCATCCGAACCCTCTCGTTTCCAATCTTGCTTCCTCTCCTATTCCTGATAACCCTCCGAGGCGTCTGAAAAGAAGATGGCCTCGGGACCTTCTAATATAGAAATATAATTGGAGTGCTACAATGGGTAGTTTCTTCTCATGTTGTTACATGTCATATTACTTGTTCATATTTACTTGTTGTATTTATTATTAATTACAGTTGTAAATTTCGTTAATAAAAAAAAAAAAAAACTTATTCTGAGAAAGAAATTATATTTATCCACATAATTACTTCAATCTATATGAGTATAATTATCATATGGTGCTGCCAAAAAAATCTTCTTACTATATTTTAGTTTTGGCATCTAAAAGGCTTTCGGCAAGAAGTAAAATTAATTTCGATCGTATGTAGCAGGAGTTCACAAAATCTCGGCCGTATGAGATCAAATAAGGGTATAAGTGGTGTCTTTAGAAACAGGAAATCGAGGCTTTTTTTTCTCTCCAAAATTTGCCTTCTTTTGTTCTCGAAAGTACTTTTAAGAATTAGTAGAATAAGATGTGGATCAATTTCCCCTCCTAAGTCTATCCGAGCCAGTTTATATAAGAATGAAAGTGACTGCTGGGTTTTTCCAGCTTCTAATGTAATGCTCTCAACGCATTACAGGATAAGGTTTATAGATCGAGATAAAGTTTATGGAACTCTTTCAACTCTAGCCGCACTAAAGACTGCTACTGAGAGTTTTATTGTGCGAGGTGAATGGGACCATTCCGTTCACTAATTTCAATCAAGGCTTTGTCTCCATTGTTTTCGTTCATTAGCTTGGAATATTCAAAATATTTTAAATTCGATTTTGAAGTGAGACGAGCTTTGCCCTTTTATGTGAGTAGTGAATTAGATTGAGCCATCAGGTTCGGATGTGTAACGCTCATTCGAGTAAAGACAGCTTGATTCAAATGATTGAAGTGCTTTACTTCCACTTACGCATATATGTAATACATAGTAAGGGTAAGTATTACGATCGAGAAAATTTTTGAATCTGAGTTTTCAACGGAAATACACGTTTTGGGGTACCCTGAGTCCAAATAACCAAGTCCCGAAAAAATGGTCTGTGTGCCTGTGTGTTTATATGTTAGCTCAAAAACGAAAAGTCCTACGAAACTGACATTACGTATTTAAGAGGTATATGCCTTAGATGTGACAGCAACTTTTTCCTTAAGTCACTTTATATCAACGCTGAAACACATTTTCTCAAAAACGGCTCTAGCGATTAACCTCGGTGTATCATTGTATAATTAAGAGGTCTTTAATATCAATTAGGTCTTATCCCCATGGATGTCACTTTGCAGGGCTTAAATGCCCAATGAAGTACCTTTAATATGGATTTTCTTAAAAAGTTAATCATTTCATATTATTTAAAGTTACAGAAAAATGCTAAATATAACTTTTGAAAGAATTTGATAAGTTAATAAAGGGAAAAAAAAAATAAAAATGCTTATCCAGGTCGAAAATGAAAAACTGTAGCGCCTAAACGAATGTACCGATTTCAATGAAACTTAGCTAAAGTCATTTTCTCGACACCCTTTAAATTTATCTATATAACATACTTCAACGAAAAGAAGCTGGAAACAAAGTTCCGAGGGATGCTAAAATTAAATTCCCAACAACTCAAAAAGCATACACTTTTTTGTGGATATTGTGATAAGATGTTTCAAAGGTATTTAAATTTCCAAAAATGAAAAAAGTTTCATCGAAATCAAAGCACTATTAGTAGAGATATCGTGATTTTAAAACATCTTTGGTTTATTATTACTTTCATTTACGTATATATTTAATATATAGTAAGAGTAAGTATTGCGTTCGAGAAAATTTTTTTCCATATGGATCAAAATGTCTCAATAACAAAAATCGGACCTACATAATGTAAGCGATGAAAATTTTCAGCATTATATTAGGTCATAGTCAGAGAGGAGGAGGGAGGTAATATAATATAATATTATATTATATCTGTGATTGTATTTTAAAATTTTCAGCGCTTATGATGACCCATATGTTTGGGTTGAAACATCGGCACAAATAAAAAAAAAATATAAAATTGCGTCCTGAATTTTTATCACCTATAATGTACATGTTCATACATGAAAATAATTCAAGTGATTGATGGTTCTGCCATAATCGCCTCAAATATTCTCTTTTAATTACGGTATATCATATATATTGTTTAATTCCTCTCGTATCCTATTCTTACAATACAAAATCTTTCGTAAAAACCTCAATGCCCCCTACTTTGTCACAAATAAAATCATCCATAACGACCTTAATGTACCATATGTTTCCAATTTAGCTCAATCCAGATACCTATCCTTCCATAATAAACTTCTGGACCATCCGAACCCTCTTGTTTCCAATATTGCTTCGTTCCTGACAACCCTCCGAGACGTCTGAAAAGAATATGGCCTCAGGACCTTCTAATATAGAAATATAATTGGAGTGCTACCAATGGGTAGTTTCTCTTCATGTTGTACTAGCCATGTACAACATTAAATATTTCATATTTAATTGTTGTATTTATCATTTAATACAGTTGTAAATTACAATAATAAAAAAATGTTTAAATTTTATTATTAATACATTTTCATACATGAAAATAATTCAAGTGATTGATGGGTCTGCCATAATAGCAATAATATTCTCTTTTAATTACGGTACATCATATATATTGAGTAGTTTGGTCTTGGGTTTTATGAGAAACCCTTGGAATCAGCCTGTATCATAAGTATTAATATATATATATATATAATAATTAATATTTAAATACTGAACTATAGCCATAATTGAGTAAGATTAAAGGCTCTCCTCCTAGTGAGACCTTTGGACACCATTGCTGACCACACCCATGAGCACACCCCATTAACCACGGCTAGGTCGCCCGAAGATCATTCCTGAAGGTAGGGCGGTGGATGTATCCCAGGTCAAGGATACCACCACTTCCTTGTCAACTGGAGATCACTAACATCACTGCTGTTCCTACCGAACTTCACAGTCTAATTTTCAACTTTAAAGAGTGTTTCTTAAAATTACTATTAAAAGATACATAAACCAATTATAATACAATGGCGGATTTATTGTTGTCTATCTTCCATTATTTCTAAGACCCTTTTTACGTTTAAATATATATATATATATATATATATATATATATATATATATATATATATATATATATATATATATATATATATATATATAGTAAAACCTTGACCCTGCGGGATTAGACGGCGCCCGGTGTATGGAAGAATGTAGACATCGATTGATGGTGTCGGTGATGAACCTTCATGTTCATTAAGCCTTATGGTAAATGCACTAGTAGCTGATACGGTTGAGGAAATTTCATTGAACTTTTACGTGTAAAAAATTATATTTTATTATTATATTTTTCATGGATTAATCCTATAGAACTATTTATCGTATTACCAAGACATATTTAAAATCCATGAAAAATATATATAAATTAAAAAAAAAATGAAAATGTTCGTATAGCTGACAGAGATGAGAAAAAGGATGTAATTAAGGTAAATTTTATATTCTTCAGTTTAAGATTATAAAATTACAAAAATTTCCTTAAAATTATTATAAAATTAACTTCTTGCGTTCCTCGAAGAACCTGTATTTGTCTCTAGGAAAAGATTATATTTTGTTATTATATTTTTCATGGATTAATCCAATAGAACTATTTATCGTATTACCAAGACATATTTAAAATCCATGAAAAATATTAAAACGAAAAGTTACTGGTTAATAAAGTGATGAAAAAGTTTATTTTGAGACAGGTGTAAGTTGTGAGATGATGATTATGAAAACTATTGTGCGATAAAATTTCATGAGATCACATCTTTATATTAATAATTATCAAAGTAGCAGTTTAATTGTTAATTAATGTTTAAATTTGCGTATTCATCTCTTTTTTATCAGTTTGCTGGTGTTCCTCAAAGTAGTATCCTAGATCCTTTCCTTTACACAGTTTATACAGTTCACATTCCAACCCATTCCAACACTGTCATCACCAACCATGCCGATGACACGTGTATCCTATAAGTTAATAACGATCCATCTATTGCATCCCAAAATCTCCACCTGGACAAATGACTCATAATAGACCATATAGCATTATTATGAAATAGGCCTCTGGTCTCATAATAAAGTATATCATCTATAATATGGATCTAGATCTCCAGGCAAATGGGTTACTACAAAAATGTAACTGAAAGAGTGATTTGTCCTGACTAAATATGTTTATATAGAGATAGAATTAATATGTTTTTCGGATTTTAAGTATTAAGTATAAAGAAAAAAATGAGAGTATGAA
The DNA here is from genome assembly GCA_928085145.1 of Nezara viridula. Classification (NCBI taxonomy): domain Eukaryota; kingdom Metazoa; phylum Arthropoda; class Insecta; order Hemiptera; family Pentatomidae; genus Nezara; species Nezara viridula. The sequence continues at coordinate 22,324,456 of OV725080.1, read as the reverse complement.
GAAAAATCACGCAAAAAATCAAGTCCAAAAATTTAAATGTTTTAATGTTTATAAAATTTGTATTTTAGGGCTTTGAACGACTAGAAAACGAATCTAACTTGGTTTAGAAAAAAAAAAAAAGAAATACTTGGCGAACGTTAAATACGAACTTTACTAGAAATTCTTTTTATTCCAAATTTTTTATATATTCCAACTCATTAAATAGAATTATCATTTTTTTTTTTCTGATCATGATTCGAGTACGTAGAAGCTATGAAAGAGAAAGCGGCACATATCCTGAAGGAGCTAAAAGTTGAAGATTTTCCGTATTGTTTCAGGGTTGTAGGTATAGACTAGTGTATAATATAGGTGATAATAACTAAATATGGATGGATATCAGTCTCGTTACTTAATAGCCATACCTGATATAATACCTTTTTTTATTTTCTTTTATTTGTTAGTACATGACTTCCATTGAAGTCCTATGCTCATATACAGGTAGGGCAAAAGAATAAAACAATAATAATCAAAATTGTACGAAATTTTATAAAATAATGTAATATTCGGCTCCTATAGAACATCGGCAAGAACTCTCGGACACATATCCAATATATTTCGACCTAGTGTCACTAATAAAAGTTTCATTAAAATTAGAGAGCCCAGTTTAAAAATTACTTAATTATTATTAAATACGAGATGTAGGTTTAATTCGTTAATAAAATAAAAAGTAATCTCGAAGAAGTTGAGGTACTATTTAAATTCCTTAGCAGTTAAGGACTTAGGTGGGGCTGGCAAGGAGCTCCAATTAAGAACTTTTGGAAGAGTTTTAACATCTCGGAGAACAGTTGGAAATTCTTCTTCTTCCGGGGAGCTACCAAATCCTCCTTTATACACCTTGGTCTACATCCGCTCTTCAACGTCCACAGGAAGGGAATCCTGGCCAAGAAAATGGCAATTTAAATAGTTTAAAAGTTTACTTATATAACTTTAGAATGAGTAAATTGGTGCTAATGTTACCCGACTAAGTAATTGATAGATTATTGGCTCTTAAATCTAATAAGGAGTGGTTAAGAACCTGGATGCACCGATTTCAATACATGTTTTTTTGGTAATAGGTACTAGGCGAAAAAATATTAGACCTTTGTTCAAAGGTTTTTGTTAATGCGCAATAGGAGCCGAGAAAAACATTTACCTTACCTTTTCTCTGCATGAATATCTAGCATATAATACATCAATCGATTTGTTTCTTTTTTGTAAAATAAGGATAACATATTGTTGATTGCATTAAATTCAATTCAAAAGATGCTTTCAGTAAAGTAGATAAAGAAAAATTTTGTTATGAAAAAAGATTCAGATTCATTTCTATCAGCCATTAAACCTCTTAATACACATTTATTTCCAAATTAAAAAAAAAAAAGCAGGAATTTCAGGAGTTTACTAAAGCATTCATAACTCCTCAGGATTTTTCTTTATTACAACGTTGAAGTTCTGATTTGTTGCTCTTCTAAGCCAAATACTAAACCAAATACAGAGGTCTGGTTTGTGTTATTTAGTGTAGTTTAGAGGGTCCTAAATCTCTGATAATTTTCGGGTGGATAAGTAGAGTCATATTGGTTTATATATCAAGAAGTATAAACCAATATGACTCTACTTATCCACCCGAGTAGAGTCATATTGGTTTATACTTCTTGATATATAAACCAATATGACTCTACTTATCCACCCGAAAAATTTTGTTATGAAAAAAGATTCAGATTCATTTCTATCAGCCATTAAACCTCTTAATACACATTTATTTTAAAATTAAAAAAAAAAGGCAGGATTTCCAGGAGTTTACTAAAGCATTCATAACTCCTCAGGATTTTTCTTTATTACAACGTTGAAGTTCTGATTTATTGCTCTTCTAAGCCAAATACTAAACCAAATACTGAGGTCTGGTTTGTGTTATTTAGTGTAGTTTAGAGGGTCCTAAATCTCTGATAATTTTCGGGTGGATAAGTAGAGTCATATTGGTTTATATATCAAGAAGTATAAACCAATATGACTCTACTCGGGTGGATAAGTAGAGTCATATTAAAGTAATTATTATTTTCGTAATTTAATCGAATGTAATTTAATAATCGAAGGATTTAAAGCAAAAATATTTGGTTCTACGTTGCTGCTTCGATTACTATAGTTGTAAGAAAAATGAATTTTTTTTCTGAAACCAGACAGGTATCAAAAGTAAGATTATATGTACAAAAGGTGTGTTGTACTATATATCATAGGTGGGGAACCACGGCCTGAAAATATTTCTGCATGATTTTTATTAATATAGTGCTAGAATAAATTAATATTTAATTATTAAGTGACGAAAATTTGGAAATTAAGTTGAATGTATGTATGTGTGTATTTAGTTACAAATAAAAATATAAAGAATCAAGAAATAAATGGGTCTAATAAAGAAATATAAAGGAATACGAGCGCACCCGAACTTGCCCGAAAGATTAGAACATGCTTCCAGAAGTTACATGTGCTTAATATAATACGAACTCTGAATATATTATATAAATATACATAATCAGTTTTCATAAATGCGATTGTTAATATTATTTAATATTTAATTGTGTAGGATACAGTGATATAAAATTAAAATTTGTATATATCAGGGTATTTAAACAAATAAAAATACCTAAAATGAATTGTAAATAAATATAGCGTCAATCATTTTTACTTTCACTTCCCCTTTGTCTAAAAATACATATTTATGCTGAAATAAAGAAGTGAAAGTCGTTTGATGATTTTTTTATTTAGATTTATTTTTTAAACGACAAACGAAGTTCATATTCGTTTTTGGCACCTCGAAAAAAACCTAAAAAAAGAATTTTCAACCCAGTCGAAAGTTTATTTATTTTTCAATATTTCGCTTTCTATTTATTAGTTTTTACTAGAACAATCTTTGTTCATAGCTTTATTATACATGCTTGTTAAAAATAGCGAAATATTGTACAAAATATTTGTATTTTTCATTATATATGAATTATGATTAACTTAACTTATTTAAAAAAGTTTTCAAATATACTTAGATTGAGAAAAAAAAGAAGATTTTTGTATAGTTTATTTGGACTTTCTTATTAAGATATAACAAATAGGAGATGTTGGCAGTCCTCTCACCTGATGGAAGAGCTCTGCTAGCCTGGAACTTATTAAAGCCACATCCATTTTTTTTTCTGCCGCAAAACCCTCCTCCCTTTAATGGACTTCCATTTTTAACAAGATTTCCTCCCAATTTAATCTTTCCCATCTTTAGTCATCTTTTTAAATTAAATAATTCGTTTTACAAAATGAAGGTAATTTTATTTTATTTCTACTTATGAGGCTAGTTATTTTTTTGTCACCTCGAACTTTATAAAAGTAATCCCATGTCGTACCTCTGAAGTCTAATAATCATTTATTCTAATTACTGTTTATTTTCTAAGAGTATTTAATGAAAAAAAAAAAAAAAGAAATTATATTGGCCGTGTTACACATATTGGATGTGTACAGATTAAGTTCGTAATATATGTATACTCGATTTGAATTCAATTACAACTATTGTTTTACGAGAAACCGTACAGGTGAAGTAATTCGGTGTGATATCACAGGATAGAAAGTTATGACATGAATTAATGAAAACGTTACATATTGACAATTGTTAGCTGAGGGATAAAGAAAATTTTCAATAAAAATATAATTTATATTACTGGGTGTCTTAGTTCTTAATGGTGAAACTCTGGAGGATGATCCTAGACAAAATTTTTAACAAAAAAACACCATTTCATGCATAGGCCAATTCCGAACGAAAAATTACTTTTTTTTTTATTTATCATAACGTGGTCCCGGTTTTTATTGAATAAGAAGGAATAGCTCAAAAACCATTCAAGATAATTAAATTCAAAACAAACTATCGTAAATTAGCCAACTTATTTTGAAAAAAAAACAGTAATTAAATTTACTAAGGTCAATGATAAAAGTTACATATACAAAAAACAAAACTGTTTTTATTTTTAAACAAATTAATTTTTTAAATTTATATTAAATATATTTTTTATATGAGTTAACATGATTTAACTTAGCAATATATGACATAATTCTCTTATGACTGTTCTCCGGAAGAATTATTTGGTATCTTAAAAGGTTCTAACTGGAAAACCTTAAGCAATTATGTACAGCAGGCCACATTGCAAAGATAAAGATTTCAATTGGTCAGATAGTAAACTATTGGTGCAATATCGTGTTTATTTATTGTTATATTGTATTTGATGGTTATTATTATTATTGTTGAAATTAAATTTCTTATTTATTGGATTTGTAATGTATTAATGTTTGTTTTTTGAAAACTCTATTTAAATAAATAAAACAGTGAAGAAGAAAATTGCTAGAATGGATGTATAAAAACATAATAATACAGTAAGTATATTTTATTTATTTTAGTTATAGGTGTAATGAATATTTATTATTAATTAAATACAGACTTCGACAGACGGAATTTTCCATTTTCTATGTGTTGTTGCTTGTATAACTTTTTTAAAAGTATAACAAACACGTTTTCATTCATTCATTCATATGACATAATTATAGTGAGAAACATAAATTGATGCTCATAGCATATTTTCAAAAAAAAAAAAAAAAAAAATCGTTAAATAAAGAAAACGAACTATTTTTGCAAAAATTTTCTTAGTTTATATAAGATTAAATAATCTTGTATTTGCTTAGTTACAGATAAACAATAAAAAAGAAGTTCTCATTAACATTACAGTTTTTAAATCCATTTACACTGGCCGAGAAAAAATAAAAAAGCTCAACCTTACCATCTTACCCCGACTTCCCCTAAACAGACAGAATAAAGCACATCCCACATCGATAGTACCAAACGAGACGTTTCGAATATCAAGAGTGTTTTAAACCAAAGCATATAAACATACATATATGAAGGGAACATTGTAGTAACATAACTCCCTCGTAATATATTTTGCTTCAATTGAATATATTGAACTTCAATGACTTGTGCGTTTAAAATTATTAATGAAGAAATGGTTTATGATCTTTAATATTTTAGATTATATATGAATAATTTTTATGAATCTTTGGATTGTAATGTGAAATATTCATTAATTTTTTCTTCTTGAATATGTTTCGTCCTTGAAAAGTTTCAATATGACCCTTTCTAAATTTAACATTCAATTTCTTGAGAAATGTAACCGTCGTAACTTCATAAAAGTTGTATGAATATAGTCCCCTCGACAGTTACAAAGTTTTATATTAAAAAAAAAAAAATGAAAAAAAGAAGCATATTAAAAGAGAGACTTTACCTTTATCTCGCTCAACAGAACTTTCTGGACTTAATCACTGAATAAAGTTCCGAATGAAAATATAATAACCCTTTATTAACTTTTCTTTTTTAAGAAGATTGTAAACTGGATGTTCCTTTCCTTGCAAAAGACACAGAATATTAAATATTATTATGCATGGATATTATGGGGCAACCGTTTATTTTTAGCTGTTTTATTTTACAAAGGTTTTGGTTTTAATTTGCTACTTGTCTTAATTTCATAATTAGCGTGACAAAATATGATTTTCTTTTTAAGCTCTCATTTCGAGTTGAGTTTATTTGATATTTTTAGGCGGGATGAAAGAATACAGTTTTCCTGAAAGGAAGAAACGAAATGATTACGTCATCAAAGCTTCTGGAGCAGTATTCGTTCCAGATAAGTTTTATTCTTCTGTCAAGACAAAGGTGTTTAAATATATGAAGTGAAAATGTCTGCCGTCAGTCTCGGATGTGTAACGCTCATTTCGGTAAAGTTTGCTCGTGTCTACTAATTAAAGTGTTTTTGCATTTGGATTAAAAATTTTCAAAAACTAAAAATCAGACTTGCAAGCTGATAATGAGGGAAATATTCACCATTGCATTTTCTTTGTAATGAGCTATAAATCAAAATTGTATTTTGACGTGACGCCGAGTAAGAGAGACGGAAAGGGAAAACGAAAGCGCTAAAAAACCAAATAAGAAGAACTGTTTTGAACATTTGGACTAAAAAATCTCAAAATTTTAATACGATGGAGTGGAACCCATATATTAGACTCAAAAGACAAGAATTAAACTAACGCTATACAGACTACTAAACAGAAAATATAAACTTTTTATTGAAAACAAATTACTTATTTACAAGACAATCCTGAAATCAATATGGACATACAGACTTAAACTGTGGTGGACAAGCAAAATTTTCTAACATCAAATCCAATCCTTTCAATCTTTAAGTCTTTCGAACAATAGTTGATACTCCATTCTATGTAACAAACAAAACCCTACACCATGACTTCAATATCCCATTTGTCCTAGACCTTATCTCAGAAAAATTCTCCAAATTTCACGAAAATCTTACCTTTCATCTAAATCCTCTTGAAAATCATTATCCAGCACCACCCATCCTTGCAATCCTCCTCGAAGGTTGAAGCTGCATTGACCCAGAGATGTTCTGCGAATAAGCATATATTGGAGTTTTGGCATTGGCCAGATCCTCCACTCAAGCCAAGTATGTGTGATTATAGCGCCTCTCCTCAGCCTCTACTGGTTCTTAATACCAGTAATGCGGCTCAGTGCAAGGCGCTGGGATCTCCTAGAGTTCTGCCTTTCCTTTCACGAGTGGAGAGAAAGGCTTGGCTCGGAGTTCTTCTAAGTGAAAGGATTCTGTAAATATTGTATAAAATGCACGTATTTTAGTTGTTATTTTGATTAGGTTAGTTCTTTTGTTTATATACATTTATTTTTGTTATTATTAGTTTCTGTATTATTTATTGTAAATAGAGTTTGAGTGTGCTCTCTGAACACTATTATAAATGTCCTTGATTGTGACAGAATGTAATATTTCTGAATAAACAAATTTAAAAAAAAATTCACGTTTTAATAGCAGGGGAAAGAGCAAACAGGTAAATCCCTAAAAATTATAGAGAAACTAATGTTTTTAGGAGAAAATCCAGAAATGCTTTTACAAAATCTAGGTATCTCCTTCGGATAATGCAAATACTGCGATATTTTTTTTTATATCGGCTGTGGAAAGCCCTTCCTTTTTTTGCGCCTCTCCTCAGCCTCTAATGGTTCTTAATACCAGTAATGCGACTGAGTGCGAGACTCTAGGATCTCCTAGAGTCCTGACTTTCCTTCCACGAGTGGGGAGAATGGTTTGCCTCGGAGTTCTTCTGAGTGAATGGATTATTTCAATATTGTATAGTAAGCATGTGTTTTAGTTGTTATTTTGATTAGTTTAGTTCTTTTGTTTATATACATTTACTTTTATTATTATTAGTTTCCATTTATCGTAAATAGAGTGTGGATGTGCTCTCTGAACACTATTATAAATGTCCTTAATTGTGACAGATTGTAATATTTCTGAATAAATAAAAAAAATAGCATAAAAGAAATACCATGGAGAATCAAGAAACTTTACGGAAGTCAATATAGATTATTAAATTAGCCATAAAAAAAAAAAAAATAAGACCTCATGTGTGTCTATTCTGTCGCACTCCATAGAGTTTTGATAAAGTACTGAACCTGAATTTTACAGAAGATATATTTAAAAAAATGTCGGAGTTTTTGGTAGATATTTAACAAATAGATTCAAATCAAAATGATATCATCAGATATTTCATTTATCCTACTGCATCATTTTTAGAGTTTGATACAAATGACGATCAGTCAGAGCGAAGTTTACTACATTAAGTTATACACAATCATAATTGTACATACTGTAAAATATTATTACTTAGTGAATATTGAAAAAAAATATATATTTCATGTTATTAATTTCGCCTTGTTTATGTTTTCACTTCTATCGTATGGTTTAAAGCACAAACCGTAGTTTTATTACTTTATTTATTTCCTATTAAGTGAGGTTCCCAATAAAGTGAGTGAATCAATATACAGAATATATAATACAAATTAATATTATTACTGGACTGGTATTTATATAATTAGTGCTAAATAAAACAGCTAAGGAAGTTACAGAAGGATAAGCGAATTGCCAAGGAGTGCCAAGCATGAGATAAGGTGATGGTGGAAAGGAAAAATGAAAGTTCTCTGCCCAGCCAGAACTGATCAAGCAGCTCTTAACAATTACTCACTAAGAAAAATACAAACAAATTTATAAGAGCGACAACTAGAAAATAATTCAAAGAAAGACTGCAAACCATTGAAGATAAGTGGCAGGCTAAAATATAACTATGATCCTACGCTGATATCTGGAAGGGAAAGGTAAGATATAAAACCATAAACTCGAAAATGCGAGGAAATATGGCTGGCATCATAAGAAAGATAAGAAGTATCAACAGTGAAAATTCAATTCCATTTTCTTAATTAGTAGCATTTCTCTTATCTAGTTTATTATAGACTTGAAGACATTTAATTTCATTATATTTAATTATAATAATTTCAATTACTTAATTCGCAGTTTTAATAGCTGTGGCATACAATTTCAATCAACGTTGAACTTAACCAACAAAGGTATATCTACTGCAGATATTGACCTACCTTAGAATTTGAGTTGAGTGAATCCTATCCCACTTCAGTATGTTCTTTCTCTTTGGTACATATTAGAATTTAGGGTTGTAGAGATTAAATAATGGAGAGAAGGATAGTTAGGATGATCAGTCATAATAAAAATGTCAAAAAGTAAATAATAATATTTATTTTAACATTTATCACTTTATTTATTTAATGAAATTTACAACTGTATAAACAATACAACTAGTAAAAATGCACACATTAAAACTGATGACATAAACAGACTTGAAGAGATACTGCCCAGTGGTAGCACTCCCTATTTATTCTAGGTCAGAAGATCACGAGGCCATCTTGTTTTCAGACGCCTAAGGGGATTATCAGGAATCGAGGAAGAAGCAGGACTGGAAAAAAGTAGATTCGGATGGGACTGGGGTTTATAATGAAAGGATAGGTATCTAGTTCGGGCTAGATCAGCGACATTAACATTTAACAAGAATTTTATTTTATTCATATATTTTTTATTTTAACTTTATATTCTCTTATATTTAATCAGTATATTTTGATAGACTTTGTAATATCTCAATTTTCTATTTAAACCATTATATTATAAACAACATTCTATTTACAGTATCTCAATTTTGTATTTATATTTATTTCTTATATAAATTCATAATTCCTTTTCTCTGTTTTTCATTTTATCCTAAGATCACCATTTTTAGTTCTGATGTTACCTTAATTTGATTATGTTTACTTCATTATTATTTATTTCTTAGTTCTTGTTCTTGCTATTATTCTACCTACGTTATTTTACTTTAAAGTTCACTTATCTACTTCATTTTACTTTAAGTTTTTCTACCTACACTGTTTATGTTTCTCATATCTATTGTTATATGGTTCTTTTCTCAGCCCTAATGAAGGCCTTAACTTCTGGTTGAAACGTCGGAAAATGTTAAAATAAATGTTATTATTTATTTTTGCCATTTTTATTATGACTGATCACCCCAACCATTCTTCTCTTCATTATTCACTACAGTCAACCATCAACCCACAATTAAAGATTAAGTAACATTAAAATAAAATAAAATAGAGTGTAATTAAAAAGATGTCAACGACGATGGTATTTTTTTTTTTTGGAAATCTTAAACAATAAGTGGTTAAACATGATTTAAGTAAAAATGGGCATCGCGGATGGTCAGAATGCAGCACGACTAGAAGTTCTATTTTCGACCACTTAATTGAGGAGCTGAGGCTGTATTAGTATTATTAGCAAAAATATAGTGAATTTTGTCTTAACCGAATAATAAAAAATGAACCTCATGAAAAATATCAACATTTTATGTAGAAAATATCAATCAAAAATTGCTTTTAAGCAATACGCCGATGTCATTATTAGTGCCGGTCATTAGTTGATACAGGTTTTGTTTTAAGGGACTTTAGAAGAAAACTACAAACTAAAAATTTAGTTATTAAACTAGTACTTTACAAAAAAAGTGATCAGTGAAAAATGTATACATATATTTTCTATTAATAGGGGGGAGGAGGCTCTCCCCCCCCCCCTTAAGCGCCGCATCTGCGCTTCTTTACAAGAAGGGTGCCAAAAAATTGTTTTTATTTAATAAAATGTAGCAAATCATGTCCAATCAAATAAAATTATATTATGTGTTAGTTTAAGGAGTGGGGTAACTTAGTGATAGGGCATTGAACTTCTAATGCTGAATGTCCCAGGTTGGATTCCCAACTCATGGCAGAAAAATTATTTATTCTGTTTCATTAGCCGAGGGACGACCCTTGAGTCGGAAAAAACCTTTCTTGGGCACTCTCAGCCTCTATAAAGTGGGTAACTTTAATTAAATAATTAATTGAGGAGGAAAACCTGGCGGTTGAGCGTGACATCGATCAAATCACCACCTTCAATTTGATTATTTTATAAAATTTCCAGATGTCAAATTCAATATTTTTATTTTTTTTTTGGTCTCTCCTTTTTATATGGCAGGACTTTAAGGCAATACTACTTTTTTTCCGGGCCAGGGGAGAGTGCGGGAGATTTATGCCGAAATTAAGAGCCCCCGGGCAGATGGACGCAAACTGATAATTATTTTATAATTTGTAAACTTCGTTTTATCATGTGATTGGTTATCGGGCCAAGCGTGTTTTGTAGACAGCCACCCCACCCCCGATCTAATTTGTATTAATTTTCATATTTAATACAAATTTTTAATAAAAAACAAAAATAACGAAAAAAATGTTGAAAATAAATGATACATAATTAACAATATCCCGATCCTTTTTTTTTAGCAGTTTATATAATTTATAAATAATTTGAAAATTGGGCAATATTAGGTAAGTATTTTTTTTTTCTTTTAAGTTTCGGGGTTTAGTTAAGTTTTAACCTGATTGAAGGGTTGGTAATAGCTTGCGGCAGTCAGTTTCGTGACTGACTTCCCGGCCGTGTCTCTTGTCATTACTGAGCCTGATTGATGAGCCACTGGTCTTTGATATCCAGGCTAATTTTACTTCATCTTTTTTATATTAATATTTTGGTGGGGGAGAGGGGGAGAAGAGGAGCCAAGATTAAGGCAACCCAAGGATTTGAGCAAATATTTATCATCTTACTTTTAAAAAAAGTCTGCCAAGCAGGAGGGTTCGTATAGCTTCTTCACAATTTCTATTCTCATAGTTCCCTATTCTTCAATGTCTATGATATTTAGTTTTGGAATAAGTTCTACAAGAGAAGTTGTTTTTCAAATATATTCTTTTAAAAAAAGAAAAAAAAATACTCTTTTTTAACGTAGATAGAATTTATTAAAAAGCTGTAGAGGCGATATTGTCACAAGAGATTACAATTTCGAAAATTTCATCAAATGGAATAATTAGCATTAAGTGTTATGTCCATAACAAGTTTTCGATTAGAGAATAAAAAAAAATTATTTAGTTTAACGTTTAATACCGACTGAATTTCATATGGTAGTCATTTTCGAAATATGAGAGACAAGAAATTATGTTGCCGCTTCAGCAAGAGAAGGTTATTTTTTTAAAGGGATTCTTTAGGCAAGTATTTCACTTTTTTTTGTGGATAGTGAATTAGATTGAGCCGTGAAATCTCCGATGTGTAACGGTCGGGTAAAGTCGGCTGGAGTCGACTAATTTAAATATTTTTGTACATGGATTAAAATATCTCAAAAACTAATAATGGGATCTGCATATCGTTTCAGAGGGATAAGTTCGGCATTTCATTCTCTTTGTAATGAGCTATTATTGAAAATCATCTCTTAACGCAAAACTGTGTTATAAAGGGAAAAAGGGGAAAATTAGTGTCAAAAACCAAATTATAACCAATTTTATTGATATGGTTTGAAATATCTCAGAAACTAAATATCGGACCTGCATAATGACCTGCGAGAGAATTATTCAATTGTTTGTTTCATCCTCTTTATAATGGGTTATTATTCAAAATTTTATCTTAACGCTACGCCCTGAAAGAGAAGCGGAAAGGGAAAAGGAGAGTCGAAAAGCAAATGATAACGAATTTTGTTTAAGATATGGATTAAAATATCTTAGAAACCGAAAATCGGACCTGCATACTGTAAGCGAGGGAAATGTTCAGCATTTCATCTTCTCTGTAATGAACTATTATTCAAAATTAACTCGATGTCGTGCAAGGGAGGCGAAAAGGAAAAAAACAGTATACAAAACCAAATGATAAAAAAACACCCTAGTTTTTTTTTTTAAAGTAGTGGATGAAATCCGATGATATTGTTATCTAATCAATCGATTTTTTACTTAGCATTAACTTGGAGTCGATGTTTAGCCCAGATAGAATTACAGATTTTAAGATAGAAGCCGGTCACGTTTTTGCAAATATAAGAGGAAGTAGGGATTGTATTATGGAAATTGTAATACAATTCAACTATTACGTGACATAAAACAGCTTAAGAAGTAAATTAATTTTTTAAGGGAGGAGAGGGAAATAACGTCATTGCCGGGGGGCGTCGAATGTCTAAGGCCGACACAGGATTAATGTAATTTGAAGCCAACTGCACTCGATAGATAAAACTGGCCATCAATGTTGAAGCAGGTTTCAGGTTGTAGCTTCATTTCATCACAACATAAAACTATTTTATTTACGAAAACTCTCGGAATTGGGGCGTTTTCAATCTGGAGGTTGTCAAACATTGTCTATTTAATTGGATACTAAAAACTCGTAAATACTCATTTCCTTTCCACTTGGATTATAAGATAATTTGATAAAAAAAATCGAGAAAAAATGTGACCTTCAAAAATATTGGGTCGTTTGGCGTGAACTCTGCCCCCAAAATATAAAAATAACGAGGTTATATACGCGAAACAGCCTAATATTTTTGTTGACCATATTTTTCTCGATTTTGTGATCAAATCATCTTACGATCCAAATAGAAAGCAAATGCGCAGTTACGAGTTTTTAGCACCTAATTAAATACACAAAGTTTGACGACCTCCAGATTTAAACACCCCAATTCCAAGAGTTTTTGTAAATGAAATAGTTTTAGGTTGCGATGAGATGAAGCTATTCACGAAGTTTCAGCCGGATGTTAATAATTTGATAAAAAGGGGTCTGTATCACAAACTATCAACGTGGCTGGCCTAAAAATTTAATGAAATCGTATTAACGATAGTAGGTGATAGCCCATCAGATAGATTTGACTACTGACGAAAACAATAAATTTGTTCTTTGACATCTAAAATTTAAATAGCGAATAAAAAATGTCAATTCTGAACTAAATCATGTTATAATCTTCTGCACAAATACAAACATTCCCTAATTTCAGTAGTGAGGAGCGAGCAAAATTTAACATTTTATTTATCTCAAATTCACATAAATGTTTATTTAAAACAGTTGAATGAGACTTTTATTGAATTTTTTTCTCTATTAAAACTTTATAAACAAACAACAGAAGTTTTCAAATAACATTTCATTTGTTTTTAATAAAGTGTTCTTTTCTCTTACTTTCGGAAATAACCAATTGAAAAATTCCCATTCGTACAACTTCTTTCTTTAACAAATAAACGTATCCGTTTTATAGGTTTCCGACTTCCTTTAGGGTAGTTCTTTTATGATAGGAATTGAGTCAAGTTTCACAAAAGTTGTAAAGTCTCAGATAATCTTAGAATTTTATATCTTATATATTTTAGAAACTTTTATACAGTTGAGAAGAAACTTTTATATTTGCCTTGCTCTGATACCGTTCTTGGTCGGGATCTTGCTAGTTTATGAAATTTAGATGTTAGATATGATAGCTGGATAAGATTAGATTTCATATTTAAGCTATCAACTTTTTAGCCCGATATATTCATGGATATGGTGGATTTATTGCAAAAGTCGCTAAGTACATTTTTATACCGATTAACTTTCAAAAACGTTTTTATAATTTTCGATCTTGTTTATCTATACAAAAATACTGTAACTGTATAAAAATGAAACAAATCCTTTTATTTATGCTATATAGTTACTATAAGTGAACAATATTCTGATTTAACAAAGTGAAAATGCATTGCTTAACTATTCGAACTTTTGAAATGTAACTTATTGACTATTAGTAATAAGCCGACGATGTTTATAATAATTTTGTAATTCTAGGAGAGACAGAAAAATACTTTATTTAAAGCAGTGTTGCCCTTCTAAGCATTACTAGGGTTGCTCGATACACAGCATACTCATCAATCTTTTTTTTTATTTTATTTTTTTTTTTGGATATTACACTATAATAATTATAGTTAGTCACATATTTATATAATATACAAATTCTTTTGCATATCACTCATCATATACAATATTAATACTATAATATACCAATACAGTACAATTACAATTACACAATATATATATATTTCGGTAAAACAGGTACAAAATTTCTGAAATTTATTGAAAAAAAGAAGATGTTCGAATGCCAAAATTCCAAAACCAGAAAATTAGAAGGCACACATAGCAAGTAACATAATCTATATTAACATAGACAAAAATATATGGTTAGTTAAATAATTTAAAGTTGAATAAATAAATGAATAATCAATCCCTAATTACCATATATGTGATAATGAATTATCCCAATGAAGCCCAGAATAATGCTCTCGGCAAACACTGCAAGCTCCCCGACATCGATAGCTAGTTTCTCGAAAAAGCTCCTTGTTCTTTTAGGAATCGTTCCGCGAGACCCAAACCAGATACCTGTCGGCGAACTCACACTCTCTGAAGGTCTCGCGGAATTTCTCTTTTAGAAAAAGAATGCAATTAACGTAGATTTTCTTCTTTTATTTTTCTACTTCACTGGCCTGATCGGGGTCTTTGCTCACATAGCGAACAGTTGGATCGAAGACCAGTGCTGCCTTTCCGGTCCTGGCGAATGCAACTACATCCGCATATCTCGTTGATCCATCACTATCGATAATATGCACCTCCTCGAAGCATGTGAATTCTCTTTCCCTAAGGGGTCTCATCAACTCGAATTTGACCAAATGGTGCCGGCATGTTATGAGGAGGGAGTTGTTGGGGCATTTTCCCAACACATGGGCTGGTGTTTATATTGTGTTTATAACTTAATATGTGTTCATAACTTAATAATATAAATGTTAATTATTGAATTGGAGAAAGAAGTAGCCCTCTTGATCATCTAATTTAGAGATTAGAGATTAACTCACCTTGGTTCCTCATTATGAAAATATAGTCATAATTAACAATTTTAGTAATCAAATATTAAATATAACCAATTAAACAATTAATTATTTTGTTTATTATTAACAATGGGGGACTTCTCAACCACTGAGAGTCATTTTAGCTCTTTCACAGTATTTATTACACAATACAAAATTCAACAATAAACTTGATGAAGGTAGGAAAGATTAAACATTAAAATTTTCTAAAAGGAAAGCACAAAAAACATTTAAATTTTGTTAAATAATTGTGTTTTATGGTGAAATAAAAACAACTCTAAATTTCACTATTATTGTTCTCTAATTCTACTTCACTCCGATGCATTTCTTAAGCATAACACTCAGCCAAGATATGGCTTACTGTTAAATTGACTCCGCAGTAGAGACACCGAGGCAAAAAGAATTTGAGCAGACATAGACAAAAAGTATTTAAATTATTATTTTAAAATATCAAGCATTTTGTCTTCTTCAAATAAACTGTATTTTAATTACAAAGTATTTAAATATTTTTCTGAAAATGTATTACAAAATAACAAAAGTATTTTGTATTTTAATTACCAAATACAAAATACATACTGTGAGACCATCTAATATATTTTTTTTGAGATATTTTTCTGATATTTTTCTTGTCTCGACTTCTAAACATAGTAATAATGATTATCCTGATTTTAAACGTCGGATAACTCATTAAAGAAACTTTGGCTGAAATTCATTAAAATTTTGTTTCTTCCTTAAAATACTTACTCATGAACAATCCGCCTGTAATACAGAGAATTTATTTTATGCATTTAAAATACAAAATAAGATACATTATTTTATTTTACCATCATGAAAATAAAATATGAATTAGTTTTTTTACGAGTTGACACCGTTTTCAGGAGTCGCCAAAACGTAACAGAATTATAATATTTTAATAAGCTATGATTATTTTTTTTTTAACAAAAAAAAGTTGAAGAGAAGTTTAAGTCCGACTGAACCTTGGAATTAAGGGAAGGATAAACTAGAGCCAGAAAATCAGGAATGGTGTGGTATATGCATATTACATATTGTGGTACATATTTAAATGCCCGGCACTTAAACTCACTACCACACTTCAAACTAAACAAGGCATACGATGAGTAACAAAAGTTAAAAAAATGCTTTGTTGATTATAGAAAATGAATATAATACGGTTTAAATGATTAAACTATGATAATTATAAATCACATTATAATGAAATGGTTATTAAAAATGTATACATATTATAAAAGTACGAATAAATATCATTTTTGTGTTCTTTTTTGGTTTTAGTCGGGTATTTTAAAATACTTTATATTTGTTGTTTTATCATCATTACTATCAAAGAAATGGGCCAATGAAGCCTCTAATGGGAAGCTATTTTGAAATAAAATGTAAGATTGTGATGAGTTTTTAATATTATACTACATCAGTAGAAAGAAAAATCAGGTCAGTCGTCCCTGAGGAAAGCCATAAAAGCCCGATTTTATTTTTCTTATTTTTTTTATTTTTTTTTTTTTTTCGGTACTACACCTGAAATCTAAATATTATAAATTGTAATAAAAACAAAACAAAAAAAAAAAGAAGAGAGAATCATTTTATTTTCATACAAGGGTGCTGGTTAATTAATTGGGTTACTACAAAAACGCATGCTTATCAACTATTATTAGACAATTATTAAAACTAATATACTATTTAATGTATTGTAAACATATATGAGCATAGTAAAAAATTATTGTTATTTATTATTTTATCACTACAACCGTCTTGGATTCAGTATTTCGTAAGTTCTGTTGTACAGGAAGATTGTCAGTCCGGGATCTCGGTCAACCGCCAGTTTCCCCCCTTAATTATTTATTTAATTAATAATTCTCACTTTGTAGAGGCTTGGTGTGCCCTAAAAAAATCTCACGACCCCCATGGTCGATCCACAGCTGATAAAAAAATTATTTGTCATCAGCCGGTTTCGAACCTGGGGCTTTGAGCTTACGAAGTCAATGCTTACCCACTGAGTTACTTCCTTCCCATAAATTGAAATATATATATTTTGTATGATAATGGTACCACATATGATTTACCATCAATCAAGTAAGCCAATAAGTTATATTATATTAATCTAAAAAAAAATCTCAAAACGTCATGTAGTATATACAATGTTGATTGCATGACCATGAACATAAACATTTAAAAACGTTTTATAATTCAGAATATTTCGGTGTTATTTCACATCTGGAAGCCCCAATACCATTGATCCATGACCCTGAAGGGTCAGAAGGCTCAATGCTTTAAGGGCTTGAGGAATTTCGATGTTCTGTTATTTGAAAAGAGAACGTATCTGCTCTACATGACCGAGCAGCTATTTCCCAAAGGTGGATTAAAGGAAAGGGTCTTCCATTTCTAGGGCCCCCATAGGCTTGGGAAGAAGTTGTTGGACCTATTGTACAGGGGCCTGGGAATTCAAGGAACCTTCTAAAAACGGTAGAACTCTATAGGTTGTTAAAACTTTAAATAAAAAATATCATTAGGTATGTTGTATAAAGTACCCACCAATTTATCCAACAACACTATTTCATAACCACTTTACATAAAAAAACATATTTTTAAATTTCTTATTTTTATTAATAAAAATTGTATTTAGCCAATTATGTTTATTACAATACATCCCAAATCATGAAAAAAAAAAAATAAAAGCTTCTAAACAGTTAAGTGTAGTCATTTTTGAGAAAACACGAGTTTGACAGGATAGAAAATCACATAATATTTTAACATAACTTCAGGTGAATCTCAAGTTTTTGTTTAATAAACCTCATTTTAATTAATGTTGGCTTAAAGCTTATTAAAATAGGAAGTTTTTGTAAAAGTGGGGCAAATGTATTACTGTTAGAGGATGATAAAAAAAATCACAAATAATGTATGACTTTTTTAAAACGAAACTTATCTGTGTTTGTCCGTCTATTAATCCTCTTTAAATATTTTTAACAATGACAAACTCAGCTTTCGTTTAAAGTAAATTTTATCTTGTTTACTATGGAGCAATAATTAATTACTAAAATGAAATATTTTTTAAATTATCTTCCTATTCAACCAAAAACATGACTCGCTGAAAAAACACAAATCTTAAATTTCCTTCTGTTCATTATTCCTAGAATTGGTGTCTTGAGGTTTTATTTGTTATATAAATTAGGCCATTATTCACCAACATTTTATTTATTAGCTATTTTATTACGACGTTTCGACCATCACTAGGGCCATTTTCAAGTCTTAGTATTAGGTTTTCCATTCATATTCTGATGCTAAATTCATTATCGACATTAATAATGAATATCTAATGGAGGACTCAATAAGACTTGAAAATGGCCCTAGTGATGGTCGAAATATCGTAATAAAATAGCTAATAAATAAAATGTTGGTGAATAATGGCCTAATTTATATCTTAAATTTACTACTTTACTGCTGGAAATTGAACAATTGTTTCAATGTTTTTTTTTAGATCTTGATGTCTACTATCAACATTTTAAATATTTTTCTCTAATTTCAGGACACTCTGTACAAAAAAAAAAATACACTTAGAGATGATAAATTGATACACTGCAAGTTAGGAGGCTGGACTGGTACCAGTTCAAGTATGTGGGAACGATGCCCATTTTTACCTTATTTCTGTTAGAATAAGGGCTGAAGAAAATTAATATTTTTCGTAAACCTAGTCAGTAGGCAAAAATAGATAAATCATAGTATAAATAAATAGCAAAAATAAATAAATTGATATACTGTCTGCTTATTTTTTTATAAAAGATTTGTTTTCTTGTTCTCTCTTTTTCGTTCCTAAATTTCTAATTCAACAAAATAAACACTTGTAATTTATACTGTTTTTTAATCATTTTTATTTGGACGTTTCGGGGATGCTTTGTTTCCTTCTTCAGAATATGATGTGCTATAATATTGAGTTAGTTCTACAACGAGTTTAGTGAATGATCGAACATTATTTCTTATGAAGAAAGAGTGTTTGATTATTTTTCACTCTCAATTTAACAAACGTTCGTGTTTTTAAAAAATCACTTATTATAATTACATTTTTGATGGAGCTGAACTTTTAAGCACGTGTTCGTGAATTTCAACCTAATTTTTAAAGTTTTTAATGATTTATAAAATACACCAAGAAGAAAGAATATTTGATCATTGAACTAACCCAATATTAGAGTTTATTATTTACTGAATAAATAAACAAAGCTTTATCGAAATGTCCAAGTAAAAGAAAAAAAACACTATAAATTAAGTGTTTATTTTGTTTAATTAAACCAATGGACAAAAATTGAGATAAACATAATAATTAATGATGAAAGTTCAAGATTGAATTGAATCTTACAGTGACCGGCTGGGAGATAAGTGCTGGGATTTCTTTAAGCCCTACTTTGCCTTTCACATAGGAGTGCCAAAGCATGGCTCAGAGTTTCAGAAGCTGAATGTGGGACAAGTATTTTTCTTCTTTCTATTATTATTTTAATATTTATTTGTTTTCTTAATATTATTATGTATTTATTTAACGTTTTTATTTAAATATTTTTCTTCTTATACTGTTTCATTTAGTATTTTAATTTGTATATATGAATGTTCACGTAGAACTATTATACAACTGCCATTGATGTGACAGATTGTACTAATATTCTTCTAATAAAAATCTGATAAAGTAAAACAATAAATTTTTTTTTATTGAGAAAAAAAATACATTTTGCCTCAATTAAGGGCATTGAGTATTTGGGATGTTAGAAACAATCATACCATATATACAATAAAATAAAAACAATAGAAAGTTATGAAAAAAATAAATAAACTTGAAATAAAAGAATAAATCAAACATGAGACAACATTAAATATATATATAACCAAAATTAAATAAATAAAATTAAAAAAAATTGAAAACACATTCATACTTATTTACAAAAAAATAAAATTAGATAATCACACACATACACATTCTTTATTCAACCATGTCATGAGTTGTTAATAAATATCAATAAAAAAATTAATTTCTTGAATTCATAGTATGGACAGATAAATATAATATTACACCGGGTTATTTTCTTCGTTACTCAAGAAGTCAGTAAATCTCATGTGTCCGGTGAGCTCTTTGAATAGACACCATCTTTCTAGATTATTTCTCCCTCCAAGACATCAGAAGAATTACAGCCCTTTGCGGTAGCCCAACTGCTCACAGAGCTATGCAGGGAAATCTCTTTTGGTATGTCCGTTCTTTATGATGAAAAAAAACAACAGAAGAAATTCTATGCTCTGTAATATCCTTTGAAATATTTTCATTTAATGGGAAAAAAGTATTTCATTTATTTTATTCTTTTGTTAATATAAATTTCAAATGTATATATATATATATATATATATATATATATATATATATATATAATATATATATATATATATATATATATATATATATATATAGTTATTCACTATTGAAATTCGTAGATACTGTCCTGAAAGTACTCGCCTGTACCAGGGGACCACTGGGGAGATTTAGCACTATATCTATTATTTTTTTATCACGAAGTAGATCACAATATACTCCTTACCGAACTTAAAAACATCTCCTTCTCTTCTAGTGTCCTTAAATGGTTCCAATCCTTCCTCACCAGTTGCTCCTAGTATGTTGTAGTCCCTAATAATCCGCCATCATAGTCTCAATCCTTGTCCAGAGGCGTTCCCCAGGGGTTCTCCTTATCTCCCATCCTGTTTTCCATCTATATCAATGACCTTCCTGCCTCTATCCTGCACTGTCAATACCATCTGTATGCCGATGACGTCCAAATATACCTTTCCATAGCTTCCAGAAGATATAGACAGAATCTGTGCTTGGGCAAACCGCAATAAGCTCATCCTAAACGCCGAGAAGATGAAAGCTCTCCTTATCCCCCGCACTCACAAAATCCAGTCATGTACCTCCCAATCTTCTCCTAAAGAATTCATCTATTTCATTCCAAACTTCCGTTAAAAACCTTGGTGTTATTTTTGTTCAAACCCTCTCCTGGAAACCACACGTCTCCCAAATTCCCAGTCGTACTATTTCTACCCTAAAACAGTCCAACCGTCTACGCAACCTCCTCCATACAAAACCCGTAAACTCCTGGTTTCCTCTCTTGTTTCCTCCCATTTCGGCTATGGTTGTATGGTATACAGTAGACTCTCGAGCGAACTCGAAGCCAAACTTAAACGTCTATGAATTGCTCGATACTCATTATCTTCTGGATCTCAAGAGATACGAATATTACCGGATATTACGCCGAGTTGAAGTGGCTCCATCCATCCTACCGCCGTCAGTACTTCCTTGTTACCTTCCTATACCAGAGCATTAGAAATCAGCGACCATCTTATATTCTTCAGAACCTACAATTCAAATCCTTAATTCAATCCCGTCCCACCAGATTCCGTAGATCTGACCTCTATATCCTCCTCTTCAAAATGTTGCGTTTCGCATTGCAGATCCTCATTTAAATCTCTCCTTTTTAAGCACCTACTCCTTTCCCAATCCGACTGATCAAGAAATAAAGAACTTCTTAAGACCCCCAGAAACCATTTTGTTTACTTACGTTATTTTATTTTCCTTTGTTTAGTCTATATATACATAAGTATGTATGCTTTTGTTTTGTTCTTTTTTCTTCATATATTTTTATTTTTAATAAGATATTATTTTGTAAGTATTTAATTTAATGTATGGCCACACAGGCATTTTTCAGTATTTATACTTTGCTCTAAAGGGACAACAGTCCCAGGATAATAAAAATATTTTCATTTCATTTCATATATACTGTCATTTGGACACATAGAATCGTATGCAAAACAATTATATAACAGCGAAATTATTGCTAAACCAAACTAATAGGGTGTAAAAAAAATTGGCTGTTTTATCAAATTCAAGATTTCAAAAGACTGTAAATATTTTAATACTTACCAATAGTTTTTAATTCCTTTTGGGCATTATCTAAGCTTGTTTAATCCCATTAGACTTCTTCAAAAAATCCCTCAGTTTAGGTATTTCCTTCAGAGAAGAAACATGACTGTGTCCTACGAAATTCTCTTCATTCTAAGGTATTACTGGAAAAACAATTTCACAGCCGCTGAAGTAACTTGTGAAACTGTTAAATAAGACGGAGAATGTCCTAGACCATAAGAGTTGTTTTGATAAATTCAGTAATGAAGATGCAACGTTGGAAAGGAAGAAGGGCTCTGGACAACCAATAATGGACATTGATGAGGTTCTGAAGGAAGCTGTTGAATCAAATCCGTCCACGAGTACTTGCGAACTTGCCAGGGAGTGTATTGTGATGAAAGATTCTGTTAGGGGCCATCTACTCTCCATGGGGAAGGTGAAAAAGAGCAGTAGACTGATCCCTCATGAACTTACTCCTCAGCGATCAGCTAAGAGGTTAGAAATTTGTGAAAATTTATTGAAAAACGCTTCTGATATGAGACTCCTGCCTCATCCACCATATTGTCCAGACCTCGCACCATCGGATTACTACTTATTTAGATACATGACCCATTTTCTTCAAGTGAAAAAATTTGATAGTTTGTAGAAGTTGAAATAGCGGTCCAAGAGTTCTTTGACAGCAATTCCAAAAAATAGTATCAGCATGTGATCGAGCAATTGGGCAGGAGATGGCTATTGATGGTGGATAACAATGGACTATACTTTGAATATTAACTATGTTTTCAAAGAAAAAATAATACAAATATTTGGTTGAAAAAAGGTCATTTTTGTTTTTATATAACCTATTATTATTTCATTATTAATGATACAGACAGCTGATGGAAAATACCAAAAACAAGCAACAAAAATACAAACCGTGTGATAACCATTTATATACTTCTTTATCCTGTAGTTTGTGAAATGTCTACATTTAGATTTTTAAGGGAAAACTGTTCTGAACATGTGGCTAATAGAGAAAAGCTTACTGATAGAGTAAAGTAAATATCAAATCACCTAGTTTTTTATAAACAACAAGAACTGAATCTCAACTTATTCGCCAACAATCCTCAACTTAATCAAGAATCTAAATGTTGTTAACTAAGAATGTTTTTACAGCAAACATGGTATAAACCATGTTGTATTTTTTTTTTTTACCTTCAGTAAAGATATCCACGTGCTTGGAGTGTATATGTATATTCCAGACACAATTGTCTTCAAAGGAAGGAGATATGGCAGAGTTTAGGCAATGCGGTTGGCTGTGATTAAACATTGAGAGATTAATCCCAGCCTTCCGTAACACCTCCCCCCCCCCTCCTCGCACCCCTCCATCCTAATCCGGGTGACGGACTAAATTGGTGTCGGTCTATCCAGCGGTGTAGCCACCATATTGCCCTTCCTATATAACATGTGTACCCAGGTACCCTCATGTTCGCGGTCATGTTCGTAAACTCTGCAGATTATGAACCTGTAGATGAATTCATTGAGAAAATGATTTTCAACTTTCATTTTTATTTTTGTAGTAAAAATGATATAATACATTTTTTTTTTTGGAAAAAAAAAGTTATAAAAAATCAACTATAATTCCACTGCATAAGTATAACTCTGTATTACTTATTTAATCAAGCGAAAATTGCTAAAGACGAAATATATAATATTGCTTTCTTAAGAAATTAAATGATAATTTTTCTCTACAACATTGACTTATCAGAATGTTGAAGTATTTAACAGTGTTATAAAAACGGCTATTACATTTTTTTTATCGAATAGTGTTTAACAGTAATCTTCGGTGTATAAAGGTCATTTGTGTATCACAAATTCCAGAGATAAATTTTGTGTTACAATCTTACAATTTCAAAAATCAAATCTTATTTAATTTGGACTAGTAATTAGAATTGAGAGCTCTGGAAATAAAGTTTTGAAACGACTAAAGGAAAATGTTTAATATTGAAATTTTTATTTGTTTATTTGGTAGTAATACGGCTGAGTTGAAGAAAATGTCGTAATTTATGTGGTTAATATATATAAACCACATATATATACAGATATATTTAGAAAATAACTTTATTCTGGGACAAATTTCCATGAGAATAACAAAATAGAACCAAATTAAAAGATTACATCTGGCCTAAATAAAAACAATAGAAAAAAAGTAAAGAAAACATTAGGTAAAAATGCTATATATAAAACAAATAAAACTATATACAAAACACTTAGTGTTGCCCAAAATCGGTCAAGACCAAAGTCACCTAACCTTTGCAAGATTAAGACCAGGACTGGTAAAAAATTTATTTTTTAAATATAAAATTAAGACAAAATAGTTACTAATACTTGACAATCTTAGTTACTGTATGTCAATAATTGGTATAACCCATATACTTTTGCATTTACTTCCTCTAATTTTTCATTCGGGCTTAGTTAGGTTTTTCCTATCTAAAAAATTACAGAAATATCTCCATCTAAAAATAGTAATAATCTAATAAGTAACTGCAAAACTGTAGTGAGACTCTTGCGCAAGACCAAGACCATGACCAAGATTGAGTTTGCAAGACCAAAACTCGTCTCGATCTCGCATTTGGGTAACACTTAAAACAATTACAGTGATAAAACAGTATAAATATACACTTTTAAGAAAGCAATAAATAAAAAATAAACATAAATTAAATTTTTCCTTAAAATAATCACTGTGTTGCTTTTGAGAAAAAAAAAAGCTGAACCTGACAATATAGAGTGCCTGAGTAATATTTAAATACATCATTATTTAATTGCTGAATACTATATGAATTGATATAATATTTAAATACATCATCGTCATTTCTTAACGTAACGATAGGCAAAAATTTAATGGTATATAAAAAAATAGTTATAAACAAACAATGGATGCGTTCGGTGGAATCAAGAATAGGAAAATGTTATCCCTATAGGAAAATTACTGCCCCTAGCAAAGAACAGCATTAATATTTTGTAATAAATGTATAATTTTGAATGGTAAGAAACTATCTGACTGTTTTTGGGATAGAAATTGGAATAAAAAGGTTTTGAATGTGGATATGGAGGGGAATGCCGAATTTTGATAGAGAGGGATTTCCAGAAATTGACAGAGCGAGCAATAAAAGAGTTGTGGAATGAGACAAATCTGTAAGAAGGCATGTAAACGTTAGAAGGTTGAGATCTTGTGGAAAGGAAATGGACTGAGGATATATATACGAAAATATAGTCTCCTTCTTTGGTCAATCAAAGTTTCTTTTATTAAATAAATTTACATATCGTTTTTTTAGCTTCTTAGGTAAAGTAAGGTTAGGAACGTTCTTTACAAAGGAGATATTAAAAATCTGCTAGAATTATTATATTCAAACAATTTTTTGAAATATTAATTTATTTTATAAAAAAACTGATATACATATTTTCCGAATTACTAAAAAAAAAATTAAATGATCAAATATTCAATTAAAATAATTCAAAAAATCTTAATCTTATGATAAACTATATCTTAATGCCTATTAAAGTAACAATAAAAATTAAAAATAAGAATATACTTTTTTGTGAAAGCGAAATACCGATAATTATATCGCGCTAAATTAACTTAGCAGATAGATTGCTTGCTTTCTTCCCCCTCGATACGATGGGACAGTGTGCTAACATTGGTGCTGATAAAGAGACAAAGATACGATACTTGCCCAGAGTGGTCCAATCTTCCAATTGGATCCCTCTGCCACTCTACTTTCTCTTCATTATTCTTGTATTTGTCTCGGGAAACCTTTTCCTAACTGTATTTGTTACTTTATATTAACTTTATTGGACTGGTTGCATCTAAGAGGACTCGTGAGTAAGTGATTAATCAAAAGTCACTGCAATAGAATTGCACATTAGAGAAAGTGCAACTTTGGTCAAATCAAGTGTGGTATATTTTTGTAGATAATTTGGTTTGTGATTATCTTGATATTCAATTCTACCATACAAAGATGTAATCGAATTTACAACTTTTATAAATAAAAAAATCATACAATTTTGAAGGAGAGTCTGAACATAAATAATCATCCTTTTGTTTTTGACGTGTGTGTGTATATATATATACAGAGTCGACTGCAGTTTACTAAAAATAATAATAAGGTGCTTGAAAAAGAAATAAAAATAAGGTCAAATGATGTTTTGATAGAATGAGAAGAAAATAAGACTATTCGTGGAGTTTAGGAGAAAAAAGGAAAAACAACATTTTTTATTTAATTAAACAATCACTTAATTTGAATAATACTCTACATAAATAAACAATTTTTAAAAAATGTCTATTGATTTTTTTTTTTAAAGAAAACCAATTTTCCTATATATCCCAAAAAATGAAATATTCAAGAATCAAGAAAAGTAAATTTAATTTAAATATAAATATTTATCATGATGTAGAGATGGTTGACCGTTAATATAATATGAGAAGGAGTTAGTCGAGGGTGCGGTCAAATAAATAAAAAAATTTATAAATTATTTATTATTTAAATTATTAAATTATAAATTATTTGCCACAATTAAAATAATTAAAATAATATCAAGGCAAATAATATAAAGGCAAAAATTAAAATAATTTATATATTTTAATTTTTTTATTTATTTGACCGCACCCTCGACTAACTCCTTCTCATAAATATTTAACTTTGTTATTAATTAATAGTTAAATTAGTCGAAGAACGCAAAAAATTCGAAACTATATGTGAAAGAATGGATAAATCATGAACACTAAAAGCGCAAGACGAACAAGCGTCAAAAAGTTCTAGAATTCTTAAAATCGGTAAAATTTTACAAAAGAATTTTAAAATAACGTTTTTTCCCAATGATACTGTCGAGCAAAAGGCAACAAAAAAAAAAAAAAAAAAAACCGTAATTTCTCATACCAGAATGATAAAACTATATTAAAAAATGGAAAGTTTAAAGCCTAAAATATAATTACATATTCATGAAAAATGTATAACGTGATATAACGGTGATATGAGAGCTATCTTTGTATTGAGAAAGAGATATTGTTAAGGTTGGCGTGTCGAAAAAATATCCAAGGCTACGATCTCGCAGGATCTGAAATGGATGCCATTTATTTTTACGATTCCAGTTATTGCATCGGAGGATATGCCACGTAAGAACATTTGTCTTTCTGCTAGCGATCTATGGTACTAATGTTCCTTCAGGCGTCAATGCGAGATTTGAAACTTGATAGGCGTCAGATTTATTGTTCGGGAGTAATATATTCTCTGAAGAATGAGAATATTTTTTCTTGAAAAAATTGTAGATTTTATGACTTGTTTTCTATATTGTTTCCCTTGTTCTCACACGTTATTCCTAGACAATGTGTAATTCTTGATTGCTTCAAGAAGCTCTAACAAGTAAAAGAGCCAATTTTTTATTTGTTATATAAATCAGGCCATCATTCACCAACATTTTATTTATTAGCTATTTTATTATTACATTTCGACCATCACTAAATATTTCACTAAGATATTCACTAAATAACTAAATAAGACCATTTTCAAGTATTATTGAGTCCACCATTAGATTTTCATTATTAATGTCGTATTAATTTGTTCAGTGAAAATTTATGTTGCTATTTAAGAGTTTCTCCTACGTCATTTCTGGAGGGAATGACATTAATAATGAAAATCTAATGGAGGACTCAATAATACTTGAAAATTGCCCTAGTGATGGTCGAAACGTCCTAATAAAATAGCTAATAAATAAAATGTTGGTGAATAATGGCCTAATTAATATAACAAATAAAACCTCAAGACACCAATTTTAGGAATTAAGAACAGAATAAAAGAGCCTACTTTTTATAGGTATTTGAAAACATGTTTTCTTGTCATCATTGATAAATAGATTATTTATCTAAGATATTTTACTGATTTAATCTAATCTAATTTGATGATTAGTGAGATTTCTCTTCATAATCATCAAAAGTTTATGATGCCTTATTGCGATAACCCAATCATCATCAATGAATATAAATTTAAAATTTTTGTAATTACCTAACGGTTCATAATTAATATTTAAATGTGCTGATGTATCTAAAGCCATTTCTAAAATGATGAGTAACTCAATTATCTAACTTAACCCTAAGCCTAATTTTTGTATTGCTATTTTTACCGATAGCAGATGGAAAACATAAAAAAGCATGAAATCAGATTATGAAATAGAAAACTGTCCCTTTAGAATTCTGAGAAATGTCCCTTTAGAATAACAAAATACTACATAATTAAAATACTCCATCTGGCCTAAATAAAACAATAACAAAAAAAAAGAAAAGAAAAGTAAAGAAAATATTAGTTAAACAAGCTGTATATAAAACAAAAATAAATCTTTATACAAAACATTTAAAACTATGACAAGACACTTGAAACTATGTACAGTATGAAAAATTGTAATTATACAATTTAAAAAAAATAAATAAAAATACATTGAGTTTTTCTTTAAAATAATCTCTCTGTTCTGCTAACAAAGGAAAGACGAATCTGACAATATAAAATGTCAGAGTATTTAATTAATGAATGATATGTAAACACATCATTATCTTATTGTAACTGTAGCTAAAGATTCAGTTGCATAAGAATAAAAAATAATAAGAAAAACACTAGTATAGGAAAAACATTTAAATATTTGTTTTCCATAGTTTGTGAAATGTCAAAACGCACCTTAGAATAAAATTAAATTAATGTATTCGTATTTTTTAGAACATATTCTCAAAATTGTTGAAAATAGCATTTTATTTTAGGTATATAGATAATTTTTAAAAGCGGATCTTATTAAACTAAATTATGTTGGGAATTTCAGAAAATTATGAGAATTAGTTCCAGGAAAACGGAAGATGGGGAGGAGAGAGAGACAGAGATGACTCTGTCTGAGTTTGGTATCTCTGTAGGAATTTGGATGAAGGAATTTTCCTAATTAAGGTAGAAACTTACCATCTTCTTTTGAATAAGTTTTTTATTTTTTAAATTAAATAAATCTAAGATCTCGTTTATATATATTTTTTTGTTTCAAACCCCTGCTAAAAATCATAAATTTTTTGTTCATGAGTTAGGGCCAGATATTTAGATCTATTCATTCAGTATTTGTGATTATTTTTCATGAATATGATTTCAGATTAATCTTCATCGAAAACCTTTTAGGTTGGGACCTTTGCTACAAATGGCGAACTGTGTTGAGATGTTCATTAAGTAATTATTGCAATCGTGGAGATACGCTCATTAAACACAACTATTACATCTCATAAGAACCTTCACTGAATGAATTTTTTCAACCACTGTGTCCCTAAACATTCATCGGAAATAATGTTGCCCATAATCGGTCTTGGCCACCTAACTGTTGCAAGACCAAGACCAGGATTAGTAATCCTAAAAATCGATTTTTTTGAATAAAAATGAAGGCAAAATAGTTACTAATACTTGACAATCGCAAGGGTCTCGTTGCGCAAGACCAAGACCATCACCAAGACTGAGTTTTAAAGACCAAGACTCGTCTCGGTCTCGCATTTGGGCAACATTAATCGTAAATGGTTCAGTAGATTTTGAAAATAAAGAGTTATGAGAAATACAATGAGAAGATATTCTATACAAAATAATACTTATTCTATTTTTTTATGGGAGACGAATAATAATAATAAAAGGCTTTGCAAAGCCGAAGGTTCGATACCGACACCGCCAATCTCTGTCCACAAACCACCTTCCACCGAGGTTTCGAGAGAAAAGGGAGGCCAAATAATGTTTTTTGTTTCCTTCGAAAAACTAATGAGGGGAAAGTTGCGTCAACAAATTTCGAGGGAACACATTTTTACGGGATTATGGATTTTTGAAGAGTGCAAAGATTTTCAGTCTGTTTAGACAAAGAAAGAAAAGGGAAATTTAAATCACAGTTAGGAAGCGATTATCAGGTATAATGATGATGATTATAAGGTTGAGGTAATAGATTAAATAAATTTGAATACTTCAATATAGGTATTCTTTTCATTAATATTATTCTTAGATTTTTATTAATTTATTGTTTTAACTTTCCATATCAATTTGCATCTGTCGACCACTGTTAACAATCAGAAGATAGTGTGATTAAAGTAATGGAACTGACATGTCAGACAAGGGAAGAATAGCACCTCGAAGTACCTCTTCCCTGGCTTGAATCAATTGCAATGGTTTGTTAAGGAAGGAGGTCTCTCATCCAGCTCCTTTTTAGTCTTCCCCTTGTATTGATGGGCCAGTCAACTGAAGCCATATCTTAGATTAGTATGTCCGTGTAAGTTGTTGTAAAATCGTTTGTAAAGAGTTCTTATGTGTTGGTCAACTGTAGGCAGAAGCAAGTCGATATGTAAGATTTTGTTCGGCACGTACCAAAGGGATTTAGTCATAAGTCGTAATATTTTTTGTTAGAAAGTTTGAAGTTTGTGTAAATGGTTCTTTTTCGCTATACCGTATATTTGTGCGGAGTAAGTTCATATTACTTTAAGTAAGTATATAAATACTAAATTTCTCTCTCAGTTCTAGTTTTGAAGATTTGGAATTAACTGAGTAAAGTAGTTTGAGTCGTCTATTCAGGGTCTTCCGTTTCATTTGGACACGTGGGTCCCATGTCATCCTTCTGTCAAAGGTAAGACCAAGATACCAAGGTAGTGGAGGGCAGATATATTTTCGAAGTGCAAATTAAATATTTTTCGATTTATCCTGATTTAATCGAATTTTCCATAATTTGTACCAGTCTTGTAATTTATCTAAATATAATTTATTACTTCTTAGAATTATGATTTTAAATTCCAATTTTCTTAAAATTTTAATTTTAGCAACAAATTTAAGTTTTGTTGACTTAATCACGGCTATAAAAGTTTTATCTGTGACTAATACGTTATTTCCAATCGAAAATAATGCTCAATGAAATTTGTCCTCCTAGACTAGACACTGTGCTTCAGCAGATGCAATACATTTTATTTTTATTTTATTTTTTATTTATAATATTTACAACTGTATTAAGAAAGAATACATTAAGTAAATGTGGTAATAGAAAGTAAAAACATGAAAACATTTGTTGAGAAACTACCCACTAGCAGCACTATAAAAAAAATAATGTATTTTCGATAGGAGATCTCGAGGCCATCTTCTTTTCAGACGCCTCGGAGGGTTAACAGAGATCGAATAGGAAGCAAGGTTAGAAACGAGAGTGTTCTGATAGTTCTGAAGTTTATTATGAAAATGAAAGGTATCTGGATTGGGCCGATTCGGTAGATGCAAAACTTCAAAAACGAAAAACAAAAACACTAGTATAGAGATAAAACCATTTAAATACTTGTATTTCCGATAGTTTGAAATTTTTTTTTACTACCAAATTATGAGTACTTATTTAAATATTCAATTTAAATTTATTTTTTAAATATTCCATTCATATATATGATAATTATAATAATGCTTTGAAATCAACATGGCGGTAACTAGGACAGTACATAACAAGGACTAACAGGGGACTTACTAAATCTGTTCGTTAGCAACTGTGCGAGGCTGATTAATCGTTGAATAACTTAAGATTGTTTGCTTAGCCAGGCAGTGGCTGTACACTGTCGATCGCCTCCCTTCGTTAGGCTTTAGACTCTGTTTGGTCTTCCCTTCTGGAATACCTAACATCTTACAATGTTTTTCAGGTTGGTTATAATATTCCGTTTGATTTAAAACGCATTTATCAGTGGAATAAACAATATATAGAAGAAGAAGAAGAATAGAATTGAATTTATTTGCTAAAGATTATTTTACAATCTTGTACAAATAATACATATATGAATATATATATGAGTCTAGTTTATCATAACTGCACATTGACTTATTATAAAAACAATAACTAAACAATAATACTTCATTACATTCCAATTAATTTCTATATACATTATCAATAAAACCAAAAAAGAAAAAGAAACACATAATTAATTGAACTGACCAACAATTATCCTTAGTCATAGCATTTGGTTGGTGTGTGGAACATCAGAGCTTAAGGAATCCAGTGAATTGCACGCTGACATTATGAACCAGTAAATTTTATTAAGTTTCTCTATGCTATCGATTCGAAGTATGTCTTGTATCTTATTTACATCACTTGGCGCAGAGAGAAATGCTCGTAAATGTTTTTGTCTGTTGTCTGTTAGCTTTTCACAGTACAGAAGGATATGGAACAGACTGTTAGTAATGAATTGGTTACAGAAAGTGCAGGTGTAAATATTAAACATCTATACATCAATTATACATATTCCATGTCCATAAATTTTCTGCCATTGTGACAGCTAGGATTTAAACCATACCATTGACTTGACCTGTACAACTCGTTAAGGAATTTGGGTTGAGTACTTTGTAAGAAAGTACAATTTCTTCATCAACGGTCTGATAAGGAGGTGATTTGACCGAGATCAAGCCTATTCTACACGTTTTCTCTTCAATTAATTGTTTAAACAAGAGGATAACCAATTAATAGAGCCTGGGTGACTTGTAAAATACTCCATGGTAGAGATCGTACCAATGAGCAGACTTATCAAGCAATTATGACACAATATCGACTTCCACCATGTTTATTTCATTAGAACACCAATGTGTAAATACCAAGCATTTGTAGATGTTTGGAAATTTTTGGTACTTATGGGCTTGGCAAGGGTGCAAATTTACTTTATCAGAATGTTTTCTTATACATTTTAACATTCATGTGTGCATAACCAATAAATTAATAAGTGTTGGAATTTTTTATTTACTTTTTATAGAATTGAATATATTTTATTATCCGTTTTTGTAACGTATAATGCATCTTCTTCCCTGTTTCTTCAGATCAACTCAATTCCCACTTTGTCGATCCTGACTCATACTGTATTCCTGTCATGCTTTGATCATTATTAACAAAGTTATTGATGTTAATACAATAAATTTTATTCCTTTCAACTTATTACTTTCCTACCAATACAATGTAAGGAAAGTATTGCAATCGGGTCAAATTTCCGATATGCGGTTTTCAACGAATCTATACGTTTCAGAGTCCGAAAAACACATTTTTAGCCATTGTTCTGTCTGTCTGTCTGTGCCAAGAATTTCTAACTACTGAACTGATTTTGTTGCTTCTTTTTTTATTTTTTAGTGTTTTCACTACTGATGCCGGTGACAGAAATTCGGTGCGCAATAGCTTGCGCGCAATAAATGAAAAATATGTTTTTCTATAGACTGTAGCGCAAAAACGGCTCTAACGATTTTAATGAAACTTTCTTATAATGTTCTAATAATTGTCCTTTCAATTTTCGTATATAGACTAAATTCCCGAGAAAATTCAGAAAAAAAAGTTATAAAGAAAAGAAAAATGTTATGGGGCCTAACTTCCTAAGTATATATTATGCAGTAAAATTTATAATAAAACTTTTGAGAGATAATTAAATTCCCTACAACACTTTATAAAACTCGTTCATTTTGGACAGCTATTAACGAAGTTACAGTTATTCAATTAACAATGTAAGATTACGGGTTCATATGCTGGTGTCGGAAAGGGGTGAATGAGAGAATAAAGATGACTAAGTGAAAGTAAGAAAATCTGTTGCCCGCATCACACAATCTTCACTATTTCTTCTACTTTTAACAGAAATTATTGTTTAACAATACTAAGCTATGGCAAAAAGTTTTTGATCAGCAATATTAGTGAGTATTGAAATTTCTACATTGATCTACCTTAAGCCAGTTTACATTGCTTTAGTTTATCAAATAAATCGTAGTGAAATCTTTAGTTTAATCAATTTTAAGGAAAACAAATCTAGTTCAATTTTTTTTTTGTTTCTTCATGAACATATGTAAAGAAATAAAAACTTGTCTGAAATAGGTAGGAAAGTCGTGTGAGAAAACAACCAGATTTTAATACTTGTTTTTGAATACAACTAACACCAGAAATATGATCAAAACAGTTACGTAAAGCATTATATATCCTGGTCTTAAAAGAGAAAAGAAAAAAAACCTGTACCGCTATAACTCATGAAGGGTCTTGGGTATTTAAGGAAAGTACTGTTTCTTAGTCAACGGTTGTGCAAGGAGATGATTTGACTGAGATCACGCTCAACCGCTAGATTTTTCCCCTTAGGAGGGTCTCGTAATGCAAGGGTTGCCTCACGACTAATGAAACAGAAAAAATAATATAATATTTCTGCCATGAGTCGGGATTCGAACCCAGGACCTTGAGCATTGGAAGATCAGTACCCTATTATTGAGCTAACCAACTCCATCCTTATCTTAGGCGAGGCCTGCAAAAAAATTTTAGTTTTTGTTCTTACAGGCTTTTGCAGTTTGGCTGTCGGTATATAATATTTAAACGTCTGACAAGGATCAAACAGGTGGCATTTCTCACCTTAACGAGAGTAGCCCATAAAGAATCCTATTCATTGCTTTTGCTATTTATTACCCTTAATATTATTTATAATCCTTATAAAGATACTTGAAATTCTAAAGCTCATTGTAATGGAAAATTTTATAGTCGAAAGGATATCCGTGCTATTAAATATATTTTATAGTCTGTCATCCTATAGATCGTGGCACGAGAAAATCTTTCATACGTCCTGGATTTCTTATTTAACCTCAGAATATTAAAAAATAAGACAATTCGAAAATAAATTAGGACTATTTTACATTAGTCCGTAGTAGAGACTCTTTTTTATCGAATTATTAACATCCGGCTGAAACTTTGTAAATAGTTGTACCTCATCGTAACCTACAAATATTTTATTTACGAAAACTCTTGGAATTGGGGTGTTTTCAATCTGGAGAGGGGCAAACTTGATCTATTTAATTAGGTACATAAAACTCGTAAATACTCATTTGCTTTCTACTAGTCCGTGGTACAGACCTCTTTTTATCGAATTATTAACATCCGCCTGAACCTTCATAAATAGTTTCATCTCATCGTAACCTACAAATATTTTATTTGCAAAAATTCTCGAAATTGGGGTGATTTAAATCAGGAGATCGGCAAACTTTGTCTATTTAATTAGGTACTAAAAACTCATAATACCCATTTTCTTTTCACTTTAATAGTAGGATAATTTGATCACATAATAGAAAAAAAAGAGGCCTAGAAAAATATTTGTCCTTTTGGCGTGAACTCCATCCCCTATTTAGGTTGGCACTACAACACGTGACGCATCCAGGCATCCTCAATAGCCCTGGAGCCAGGGCCCAAAAATCGACCTGATCGCAGAAGAAGGTTTGATTGTAAATTACGAAAGTGTATGTTATTCTGAATGTTATTCTGAGCCGCTACTTTAAAAAATGGCGACTGATTTAAAGAATATTAGGCCAGTAATTTGAGAATCGAAACGGGAAATCCATTGCGAAAAATGTGGGAAAAGTTTTTATTTTTTAACTTGTATATATAAGTTTAGGCATGTAAAAAACAACATTGCTAACGCAGGTGACCAAGGGAAAACCTACAGCCAAAAGAGTCAGATTTTTTCGATATTGTTTGGGGTTTTCACCTATAAATCCCAAACGATGCATCAAAACGAAAAATGTATTCTTTAATAAATTAAAGAACATTAAATTTTGCGT
This sequence comes from Nezara viridula, assembly GCA_928085145.1. Lineage (NCBI taxonomy): Eukaryota > Metazoa > Arthropoda > Insecta > Hemiptera > Pentatomidae > Nezara > Nezara viridula. The sequence goes on along the minus strand of OV725080.1, from coordinate 22,288,746 downwards.
TAAACGAGTACACAAACTTTAAAATTCGGTTACACAGTAAGATATAAAACCACGGCCAACCAACGCTGAACGTTACTAAATTTGTCAAAAACTGAGAAAAATTACTATAAATGGCCCTGTAACTTGGAAATGAGTTTCCTAAGTGGAAGAACCTATAGAATCAAAGTTGTAGAGCATCAAATTTTGCGTATACTGATTACCAACTGATTTAATGTAAGTCACTGGCTGCGAAAAAAATCGGTAATCTCCCGATGGTTAGAAATTGGTAGTGAAGGTAAACCTGATTTTCAATATTTCAACAGTATGGGTGTCTTTTCTACTGAGTTAGTTTTGTAAAAAATATCGAAAAAATCTGACTTTTTTGGCTGTAAAAAGTTTTCCCCTTGGTGGCCCGCATTAGTAATTTTGTTTTTTACATGCCTAAACTTATGCATATAAGTTAAACTTATAACAAGTTAATAATAAGTTAAACTTATATATACAAGTTAAAAAATAAAAACTTTTCCCATATTTTTCGCAATGGATTCTCGTTTCGATTCTCAAATTACTGGCCTAATATTCTTTAAACCAGCTGCCATTTTTGAAAGCAGCGGCTCTGGAACGGGAGACAAGGTTTTTTTTACTCAGAATAACATACACTTTCGTAATTTACAATCAAACCTTCGCCTGCGATCAGGTCGATTTTGGGGCCCTGGCTCCAGGGCTACAACCAGAAACATTCAGTTTCTGTCCTGCGCTTCCGCCATCCAGTTGTGGACTCCCAAACTCCTTGCATCCTCAGCCAAACCGTCAATCCATCGAAGTCGGGGGCGACCAACTCTTCTCTAGCCATGGATTAGAAGAAGAGAAGTAGAAGAACAAAAAGTCTTTTTATTTATCAAATTACGTACTGTAAATTACAATACAATACAAAATAATATTTTTAGATTTAACACGGAAATCAGACGTGCTACATGGTCTGTTGACCGTCAGAGGAGTCTGTATTTTATAACAAAATTATATTTCAATTCATTTATGTACAACTAATTAATAACAAAATACGAACAATTATATTTAAAATGTAAAAGTTATGTAAATATTTTAATTACAAAAAGAATGGTACTAAAATTCTCCAATTTATTGTTAAATTCTCTGGTGAGCCTTATTCTATAGAAGAAAGCAGACTTGCAGTAATTTACCAATGATATCAAATTGTTTCCATTTATTAAATCTATTACTTGATCCCGAGATAAATTTCTAGATTTTATTCATTTAATTCTATATTCAGAGATTATCTATTTTATTTACGAAAACTCTTGGAATTGGGATGTTTTCAATCTAGAGGGGGGCAAACTCGGTCTATTTAATTAGGCACTACAAACTTGTAAATACCCATTTCCTTTTTACTAGTCCGTGGTATAGACCCCCTTTTTTTATCGAATTATTAACATCCTGAAACTTCGTAAAAGGTTTCATGTCATCGTAACTTACAACTATTATATTTGGGAAAACTCTTGAAATCGGGGCGTTTTCAATCTGGAGGGGAGCTAATTTGGTCTATTTAACTAGGTACTATAGACTAGTAAATACCCATTTCCTTTCTACTTGGACCATAACATAATTTGATCACAAAATTGACAAAAAAGGTGAAATACAAAAATATTGGGCTATAAATGGTCACGCCAAATGGCCCAATATTTTTAAAGTCCAATTTTGTTGACGGTTTTGTGATCAAATTATGTTACGATCCAGGTAGAAAAGAAATGAGTATTTACGAGTTTTTAGTAGCTAATTAAATAGACTAAGTTTGTCCACCTTCAGATTGAAAACGCCCCAATTCCAAGTTATAATGCTCATTGTTCAATTGCGCATTTTTTTTGAATATTTAAAATTTTTAGTTTTTGTTCTTACAGGTTTTTGCAATGTAGCTTTCGATATATTACATTTACAATGTCTGCAAGGTTACATCAATTTACAATTTATTTGATAGATTTATTTGAATAGTAACAATACAATCTGCCAAGGGCGTTTGGTACTATGGCTCTATGCTTATATACAACCTTACTACAAGACCGTTAGTTAAATACACTTTTAAATTTAATCAACCCCCATACCAGACTGAAACGAATAGAAACCGCCCGTCGCTTCCGACTACTGCAGCACTTACTAGACAAACGCTCTATCTTCCAACTATTTACAAAAGGTTCATATATATTACTATAATAAGATCTATTTGGATTTACGGGATCGAGCTTTGGTGATCAATTAAACCACCAAATTCTTCTCGTATCCTATCTCTAAAATCCAAAATATTTCGTAAAATCCTCAATGCTCCCTACTTTGTCACATATAAAATCACCCACAACGACCTTAATGTACCATATGTTTCCGATTGAGCTCAATCCTGATACCTATTCTTCCATAATCAACTTCTGAATCATCCAAACCCTCTTGTTTCCAACCTTGCTTCATCTTCTATCCCTGATAATCCTTGGATGCATCTGAAAAGAAGATTTCTTCTAATATAGAAATATAATTGGAGTACTACCAAAGGGTAGTTTCTCTTCAAGTTGTACATGTCATGTTACTTGTTTCAAATTTACTTGTTGTATTTATCTATTATGCAGTTGTAAATTTCAATAATGAAAAAAAATTAAATTATTTATCGTTTTTTATAAAAAAATGGTTCGTTTAAGACTTTTTCATACCACTGTATGTATCTACCTTGAATCCTTAATTTCAGTTTCACAGTTCTTTTTGTTTTTGATTTTTTTTTTTGGGAGGGAGGAGGGTATTTGGTTATTTAGGCATTTAAGTTTTTGATTTATCAGGATTATCCCTGTATTTAAATGAAGGATTAAAACCATAAATGAAATTTGACTGTTTGGTATGACATTTATTTAAATACTTGTATGGTACAGATTTTGACATTCTGAATTTACATATTTTAATTCGAGTCATATATGACACTAGTTAAAATGAACTCAGCTAAAACAAATGTATTAACTCCCAACTAAACTTCCTAATAGGGATCGAGTAGTGGCAATAAAACGGCTGTATATTAGGAGGGACAGAACACATTACTCCAGTTAGATATGACCGTTTCTGATTTCACATTTGACGGCTCTACGCCCTGGCCTGTCCAATCTGAATAAACCCCGACACCGCCCCACATAATGGAACACTGGATTGAAATTCGCTAATGTTTGTCTCGTTATAAAGCAAAGAGGAAAATCCTGTATCAGATCAGTGTTGACCTTAGGGAATTTTAAAATTAAAATGATATATATTATTATGTATGACAAAATTACTATAATTGTAATAATGTTTATTTACAAAAAATAATAGAAAGAAAATTATAGCAACTTGAAATAATTTACGTGCGCTTGGAATCAGCTGCCTATCACAATTCCATTCTCTATCAACCAATACACCTTTCTGAGCATCTGTAATATAATATACTAGTTGGCACGTGCGAAAAATTCGCAGACAATTTTGTTTAATGAAGAAATAGCAAAATAATATGGAAATAAGTAGTCCCTATGTATTATGTAAGAAAGGAATTAATATGTTTTCCTTAGTCGATTACAATATTCCATTTAACATAGTAGACCAAAATATATGTACAAATTGCTTTGCTAGGGCCAATTTTTAAACGCTGACTGGAAAGATAATAAAAGTAATAAAGACAAAATAATGCCTCGATTATAGGATATTCTAAATTATTGAAAAAAAAAATGTAAGAGCAACCAAATGTCTTTAAGAAATAATAAAGTTAATATAAAAGCTAGTTCTGCGCATGCGTTAGCCCTAGTTAAACATACGTCAGGTCGTCTCTTAAAAAATCTCAATTATCAGTGGCAGTATACAAGCTTAATGTGAACAATTAGTGTTATCAGTTACATTAACAATTACGTTTGATACTGGACAAAAAAATAAGGTGAGTAATCACTTATTTACAACACAAGAGTGAACAGTGTAAATAGACCTTAGGTTAGTTAGATAACGGCCAGCCATAATACACATCGTTAATCTGACTAGTGGGCTGGAGCCCTTCGTCGGAAGCAGACCTGCGCTCTCCAAGCGCGCGTCTATATTTTCGTCTTCAATAAAAATATATTTTTTTCATCGCCTCACTTTTATCAATTTTTCTTTTAAAAAATTAATATGAAATGCGATATTATCACATGCTAATGTCGAGTAAGGGCAAAAACACTAGGTCCAGGAGCCTCGATACTACAATTAGTTCTCCCATTAAAAAAAAAGACAAGGCATTCGAAAAGAAACACTCCACCAGCCACACCAGGCAGCTCCATAAAAGAAGTTGAACCCCAACCTGGCTCCTCACAACAACCTAACAATTATGAGACAACTCAAGCTATGGGCGAAGAATCGCCGTTTTTCACTTCGAATCCATTTGAAGTGCTTTCAAATATAAATAACGAACAAATTGAAGCAGCATCAACCCCCAGAGAACCTAAACCCCCACCAATATTTGTTAGAAATATTAAAAATTTTCAATTGATGTGTCATCAATAGAATAATCTGGTAGGTTCAGGAAAATATTTATGCCAAAGCCGCACCAATGACACTAAATTAATGCCCGACACTCCAGAAACTTACAGAAAAATGATAAAATATTTATCTGACACCAAGGCTGATTACCACACGTATCAACTGCGTCAAGAGAGGGCGCTCAGGGTCGTTATCAGAAGACTGCACCCATCTACGCCAACAGATGCTATAAAAGAAGAGCTCATGGGTATGGGATTCCATGTTCGCCAGATAGTGAACATATTCAAGGAGGATAAAGAACGGCCTGGAATAAAAAATAAAATACCTCTTCCACTATTCTTCGTTGACCTTGACCGAACACCCGATGTCGAAAACATCTACAAGGTCACACGCCTTTATTATACAAGCGTTGTTGTAGAAAAGCCCTACAGCAAGCGCGACATCGTTCAATGCCATAACTGCCAGGCTTATGGCCATACGAAACGGTATTGTCATCACATTCCTAGATGTGTGAGGTGTGGTGAGCAACACAAAACAGAGGACTGTAGGAAGTCAAGAACTTCACCTGCAGTATGCGCTTTATGCCACCAAGGACACCCAGCCAACTACAAGGGTTGTCAAACATACAAAAATTTAAAAACACGAATGTACGCAACGCCTAGAGAAGAAGGGACATCCAGGCCACCAAGACAACCCTCTAGAATAGTGAACGGAAGAGTGTCCTATGCTCAGATGTTCAAAGGAGACACTGTAAACTCTCAATCTCAGGCCCTGCCACAAGAACCTAAACCTCAAGAATTCACACATCAACCTCAAGACCCATATCCCTCCATCCCGAACGTAGGTTAAATACTCATACATTCATTCCTCCTCCTTCCAATTCCACTGACCTCACAAGCCTACTGACATCTTTCCTTTCCGAATTTAGATCTCTCATTACCCCTCTTATTTCGCTACTTACCAATGTTATATCCAACCTCATTCCACTGCCAAGAAATCCATAAATGTCCTCAACCAAATTCCTCTCCATTCTCCTTTGGAATGCGAATGGTATTCGGAACCACATCAACGAACTGACAATCTTATTACATGACAAAAACATCGACATAGCACTAATAACTGAAACTCGACTAACCAACAAACGACAAATCAACGTTCCCGGCTACAATATTTATCGAACCGACCATCCTGATGGAACAGCACATGGTGGCACTGCCATAATTATCCATAGATCCGTTTCCCATCATTTGTTTCCCTTACCAAGCCATAATTTCCTACAACCCACAGCCGTAATAATCCAAACACCCCTTTACCCAATAACCCAGTTGCGGCATATTCCCCGCCTAAAACACCCATTTCCGAATCCCAAATAATTTCCTTCCTGAATTCCTTAGGACACCACTTCCTCCTAGGTGCAGATCTAAATGCAAAACACCAGCAATGGGGAGCCAGATCCACAAATTCCCGAGGGCGAACATTGCTATCTGCACTTAATTCCCATCGCAGCAACATCCTTTCACCTAATACTCCCACATACTGCCCAACTGATCCCAACCGCAATCCCGAACTTTTAGACTTTTTCCTACACAAAGGTCTAGGATCACTAAACTGCTCCATTTCAAGGTCTGATGATCTTTCCTCAGACCATAGTCCTCTAGTCCTAACCGTTTCCACATCTCCCATTCCCAAATCATCCCCACCTTCATTTATCAGGGGGCCAGTTAACTGGAACCTTTTCCGTCAAATACTGGAAGATAATATAGACCTCAGAGTTTCCTTAAAAAACACCTGAAGACCTCGACGATGCAGTGCATTCCTTCACTACCCTGATCCAGGAAGCAGCTTGGACTGCATCCTCACCTGATCGTCCCAAAAAATACCACAACATAAATCCTTTACCTCAAGACCTACTGGACCTTATCCATAGCAAACGTTGCTCTAGGACCCTTTGGCAAAGAACCAGGCATCCTGATGACCGGATATCATATAATTATTATTCCAAACAGGTAAAAAAGAAACTGGATACCTTTAGAACCCAATCCTACAATTCCTACCTCTCCTCATTATCCGCTAGTGATAACTCCCTCTGGAATGTAACCAAAAAAATCCTTAAATTCCAGTCCATTTCCCATCCACTTCGCCGTGATGATGGTTCCTGGGCTTCGTCAGATGCGAATAGAGCAGAAGAGTTTGCTAAACATCTATCCTACACATTCACCCCTCATCCCGAACTCCATCCCACTCACACTGCTGAAGTTGAAGAATTCCTCTCTTCACCAATTCCTCTCTCTCTACCTCCAAAACCTGTTAACCCCTCTGAGGTCAAATTCCTTATAAACAAATTAAAACCCCGAAAATCCCCTGGATATGATCTCCTCACTTCACAAATCCTCAGACAACTTCCCAAAAAAGCAATCATATTCCTTACCTATCTATACAACTGCATCCTTCGTACCACCAACTTTCCTTTGGTGTGGAAACACTCCATAATCATCCTGTTTCCAAAACCAGGTAAACCTGTTAATAACACATCATCCTATAGACCGATAAGCTTACTCCCGATCCTCTCAAAAATCTTTGAGAAAATCCTTCTCAAACGCATCCTACCCATAATCGAATCCCACAACATCCCTTCTCATCAGTTTGGATTCCGCTCAAGACATTCCACTGTCCAACAAGGCCTTCGTGTTGTGGACCATATATCCTCTGCACTTGAAAACAAGCATTATTGCACTGGTGCCTTTCTGGACGTAGCGCAAGCTTTCGACCGGGTGTGGCACGATGGCTTGCTTTTCAAGCTCAAAACCTATTTACCCCAATCCTTATACCTAGTCCTCAAATCCTACCTCTCAAATCGTTCCTTTCAAGTCCGTTGTGACACCGAATTCTCCACTTACTATCCAGTTGAGGCTGGTGTTCCACAAGGCAGTGTCTTGGACCCAGTTCTCTACATCCTCTTCACTTCCGATATCCCTTCAAATCCCCATACGTTTCTAGCTATATTTGCTGATGATACTGCCATTCTATCCTCCCACTCAGATCCTCAAATAGCATCTCTAAACCTACAATATCACCTCTCCTTGATTGAGCAGTGGTGCAACAACTGGCGCATCAAAATCAATGAATCAAAATGCAAACATATCACTTTTACCCTGCGACGCAGATCCTGTCCGCCAATCCTTTTTAATTCAATTCCACTTCCCTACTCAGACACAGTCCGTTACCTTGGCTTCCTTCTTGACAAAAGACTAACTTGGAACCCACATACCAGACTTAAAAGACAAGAACTTAACCGACGATATGGCCAGCTGTATAAATTACTAAGTAGGACATCCCATCTTTCGATTGAAAATAAACTTTTAATCTACAAGACCATACTGAAACCTATCTGGACCTACGGACTTGAACTGTGGGGAACTGCTAAACATTCGAATATCAAACGCATCCAATCCTTCCAGTCCAAAGTACTCAGAACAATAGTTAATGCCCCATATTATGTCACAAACAAGACCCTACACCATGACCTTAACATCCCATTTGTCCTCGACATCATCCCATCCAGATTCTCAAATTTTCACCAGAACCTTATCCATCATCCAAATCCTCTAGCTCAATCCCTATCCAGCTCCCTTCATCCCTACAATCCTCCACGAAGGTTAAAACGGCAGTGGCCCAGAGATCTCTTGTAAATATGCTTCTGGAGTCCTGGCAATGGCCAGCATCTTCACTCATGTCCTGAGCGTCTGTGGCTCTAGTGCCCTCTTTCAGTCTCCACTGGCTTCTAATACTAGTGATGCGGCTGGAAAAGTGGCACTGGGATCTCCTGGAGTCTTGCTTTGCCTTCCACATGTGGGGGAAAAAGCCTGGCTCGGAGATTCCTGGGCGAATGTATATATTGTATATAGGTATGATTGTGTTTAGAAGTTTCTATTTTATGTTATTTGTTTACTTTTTTTTCTTTTATTTACTTTATTCATCGGTACTATTTATTTACTTTTTATATTTATATTTATTTCTCTATTATGTGTATATATTGTATGAATGAGAACTCTTAGCCCTAATACTTATAGCCCTCCAGCAGTGGCTGATTGTATTATTATCCAATAAATAGATTTAAAAAAAATATATATATATATAAAAGCTAGGAAAAAAAATGTAGCAGACTATTCTACTCTTAAATGCAATATCTTTAAACAGGAAGACATTATTAAGTATTTCAAAATTAATGGACTGTATCTTTGTTAATAATTGTCCGATTTTTACGGTTTTTTTTTGTGGTTTTGTAAGTAATTTAGTAATCTTTCTAATTATCATGGGTACAATCCAAAGAAAAGCGCATACTTTTTGAGTTTTTTGCAATTAAAGTTTCTTTTCCTCCATAAGTTTTTTTCCAGAAATTTCGGTGGAATGGGACTATTTTTCGCTTGTGAAGAAGAATATCTTCAAAATGAGTGGTCAATCATTGGATTTGATGAAGAATTGACGAAGTTATGGCGTACCGACAAAAAAAAAAACACCTTTTAGGAATAATATATAGGATAATTAGGAGGTGGTGTGGTCGAGGAGGATAAGTGTGAAAAACACTTTTAATTTTAACTTTAACTCTGGCATTTATCTCTCCCTCCCGAGATTCCTTCAATCGACCTTTGAGTATTATATTTTAACATAATTATTTAATTGGGAATAAGGTTACTTAATAATTATTCCATAAACTTCTAAATGTTCATTGCTCCTGCTGTTTATTCGACTTTTCGATCCCGTTTTATTTTTGTTTTTCTAAGTTAACAATGGGGTCCTCTTCAAAGTTTTAAAATAGAGCCTCGATACCTCAGGCCAGGGACACACCAACAGGAACACTGGCACAGATGTTAAGCTACTCTAATAGTTTGTCCATTGTCCATATCTCCAAAATCGATATAATACGAATCCAAATGTTAATACATAAATGCAATCTGTATTTGGACTGATTAAAGGAAAATGGGACAGAAGGCGCTTTCCAGTGGATAATAGAACATTGCGGACTCCACGGAAATGATGAAGGTAACAAACTGGCCAGAATAGGTTCTGGAATGATCCAACCAGATATTCCTCTAGGCATGGATTCAACGTAAAGGATAATAAAACAGACCCTCCAAAGTTCACTAAAAGAGAAGTGTGGATTGTAAAAGATGGAGTGGATTGCTGGAAGAAAGTGGCAGGTTCCCTAGAGACCTCCCTAGAGGACAAGCCGTGGCATGCTTTAGAATGCTCACAGGCCATGATTTCCTTCAGAAGCGCCTCCACCGCATCAGTATAAATAAAGATAGCCCGACATGCCCTCTATGTTCCTTAGACATGATGGCAGGAGAACATCTTGATACATGCCCTGCATTACAGGACATGATATGTTCCTTTGGTGAAATGGACAGCCCTTATGCTCGGAGAGCTAAATTATATTGGACTGCAAGAGTACGCATGGCTGATCGAGCAGGCGTCGCTTAGGTGTAGGGAAAAAAATAAATAAAAGCTTCATATAAGTCGAACATCAATTTGAGCCTTTTATATTTAATATTTTCATTGTATGTTATATTGTGCTTCATTTTCTATTTCGTAATAAATATAACTATATCCCAATATAATATAAATAACATTATGTATAATATAATAATAATAATAATATTCTTCTTAAAGACGCAACAACTACGGATAAATGTCGATTATGCTCAGTGACGCTGCATTCAATCCAACATATCACAGGTGGGTGTGGAGTGTTGGCTGGCACCGAGTATTCTCGAGTATATTCTTGGACTATTTCCTTCCAGTTATATACAGTTATACAATTACATACAGCTCTATTGTATTTTAATTGATTCGATCTATCCATCGGTTTTTTTTGGTCTTGCGTGTTGTCTTTTTTTTTTGTGGTTCGGAGAGGCTTCCAGATGGATTGATCCGAGCTACAAGTCCCACCCATCCTAAACCCCTTACCTTCATATCACGAGATATTGATTGACTAGTTTTATTAAACACCTCTTAATTGATTTTTTTTTCTCTATGCGTTCATATTCTGAAACCAGATCATTCCGGTTTTCGTCCAGAGGATTTTTATCTCAAATCATTCACTAATTTCCTTCATCCAAAATATTAATAAGTAAAAAATATTCTCCTATTAAAGAATAGCCTCTTTAAAAATAACATTGGTGAGTAAACACCTATTAGCCGCAGGATATACCCAACAGATTGAGGCAGCACTGGCTTGAGGTGCGGTCATTTGTTTGCGAGGGACCAACAGCCGCAGGGCACCACGAGCACTCCACGTTCTGGGTATGTGTCCTTTCCCTCGCTTTGTCTATCTCCGCCCATATAGCTGAGGTAATGACAGATATCGAAGGTGATGATTTAAATTTAGATTGAAAAAAAAAATAACAATTTCATTTGATTGATTGTTTGGATTGGAAGATCGTAAGAATCAGTGTTAGTATAGTCCAATCGGAATCTATGTAACGTCTAGTTTATATTTATAGATTTTTTTAATTACTTTAATCTATATAATGTTAATGATATTTATAAAAAAGAGATATACAACCGTATGTATATGCGGTTAAATATATATGTTTTTTTTTTTTTTTAACAGAAGATAAAATGAGGTAATGATACTATATTTTTATAATATGAAATGCATATTTTTTTTTGAACCTACTAGAGTATTTTTACGTTTAAATAACCAATATTGTAAATATTTACTATATTTATGACCACTTGCAAATGTATTCAGTACTTATAACTTGTTCTAAAGGGACAACAGTCCCAGAATAATAAAATATATTTCTATTTCATTTCTAACTTTTTTTACCCCTACCTCTCCTATTAGGCTATAAAGAGGTTTTCTAGTGTCAGGGGAAAAGGGCGGGAGATTAATGCCAAAGAGCGAACTCGTGTCACAGTTGAAAGCTCCCCCGGCACCGGGACGCGAACTCCTAACTTTTTTTTTGGAATCCTCCCCTTCCAAGCCTTTAAGGCTATAGGGGGTTTATCCAGACTAAGGGGTAAGGGCGGGGATTAATGGCAGAGAGCGAACTCGTAACTATTTTATACCTAATAAGATTCAGTTTATCAATCATCTAGTTGCTGGGCAACGCATGTTTGCACATCCCGTCCCCATATTTCAAACGCATCTACTCCTTCGATTCCATAATCCTTTCAACAATAATAAAAGTCCCATTATATGTAACAATCAAAAACTTACTTCAAGATGTTAATATACCATTTGTCCTTGACTTTAACCAAAAGGTTCTGAACCTTACGTATAACCCAAATCCTCCTGCAAAATTTCTACCTAGCGCCATCCACCCCTACAATCCTTATCGAAGGTTGAAACAGCAGTAACCTCGTGACCTTTTGTAAAATTTATTTATTGGATTTCTGACAATGGGCAGATTCTCCACACCAAGGCATGAGTGTATTTGGCTGTAGTGCTCTAACTCAACCTCCACTGACTTTAGTGTCAAGTTTAGTAGAGTAGTATAGTAGAATAGCACAGTATAGTAGTACAGTAGAGGATGGAATGGCTCACGTTGGGAAGAGGGTTGCACAGTGCCCGGTTCTGAATGTTGTCGGTTCAGTTCCCACCTTTCACGGTAGCCTCGGCAAATGGATCGTGACATTTCCCCCTGGTAAGTACGCGGCGGCAACCTCATGGTAGTCAGGGGTTGGCAAAAAAGAACCACAATAGGCTCACTAGCAAGACTTGTTATCCCCACCAGTACCAGTAATAGTATAGTAGTCTAGTATTGTAGCGACTCCGGTTCGTGTGGGGTTGGAATTTATTTTATGGTGTAATCACAGAATGATTCTCATTCTCACTCTGACTAGAATAGATTTGGTTGCACTTCTAGAACAACTTCCACTGGAATGTACAGAAGAATATATGTACTCATAGATATATATGCAGAAGGAATCAGTGACAGGATATGACTAGGTGATATTTAGAGAAATACTTATGTTTAAGAGACTTAAGATATTAAAGCAGGGAAAGTTAAGAACTTTAGGTAGAGAAGTAAAAATTATTATTTATTTGTTTCTTATCAAGAAAAAATAATTGTATATTAGTCCCTCTCAAGCAATATGATAATAGATGCACTAACAGATATAATACCTATTCTTTAATTAATTAGTGAATCACTAAAGGACTTGATGACGAAGTTGACCTAAGTATCAGAAGCTGATAAAGGCTGGCTTAGCAAGTTAGACAGCGCTCTCTATAATGAAATAATCCGAGCTAATTGAACCAGTTGGGGCGCTGTCTTTATTAATAAAGTACAGTGAGCCGCCAGATTGGCCCTCCAATGATGAAGTCACTTTGTCCCATCTTTTGCTTTCTTTTGAATCATTAGTGATCATTCAGGAGATTAGTTGGCTCTTTATTGGTGAGTATTAATTCTTTTGTGATCGCAAAGTCAGTATATCAAGGGTTAAGAGATTTATTAATAAAGTAGAGATAGTCGACAGTCCGGTACCCCGCCGATCAAGTCACTTTGTCCCATATTTTGCTTTCTTTTGAATCATTAGTGATCATTCAGGAGATTAGTTGGCTCTTTATTGGTGAGTATTATTTCTTTTGTGATCGCAAAATCAGTATATCAAGGGTTAAGAGATTTATTAATAAAGTATAGGTACACGACAATCCGGTACCTCGCCGATCAAGTCACTTTGTCCCATCTTTTGCTTTCTTTTGAATCATTAGTGATCATTTAGGAGTTTGTTTGACTCTTTATTGGTGAGTATTATTTCTTTTGTGATCGCAAAATCAGTATATCAAGGGTTAAGAGATTTATTAATAAAGTATAGGTACACGACAATCCGGTACTTCGCCGATCAAGTCACTTTGTCCCATCTTCTTTTGCTTTCTTTTGAATCATTAGTGATCATTCAGGAGATTAGATGGCTCTTTATTGGTGATTATTAGTTCTTTTGTGATCGCAAAGTCAGTATATCAAGGGTTAAGAGATTTATTAATAAAGTAGAGATAGTCGACAGTCCGGTATCTCGCCGATCAAGTCACTTTGTCCCATATTTTGCTTTCTTTTGAATCATTAGTGATCATTCAGGAGATTAGTTGGCTCTTTATTGGTGAGTATTATTTCTTTTGTGATCACAAAGTCAGTATATCAAGGGTTAAGAGATTTATTAATAAAGTATAGGTACACGACAATCCGGTACCTCGCCGATCAAGTCACTTTGTCCCATCTTTTGCTTTCTTTTGAATCATTAGTGATCATTTAGGAGTTTGTTTGACTCTTTATTGGCCAATATTAATTAATTAATTTATTTATTTTACATTATATTTGTGTTGTAACGCATGAAGCAAATGTATTGCCGTTTATTCTGTTTTCTTCCTAATACTCCACCCAGTCTACCTTGTTAAAGATTTCTCAAAGCCTCCAATCATCCATAGAAAATCTCTATCCTAGACCTTTTTGACTTCTCAAAAGCTTTCGATTCAGTCAATCATAATATTCTCCTTTCCAAACTCCAAATCCTGCCCGTATCGAATAGCGTTCTAAAATGGTTGATCACCTTTGTATCCCATCACTCCCAGATAGTTGTTATTCCAAACAAATCTCCTTCCTCATTCCTTTAATTATCACGAGTTGTCTCTCATGCCTCTTCACTCCCTCTGACCCTTTTCTCCGTTAATATTAGCGATCTTCCTGAATCCATTTATCACTCCCGATATCACTTATATGCAGACGATCTCCAAAGATGCCTATCTTTTCCAACCTTCTAATATGCCTGAGGCTATCAGAAATGTTTCGTTTTTTAGATAGGCTGTTCACATACATACATAAACACACACATAAACTCAGATTCTAAAATTTTATTGATATTACCATACAGATACAGACCTCCTTCAAATGCAGAATATTCAGTCTAGAAAACATATAAAAATTAAATAAGGGTACGTAATAAAAATAGTTGTTATTTAAATATAAAAAACTAATAGTATAACGAATTTGCGAGCTGGAAAGATGTATTTCGAGTTTTATTTATTTTTATTGATAATTCATTTGGGATTAGTATGAATATAGATCATATAATAGCTATTATTGTGAAAACAAAGTGAACGTTTTTTAAAATTTTTACATGACTGCAATAATTTTACATAAATAAATAAGTAAATTCCACGTTTCTTCTGTTTGAAATATCACTATGAATTCCCCATTCTGCTCCGAGCATAACATTAGGTTTTCGTAAAGTTATAAGCAAGCTAGGCTCTCATTAAAAAACAAGTTTAAATCCCTCCAACAATTTCCTGATTTGGTATTATTTATGCATATAAAATTTTAAACATTACAGACAATTTACTGATAACGGGAAAACGATATTAGTTTGTCACTATTGCAATCAAACTTTCAAATTTGTTTTGCCCACAACGAAACCTATACGTTCAATATTCCATGTTCAGGCATTATGCAAAATGGGTTGTACTATTCAGCAAATATTACAATATAATATTCATACTATTCTTTAATAATTTTATATGGAAATAGTAAAAATACAAATGAAGCAGATAATTTAAAGTAGGAAAATGTTATGCATTTAGTTTTATATTAACAGAGTGAACTAATTTTTAAAATTATTAAGACTATGAATTATTATCACTATGAGTAGATCCCGGATTTTTATGCAGTATAAACACATAAAATATGTCAAATGATATGAAATAAAAAAACCGTCAAACATGCAGCAATTAAACATAAAATGAGCAGCTAAAAATTCTCCAAATATGTAATAGGACAGCTAAAATATTCTTTTATATTTCTGTGCCAAAATAACGTCATGGAATAAAAAGAAACAAAAAAAAAATATTTATTTTTCTTATAAACCAACATTATTTAAACATAATGTCAAAACTAAACAAAATAAAAAACAACTAAAAAAATATATGTATTATTGGTTAAAGACATAACGTAAAATAAGGAAGGAGATAGTCCGGGGTGTTGGTCATAAATAGACTAAATAGTGACAAAACTATTTTATTAAAAGCCAACGTTTCGACCCGACTTTGCAGGTCTTCTTCAGGGAGGTGTATTCAGTAAGGAGTTTCTCTTAGAACTGACTTATAAGTTAGTCACTTACTTATGACCGGACATATTGACATTGCTTATGAAAGGTGTGGGTGAATAAATGCAGTTTAAAAAAATGTATTTTGTTGAGCTGTTTGTTACTTTTATCTTGGCAGTTGTGATTTTTTAACATATTCAATTCGACTCAGGACATTTCCCCACGAATATTAATATATTGCCTAATCTTGCGAATTGTCAAAGAAAATTATTGTTATAAAGTCGTCAAATGAAGGTACTTTGTATAGTTTTTTTTTTTTTTTTTTTTTTTTAATGACTGATCCTTTTGTATTTATACGTAGATGTCGGATGTTATTCATTTATTTGTGTAGTCATCGTGGGTTTGAAACATGAAAACATAATCCAGATTTAAGGCAGGTGAAGCCCCTGCTACTGTAAATAATAAGGCTTAAGTGGTTATTTTAATATACCATTATTTATTTTTCAAGCGGGAAATATTTAACAATCTGATCACCAAAGGAGTGCAATTCAAAATCAGATGACCTCAATGACAGTGACGAAAGAATCCATTGTTTGGTTTTAATTTCATTGACGTAAACGTGACCGAACCTGCGACGAAAAGAAATATATATATTAAATGAATAATGATACATCATATGTTTCAATTCGATACACACACACACACACAAACACATGTCAAGTTGCAATCGATAAGAAAGGGACAGGTGTAAGAAGTTTGACCTATTTTTTTTCGAATCCTGGCCCTACCACAAACTATATTGGTTCAGAAAGGGAACCGATTCGTTTTCAGTAGTTCTGTTTCTCAAACTTATATGCTAGGAGCCGCTCCAAAATATTTTTTAGATAAGGCTTTAGTAGGTTTGCTCAAGACCTGAAATAACGCACAACCTATTTGTATATACATTTTTTTTTTCCTACTCCATATATTCCCCTGGAAGATTTATTTATTTTGGTTATCCAATAGGAATAATTAGGAAAAGAACTTCGTTCATTCTCGTCATCAATTTACAATAGAAACTTCTTTATGGTCTTCTTTCCTAACTAGACTAAAACTCAATCGCTCAAGATTATTTCTGTTTAAATGTCTACAAAATTAATCTCAAAATCTTGTGGAAGAATTTTTTTTAATACAGGTCTGAGCGTCAGAAATCTATTGGGGTATTTTTTCATCCTATCAAAAATTATTTATAAAAATCAAGAAGGTTTGTGTGAATAAATACGACGAGAGTGTGAAACACTCAATATTAAATTGAACTAACAAGCCGTGTTAATTTATTACTGTGAAATATTATTCAAATTAATATTTTTAAATATTTCTTATTCTTTATTCTTCTTAAAACAATTGTCATTAATCATTTTCTTTTTAATAATTACCTAATTAATATCATGTAATATTAATGACAAAGTGCAATATAAAATTAATAATATCCTTATATAATTACCAAAATTTTTGAGGTGATAATGAATATGTCAGGTCATAATTACAAATACAAGAATAACATAAAATGATGTATTGAATGTTTATGAAGACCGACGTTTCGACCCAGGCTGTAGTTTTTCATCAGAGCTGAAATTAGGTTACTCTTTACTTTTATCCAGTCCTGAAGGAGAGCTACATTGGAGTAAGGGGCCAAAACACAACAAAAAATGAGCAACAGATTTGTTTTAGTTATTTAATGTAGGTAATGAAGGAACAGAAAAAGAGACAAATTTTTTTTATTTAGTAGAGGGATAGGACTCTTACACGCAATTATCTGTTGAAAATTTCGACATATTTGACGAAATTATAATAATTTCCTTATGAAGACCGACGTTTCGACTCAGGCTGTAGTTTTTCATCATTTTAACTTCCCGCACCATTATATAGTTTTCTCACCTTTGGTTGGCAGGAAAAAGAATATAAATTCATACACTCAACGTTTTAAATGAATTAAATGTATCTTGTATCGATATTTAAAAATAAAAAATCCTATACGTGTTAGTATATACTCCGATTTTCCTGAGAAAAGAGTACTTTATTACAAATTAAAAGAAAATCAAATAATACGTTATGTCATAATTGTAAAGAAACTTGAAATACGAGATGAATAAAAAATGATTCTAAAACTAAAGAATAATTATAAATAAAATAATATTTGATCACAGCTCACAGGTATTTAATATACTCCTAAGATACAGTTGAAACTAGAAAGGATAAATTACTGGTATTAAATTACGTAAATCAGAAAATGTATTCAGCCACTGTTTTTAAATTTTTCCTTGCCAAGAAATCTGATTGGTTAAAAATAATTTACAAATATATCGCAAAATTAGCCCTTGCAATGCTACAACCTTAATGAATTTTAATTACCTTAATTCTTTTTAAACTGAATATTATTCAAATTTTTCTGGACCCTGCTCCCTTTTACTGTATGAATAAGGAATGAGCCGTTTTACAACAGTATTCTTCCGTTAAATGTAGGAGTTATTTAAATTGGGTCTGAATAAATTATTTGGTGGGCGGGATTCGTGGAAGATGGTTTGGAATTCGTTATCTTCATTAAGATACTTTCAGAATATCGAAGGCTTGAATAATCGGCTTTAAACGTCTACCTCTCTCTCTCTAGTTTTAAAAAAAATTCTTTATAATAAATTGATTTTCAAATATTAAATGAATTGATTGGTTATTAAATGCTCGAATTGCTTTACCAATAAAAATATTCCATTCTTTTTTATCCTCCTTCAGATGCTTAAAATTACTATCTGAAGAGACTTGAAAGAAGTGATTGACGTGTAGTATTAATTCATTCACAGAAATCTGATCATTCTTATCCTCTGCCCATCATTCCGCAAATCAGTAGCTACATGTTAAAATTGTTGAGAAACTCTGATATATATAACACATATATATGTATATTATCTTTGGACGGTCAATCAATGTTGGTTAACCGATATTCGTAATTCATACCTAGAGCGGATTCAAGAGGAGAGGATTTTGGACTAAGCCCTCATCCCTCTAAAAAAATATATATATATTTTGGTCTGGTTTTGATACTTTTTTTTATTTGCGAAATAGACAAATATCGGCAAACCAGCTCTAAATATAAAATAGATTTCCTTTCTTCTCTTATTATTTCACATCAGGGTATTATTATTGCTATAATTAAGTTAAAAATGGCAGGATTTGAAGGGGATACTATATCAGTTATAACTAAGCAGTAAAATATCCAAATTTTAATCTTTGGTTTTTCTCCTAATGTCTAAATGTATCTGATCAGGTTGCCAGGCACTAGCGGATCTAGGATTTAATTTTGGGGAGGGCATTAGCCCGAAAGTTTTTTTTTTTTTTTGGGGGGGGGGGTCCTTCCCTTCCTCGCCGTTAAGGCTATACGGGTTTTTCCAGGGCCAGGGAGTGTGGGCGGGGATTTAAAAGACTCCCCCGGCACCGGGACGCGAACTCGTGACTATTTTTAGATGTTTGATTCATATATCAGGTTGCCGAGCAACGGCGGTGCAGTGCACACGCTTTAGCCCATTCGGCCACCGCGCCCACTTCAGCCCGAAAGTTGTTTTTTACATAAAAATAACGATAATTACTTTGGAAAAAAAGAAAGAAACTAACTCGAAATGGTGTTTAAGTGATTCCTAAAGCCCTTTTAAATGTAATTACAAGAACAATAATACTTTAAGAGATACTTTTAAAATATTTTTTTCTATAAAACATAGTTATATTTTACCCTTTTGGGGGGGAGGGGGCTTCAGCCCGAAAGCCCCTCCCCCCGTAGATCCGCCCGTGTTGCCAGGCAATGGGGGTGTTGTACACACCCGTTAGCTCGCTCGGCCACCCCGCCCTTTGTTTTTTGTCCTCCCCTTCTTCGTCCTGTAGGCTATACAGAATTTTCCCGTATCGGGGTTGAGGGCGGGGGACTAATGACAGAGTTAAAAGCCCCTTTCCCCTGTCACCAGAACTCAAACTCGTATTTATTTTATCATGTTAAATACAGTTAATCAGTTTGTTGGGCAACTCGTGTTTTGTACACACGTTATCCCGCTTGTAAACTCCGCCCCTTAATTATTTTGGTCTTTTTTTTCTATGATTGAGCTATTACAAACATTTTCACAACCACAGTATTACATATGAATTTATATGTTTAATTTTTAAAGATGACTAGATTAAAATTATATAAATTTTAAGTAGAAAAAATAAGACTTAGGTTAAAAAAAGTTTCTTTCGTCCTTTTATTGGAACTAGATGGATAATAAACGATTGAAGATGCGGGATTTTAAGGTAGGGAGGGCATTGAAGTCACAGATGTTGGAAGGGATGAACTCCTATTGGGATGAGGATGGCATTATGAACGATTATGTCAAAAGCAGCGGTTAGGTGAGTTGTAGTATATATAGATGTGGAGACAGTAGAGCGGGTACTGCGAGAATTAATTGAGGATTTGAATTGAAGGAGCTCGTATGAAGGACGGCGGGATCGGATGACTTGAAAGAGGAAGGATGCCAGGAAATACCTACGACGGAAAGAATGATAAAAATCCACTTTTAATACCCCCTGATTTAGTCTTGTTTAATACTTTAAGTTTAGTCTATTTTAGTACCCTATCTTTAGTCACTTTGAGTACTTTATGTTTAGGCTCTTTTAGTACTCTATGTCTAATCTATTTTAGCTACTGTTTAGTCTTTTTTAGTTTTCTATGTTTAGTATCTTGTAGTACTCAACGTTTATCCGATAAACGGTTATAGGAAGGTTGTAACTAATATAGACCTAAATTGATTTTGCGCCTATTTATTCGATTTTCAATAAAAAATGGTAAACGTTTAGATCAGACGCTACTCTGTATCAAGATCGTGATTTACCAACAAAAAATCTCTTCATCTCATTAATTTTAATTGCTTTCCATTACTTTTTTTTTTATCTTTTATTCATTCCATTGTACTTTTCTTCCCTCATTTAAAGTAACAATGTGACAGAAAGCCCCCAAAAGCCCAACTTCATCCATAAAAGTCTCTCGGACGAGCTAAGCCCAACGAGATATCAACTTAGTTCATTAACGCCTCAGTCCAGGGCGTTGACTCTTAAGGTCATTAAAGAGTTGTCCAATCTCCTCAAAGATCACCCCTTACCAAACAGACCCGGCGGAATCATCTCGCAGATCATAAGCTCGAGCTCTCGACCGATCTGTCATTACAGTTTCTCTATTCAGGGAGTAGATCTGTTTTAAATTATCTGGATTAATCATAAAAACTGTTCTAATTATTAACATATCTCATGAAATAAAATATCAAATTTTTAATGTGAATGGTTTATTTATTTATGATGAAATTAAAAAAACAAATAAAACAAAACAAGAACCGACAAGAAGATATAACCCATCAGTGGTTTACAGAAGATTGTATGGCGCAATTTGCTTCATCAAAAATTTTGAGGAGGCCACATTTTGACTAGGTTTTGATTTTCCGAAATGAAAAGTTTCAAATTAGGGGACAAGAGGAAAGCACACCTTGAAAGTGTAATTGTATATAATTTTTAAAATTCTACTTTAGCTTGCAAGTAAAGTACTTATTTTAAGAAGAGGAGAGCAATAAAATATCTTAGAAGGAGTGGGGTGGGTTTATGATCCATTGCTCTTGGAGAGGATGGACATCCCTGCAACTTATAAACTTCTGGACTACAGATGCTCACTTAACTTACGAACCAAACGACTAATTTGGACATGCGGAGCAGAACTTTGTAGTTCAGCAAAAACAAGATACACATAAACCTAATGTAATTTTTAACGCGCCAAGATATTTTTATAGCTATACTGAACCACTTAACAACAAATAAACAAAACTTCATCCTTCAACCCAATATCAAATCAATCCCAATCTCACTCGTTCTATCATATTTCTTCCTCTGTGTTACTTGTCCACCGCAGATTAAAAAGAAAATTGACCAGAGATCGGTCGTTTCTCCAACAACGTTTCTCTTTAGGCTGAAGCCCTCCTCAAAATGGTAAAATGTAACCATGTTTTCTGGTCAAATATATTAAAAAATTATGTCTTAAAGTATTATTGTTCGTTTAATTACATTTAATAAGACTTCAAGAATCACTTAAACACCATTTCATATAGATAGTTAGTGTCTTTCTGTTTTTCCAAAGTAATTATCGTTATATATGTGAAAAAAAAGCTTCCGGGTTGAAGCCTCCTCCCCCCCAAATTAAATCCTGGATCCGCTAGTGGATAGTAGTGATCGTTTGACTCTCTCTTCTACGAGATATCCAGGGAGCACGTGGTTTACTTTCCGGATGCGATCTCATTTCATTTCCTCTTCATCAGGAACTATCCGGCAGGATGGTTGGCAATATTTTGCTTCAATCTTCCATCCAGTTTTATGGGATAGGGAATTAATAGCCCTATACCAAACCCCCAGCCTGGAGTACTAGGAGCTCTGGTATATGACACAGGAGTCGCTCGCCTTCCTATGAATCTCAGGGTGGGGACGTTACTGTCCCTTTGCGAGAATCGAATCCACACCACAGTGGTCTATGTAGTGAAGTAGGGTCTGCACATAATTAATTTTGATTAATTAAAAAAATGAAGTAAAAGAAAATAATAAATAGAAAGAAAAACAGACATATACACTATTTACTACGTACCGATAGAATCATGTTTGTATCCTATCTGGTGTAGCAAGCAGGATTAACCATCGTCGGCAATTCAATAGCCATATTTACAGAAGTTATCGGGACCACTGTCGTCTCAACATTCGGTGAGGATTGTAGGGATAAGTGGAGCTAGATAGGGATGGTGCTGTAGTGTGATGATTAAGGCTCTGGATAAATTTAGAGAACCTGAAGAGGATATGATGAGGACTAGAACAAGTGGGATGTCAAGATATAAGTTAAGCCCATATGTCCAGATTGACATCGTAGTCTAGTAGTTTGCTGTTAACTGAAAGTTGAGAATTTCTATTAAACAGTTTATATAATTGGCCACATTGTCGGTAAAGGATTTTTCTTTTATGTGGTTTCCACGTTAACTTTCTATCTAAGAGGATGCCTTGATATCACACCGTGTCAGAGAAGAAAATTTGTATGGGATAGGAAGCGGTTTGGTATTAAAATTAATCTAATTTATTGTTCAGACTTCCAAAATTTTTCCGAATGTTTAATGTTCAAGCAAATTTTTTGTTGAGATATTTAAGAACTTTTTTATTGAGAAATATTATTATTTATTTCAAAGAAGATTTATAATAGTGTTCAGAGAGCACATTCACTCTCTATGTACAATAATTAAAAATAAATTAATCAGTAAAAGGCATAGGTATACTTACGTCTAAGATGTGTATTTTACTTTAAGTACATTTTATTTTTATTTTTGCTAGACCTCTCCTATAATGAAAATGTATATATATAGCTTTCTTATAATATTTTATTTTGTTCTTATTTCTAAGTATTCTTTTGTTCTTACATTATTTGTTTATTTATATTTCTGTATGAAGGTGCTCTTTGAACTCTATTATAAGTACCTTAACTGAGACTGATTGTAATATATCTCAATAAAAAAGTTTAAAAAAAAAACAGTAAAATAATAAAACTGAAACTAAATGTGTATAAACAAAATATAAAAATTAAATTAATCAAAATAACAACTTCAAAACAAACATGCTTTTATATAAAATTTACAGAATTCATTCACTAGGGTAAACTCGGAATCAAGTCTTTCCCTCACTCGTGGAAGAAAAGGCAGGACTCTAGGAGATCCCAGTGCATCTCACTCAGCCGCATTATTAGTATTAAGGACTAGTATACAAATATTAGATTTTTGTTTGTGATATAACAGCTTCGAAAATCTGTAGAAAAAATCTAGCCTGAACAATTGATGACATAGAAGAGCAGCCAAGCATAGGTTATCGTGACTAGCTCGGCATCGCGTGCAGGCACGCACGCTCCTGACAAATGTTTCTCTGGAAGAAGAACAGCTCGACATGATTCAAGTCTCCGGCGGTTCAATTTGCTTCGCTTCCGTTCTCTTTAAATATTTAAAGATTGCCACGAATCTGTTTTGTTTCGGAACTATTGAATTATATATTGTGACCAGTCGTCGTTTATTCATAAATAAAAGGATAATGTTCTGTTTATTGGTATTCATTTTGTGGAATAAGAATTAAATGTGATAGATTTCGCCATTAGAAATTTATTACGCCTAAACAACAAACACCTTGAAACAGTTGAAAGTTCAGTCAGTTAACGTTCTCCCGTGAAAGAAAGCGTGCAGTGGATTTGAAACTTAATAATCAAACCTAAAAACTGGCCTAACCGTTCACTCCAAAAATCATTCCATTCCATTTCGCTCCAGCTCTTACGAGATATTGAGAAGCGCTGGGATCATCTTGAGTTATTAATTCTTATGCCTTTTCTTCCACGAGAGAGGGGAAAGACTTGGTTCAGAGTTTCAATGAGTGAATGGATTCTTAAAGTTTAATTAGTCTGCTTAAAGTTTATATAAAAGCAGTTTAGTTTATATATATATATATATAGTTTAAATATATATATATTTAGTTTTAGTTTTATTATTTTACTGTTTTTTTGTTTTACTTTTTATTGAGATATATTACAATCAGTCTCAGTTAAGGTACTTATAATAGAGTTCAGATAGCACATTAATATACAGATTGTTAGTGTACCATGATAGCAGTATTCAATACATGGAAGGAGGTGGGAGAATGGAGTACAATTCATAAAGGGGTAGTTAGTTTATTACCTGTATTATAATGACCAAGCAGAACCACCCGTGCTAAAGGCATCCGTATGCGGTTAGAAGGATCTAATTGGATCAATCATCAACTATTTATTGGGTAGAAGAGATGGACTTGTATCTGGAAGGCCGCCAGAATTGAAAGAAGAAGACGTCAGCTGAAAAGAAAAACAGGCTGTGTGCGTAGCTGGAGAAAAAACAAAACTGTTATTGGTCTGAATGCAGCTGTGAGTTGTAACACATGCGTTGCTAATCTCTGCTGCATAACTGTCTTACCGGCAGGATAGGGTTCAAATAAATAAATACCTGTATTATAGTATAATGTATCATTTCTCAGATGTTTTAAAGTCGTACCCTATATCTTTGTTAATTCTTCATCAAATCCAATGAATAACACATCATTTTAAAAATTATCTTCTCCTTTATGAAGAAAACGTAGGCTCATCCACCTGAAATCCCAAGAAAAAAAATTAATATATGGTGAAATCCTCTACAAATGAAAAAATAAAAATCATCCAAATCGAACTATTTTTTTACAAAGGTACAGGAAATTATATTTTGTACTCATATTTCGTTTTATAGGAAACGAACTGTTGTAATTGGCCATGAATGAAAAAATTAATTCTGCCGAGTCTTAAATTTGTATTTAAGTGTTCCTCATATCAGACTAAAAAGACAAAAAACCTCTCGACGTTTCCGATTACTTCAACACTTACAAGACAACCGCTCTAATCTCCCAATTAACTACATGACTTTAATAAGGCCTATTTGAACACGTGGAGTTGAGCTTTGGGGCTCTAATAATCTACCGAATTCCTCTCGTATCCAATCCTTAAAATTCTCAATGTTCCTTGCTTTATCACAAATAAAATCACGATCTTAATGTTCCATATATTTGATTTGGCCCGATTCAGATAAATATATATCCACAATAAACTTCAGAACCATCCTTATCCTCTCGTTGCTTACCTTGTTTCCTCTTCGATACCCGATAACCTCCAGAGGCTTCTGAAAAGAAGATGGCCTCGTGATCTCCTAATTTAGATACTTTATTAGAGTGCTACCAATGGGTAGATTCTCTACAATTCTTTTCATGTTTTTTTTATTTCTCTGTACACATTTGCTAGATGTATATTTAATTTATTAGTAAAAATAAAGTGTTCAAGGCTACCGTTATTTTAATCGCTCAAGAGATATTTGTTTGTGCAGAAGAGTCTTGGTTTGAATATTTTTCACTTAATTACACGTCTGTAACTAAAAGTATAGAAGTCGAACCTGGATATTTTTTTATTTTTTTTTAAATATCAAAAAGCTTCTTTTTTATTATAATTTTTTTTGTCAAACTCTATTTTATCACCCCTCGAAATTTGATCGATTACCACAAAATTTTTGAAAACTTCAAGAAAACTTTACTGATTAATATGAAAATAATCAGGGATTCAGAGCTCTATATGCTACAAGAAATCATGGAGATGGTCCGGGGTGGCGGCCATAAATAGGCTAAATAGTGGCAAAACTATTTTATTAAATTTAATAATATTTTTATTTTATTTTGCTTTATTTTATTGAAATTTACAACTGTATTACATGGAAAATAGAATAAGTAAATGTGAGATTGGTAACATGACATGTACAACTTGAAGAGAAACTAACCATTGGTAGAATTAAAGTTCTATATTAAAGGTCTCGAGGCCATCTTCTTTTTAGACGCCTCGGAGGATTATCAGGGATCGAAAATTTAATAATATTAAAATTATTTTTGTTACTATTTAGCCTATTTATGACCGCCACTCCGGACCATCTCCTTCCTTTATAATGCAACGTCAACTATTAAATATTCAACATGGTGACAAGAAATGGTACATAATCGACCTCCTTAAAAAAATTAGAATCAAAGATATAACACAAAAATGATATAAAAGTTTTTCATTTTAAAAAGGAATGAAATCTATAAGTTGTGGATGTAGGTTGTTAGAGGAATGATTCAGCTTTCAAACGGTTATATTTGGAGAAAATCCTGAGGGTTTAGTTGACGGCCGGAAAAAAAAATCATCCAAGAAAACCAAGTATTAAAGACTCAATATTATTAATTCTGTAAAAAGTCGAATTAAAGAGTTTTAAAGGACACTAAAAACGAATCTAACATGCTTTTTCATAATAAAAATTTACTTGGCTTACTTCTTTTGATTTTTGTTATTGATGATACATTATAACTCGTCTAATATCAGTCAATTTTATTTTCTCATTTTGATCAATGAAATTAATCGATTGGTATGTAATAACCTAAAAAATCGATTAAAGTAAAAGAAAAAATGAATAACATAAATTTTGTTTGAAATTATATAAAATATTTTTTATTGTTGGTTCCAAGGACACATTAGAACGAACGTTGGGACATGTGTCCAATATTTTTCGATGTATCACAAAAAAAAAAAAAAAAATGGTTGAAATATGTGACCCAGTGACTGGGTTTTAACTTTTTAAAAGTTAATTTTTATTAAAAGTATTGTGATCAATGAATATTGTTTGAAGTACCGTTCCAAATTTAATAGAGAGAATATGGGGAGTGAGTGGAAAGATGTATAAGAGGAGAGAAGGAAGAGAAAGGGTATAAAATGATAATAAATGAATAAAAGAAATAGCAAAAAGAAAAAAATATACACAAAAAAAATATATAATATTGTATACTATGCTCATATATATTGTTAATCCTATATAATTGTATATTAATTTTAAAAATTTTCTGTAGTGATTAGTAAGTATGCTGTGTTGTTACCAACCCTATGTAATTGGACAGCACCATTTTATTTTATGATAATAAAGTGATTCTCTCTCTACAATGTTATCAACTGATTTTATGTTTAAATAAAATTAAAAGCTCATTGACTTTCATTGTTTTTATCTACAATCATGCAGGGCTGAACAAGGGTAAAATAAGGTAATGAAATTTTTATACCCCAATAAATACAAGGAAGTTACTTACTATTTTAGCATGTAAGACGGCGGAGATTTTTTACAAGTCTATAAAAACGTAGCTTGTTCTTTCCTCAGTTCTTTACGTGCCTTGAATATCTACAAAGTACAGGCTGGATAACGTCAAGCAAAAGAGTAGGCAATCTGGTAAATAATGTACTGGTAAATCTAAGAATAAATACATTATTTTTATGTATGTAAACAAGTTATAATAAATTGTGTTGAATTGGATTTTGTCTGAAATCAATTATTATTTGTCATTTTATTCTTGGCTAACGTTTTGTCCTAAGAACAGGTCTTTCTGAGGACTAAGGAAAGGCGAGATAACAAGCAAACAAAACATGTTACAAAAATTTAAGCAGAAAATAATGTACGGAAACATAAAAAACAAGTAGTTGGCAAATAATTCCTTTCGTTTATTCTGTTTATTTTCATGTCGCTATGATACACTTCTTATCTGATGAATTAAGCCCTAAGGTGGATTGTTTATCCTGTTTGTAATATGTCAAAAACTATATCTGATAACTCTTCTTAAAACTAACTAGCTTAGTACTGTGTTTGCTATTGCACTGGGAATATAGAAGAAAATGTCTTTCATCGACATATTTTGTTGTATTATTTTTAAAAAAGTGAGCTTGCTGCAGAAGGACTGCTTGTTACATTCTTTAATTCGGAAAAATCGTTTCCGCAACAAAGTTTGCCGGATGCTCAGTGGAGGCAGGGTTCGCAAAAAAAACAAAAAAAACAAAGGCCAATTAAATATTACTAACTATATAACAGACGCCACGCTATTTAATTGGTTGAATTGGGGAAATAGCGAAAACCATAAAAAAATAAAAATAAATAAAATAAATTTAATTAAAAAAAAAAAGATTAGGACGCGGAGTGAGCTACGAATTCGGAACCTTTGAGTTTTAAAACATATGTTAATTAACCTTCCTACTTGGTTAACCTATCGAACCTTCTTACTTGGTTAGTTATGACTTTCCCTAATCCCTCGAATAGGGTTTTACAATGCTTTATTAAACCTTAAAAAAACAATATAATTTATACATAAAACATGAAAACAAATAGAAGAAAAATAAGAAAATAAAACTGGCTATTATTAATACTAATGATGTATTTACTTATCTCTATTAATTTAAATAACTGTTGAAGGAAATGAAAATTATGAACAAGAAATTAGATTTATAAGAAAACAAAGAAAGGAAAATTAACTTTAATTATCAAAGAAAAGATTATAAAATTATTATAGGACTAAACATTAACTTACAACTATACAGTATACCAATTACAAACATTTGGAAATAAAAATAGATAGAAAAAAAAACTTATATGTACATATTTACAATATCCCACTGGTTGAACTCTGTCCAATTGACACATTGGGTTATCTGAAGAAGCGGCAACTTATTCGAACAATGTCTCTACAATTTATCTCCTCAAGTTGTGAAAAGTAAAGAAAATCCGGTGTACACCGTAAAACTAAAACATTTCACAACTAAAAATCCTTTTTCCGACTGCTCCAACACTTACTAGACAAACGCTCCAAACTTTCTATTAATTACAAAAGACTTGTCTACATAACTATAATAAGACCTATATGGGCATACGGAGTTGAGCTTTGGGGCTCCACCAAACCATCGAATTCCTATCGTATCCAATCCTTACAATCCAAAATCCTCCGTAAAATCCTTAATGCTCCATACTTTGTCACAAATAAAACCATTCATAAAGACCTTAATGTACCATATGTCGCTGATTTAGCTCGAGCCAGATATCTATCCTTTCATGATAAACTTCAGTCCCATCCAAATCCGCTTGTTTCCACTCTTGCTTCTTCCTCGATTCCTGATAATCCTCCTCGGCGTCTGAAAAGGAGATGGCCTCGTGATCTTCTTACTTAAAATTATTTAGAGAGTGCTACCAGTGGGTAGTAACTCTTCAACCCTGTACATACCATTATTTACATTTGCGCATATCAACTAGTTGTATTTGTATACAGTTGTAAATTCCATTAAATAATAAATAAAAAAATCCTTAGCGTGCCTCAACACTCGCGAGATGTCGCCATTTCTCTCTCAACTCGACTGTCTTTTTTTTTTTCTCCCAATCAGCTGTTTTCTGTTACACTGACTTAAAAATAATATCTACAATTAATACTTAAGTTTATAATACTAGACTTATTATAAACAATTGCTTATTGTTAAAACTAATAGTAAATACTTAATTATATATTTAACCCTTTTCGAGTTAATAAAAAAAACATATTATTATTTATAATAACTAAAAATTATTTTACGAACTAATTTTTTTTTGTATTTTATTTTTCGTCACATGCTCAAAGTGTTCAACCGTCTGGTCGCCCACATGAAATTGAAACGAGCAATGTTAAGGCCATTATAAATCAAAATCCCACCCAATCAGTGCGAGAGATTGCTATGGCTCTAAATATGCTGCTCAAAATCGTAGAAAACCATTTGTACAAGCTCGGCTATGTTTCCAGTCTTAATATTTGGATCCTTCACCCTCTAACCGAAGTCAACTTAGCAACACTCATTTCTGTTTGTGATTCACTACTGAAACGGAAACAAAACGACCTATTTTTGAAAAGGTTGGCAACAGGAGAAGAAAAATGGATATTTTACTATAACGTAGTCCGTATGTTGGAGACTAAGTAGTGAGGCTCCTGGAAGAATTTCAAAACCCGGATTGTATCCAAAGAAGATAATGCTTTCCATATGATGAGATTTCAAGGGTGTTATTTTCTATGAGATATTGCCATCAGAACAAACAATTGATTCAACTCTATACTGTCTAACATTAACAAAATTGGATTAATCAATTAAAATTAAACTGTAATAGTATAGAAAAACGAAGGGTGTTGTGTTCCACCAAGAAAACGCTAGGCCCACACCTCATTGGTCAATCACACTAAATTATTGAGCCTTGGATAGGACCTTTTGCTCCGTCCCTATTCATCTGACCTGGCTCCAAGTAATTACCATTTATTCCGGTATATACAGAACTCCATAAACCAAAGACATTCCAAAAGGAAGAGGACATCAAAAAACACTTGGATCAGTTTTCTATGAACATGCCATTATGCAATTAGTGGAAAGATGAGGAAAAATCATATTAAATAATGCTCAATATATTTTAGATTAAAATAAATTGTATGCCTATAGTAAATTGAGTTCTATTTCACCCTGAAAAAACGAAAGGACTTATTTGCCAGCCAAATAGATGACGTTTATTTTATATAATATTATTTTGTTTCTTATATGTTCGTAATATTTTTGTTTGATTGTTATCTTGTCTTTCCATAACTCTGATGCAGGTCTGAACCTTAGAGCTTGACATTGGAAAAAAATCCATTAATTTTTTATTTATTGTTATACTTTCACTGTGAATGCAACCCCTTCACCAACTTCCCAATCATATTATTTATATTATTTCCCTACTATTAAAAGTTTCTAAAATTTTAAGGTATTTTTCGCTAAACTATTTTACTTCTGACAAAAATTGTTGTCCTGTTTAAGTGTTGTATATGGCTGTATTACAAACTATTATACTTGCATTGCTTGGGGAGAAATAGCGTTGTAAAGCTGCACAATATCTAAGCAGAGAGCTCTATACCCTTTTAGTATTGACAAATCGGCTAATCCTAAGTCTAGTGTTCCTCCACTCTGAATAGGCTCCGTGGAGAGTCCTTGAGTGGAACTTAACAAGGGATTCTTGAAGCAAGTTTCTTAAGGCTTGTGTATTAACCCATCGTTTGTAAAATAGTTTCCTAGTTCTCGTTATCCTAGAACAAAGAGTAAGATTAATGAGTAGGAGTTAGATACAAAAGGGATGATTCACTATGAAATTATAACACAATTGTCAATGTGTAAATATAAACATTTAGAAATTTAAAGTTTTGTATTTGAATTATTTATGTTTATTACATGGAAGAAAATATATAAACAAAGGAAAAATAATTAATAATTTTTTCTATGATAACTTAGAATAATAACAAAATAAAATCACACAAATTATATGGAGTGTTCATTATTCTGGAATTATTTGCCAATTATTTCATTGTAATTTTGTGACAGAATTCGTGAAGAAGTAACAAAGAAATAGTAATACACTTTAATAACATTATTTTTATTTAAAATTTGATTCTAGGTTTAAATTTCACCTGTGATTCTGATTCCTGCTCCCTGTTACCTGAACAACGCAGATTAAAAAGAAAATGGCCAAGAGACCTACTATACCAATAAAAACCATATCAAGCAAATACACCAAGACAATACAAACACAACGTATTTGCTAGATGCGCAGCCGCGCAAGTGCAAATTGCATAAAATATAAATAAATAAAATAAAACATAAAGGTTTAAAATTATTAAATACTTGTTAGTTAAATATTGACTAACTCTCTTTTAAATATTTAAAAATTATTTTATTAAAGTGTCTTATTTAGGTATATTAAAGTATTAAAGTTTATTATATTAAAGTTGTGATGAGCTCCTCGCACTAAATTTTTAGCTGCTGTTGTATTTTTTTTTATAGTAATTTCGTTCAAAATTAATTATGCTGGGTCAAAAATATTGGGGAGCAGAATAGCTAATATAGTAAGGCATTGGACCGCTAAGATCTGGTCCCAGGTTCGAACCCGCCGGCGGCAGGTCATTATTTATTCTGTTACAACAGCCATGGATCGATCCTGAGGTCGAAAGACCCTACTGGAAGACACACAAAAAGTGGAGAGGAAAAATACATCCCTGCACAACCGTTGGCCTTGAGAAAATAGAAGAACTGAAGGAAGCTCAATCGAGATCGCCCGTAAGATTACAACTGACTTCCAAACTTAACATGAGTTTAATATAATACGGACTCCGACAATATAATGCACAAGTACATACGCTGTTTTCATACATGCTACCGTTGGTATTAATTGATATTTAATTGTATAGAATACAGCGATATACAAATTTAAATTTGTGTATATAAGGCTATTTAAACAAATAAAATTACCCACAATGAAATGCGAATAAATATAATGTCATTCAGTTCCCCTTTGTTTGAAAATAATTATTTCTGCTAAGAAGATGGTGGTAAGTGAAAGGCTTGTGATGCTCGCACCAGATTATTTTCTTTTTTTTCTTTCTGCATATAAGCGATATTGGTTTTTCTGCCCTGATGGTGCCTGAATTGGCAAACTGCCATGGCTTGGTAGTTTCGGCTTCGTATTTTTCCATTAATAAGATAATTCGCAAGTAATGTTAAATAGCTGAAAATGCTGATCTGAAACTACAGAAAGACGCTCTCAAAACTCTGCCAAAAATCAGTTGTATTTTTTTTTTCGATAGATAGCATATACCAAAAAATACCTTAAATCAAAAACATCTCCATAATGAACGTTATAATTATTAAATTAGTCATAAAAACTCATGCATAAAACCCTATGCTTGTTAAAAATATTTTTCACATCATAAAATAACCTTTCTTTTCTTTTTTTTTTTTTTAATGCGTTAATAATGAAACATTACGACAGCACCAGACGAGAAGCAGCAATGCGTAACTTCATCTGAAGAGGAAAAGGTTGAGACATTGTTAGGCCCGTAGAAGAGTAACCGGAAGAACCCTTTGGTTACCTGAGCCTCTTTATTTGATCAGGAAAGATCCCTCACCCAGCTCCTTTTATCTATACTCAGCGTTTTTCATGAAAGGAGAGTAATGGTCGTATCATGTTTATTCTTCTTTGTTTGCAACTGTAGTTAGCCCTCTGAAGGAGGCCCTTGTTAAACCATTTCACATGTTTGTAATTCAAAGATTTCTTTTTTTTTTACATTAACCAATCATTGTTTATTATTACATAATATTAAATCGTCGGCACCATGTAAAATTAACAAATGTTAGAAATTATATTTTCCAATTTCGTGACCTTAGAACAAAAAGGGATTTTTTTTTTGGTCCTCCCCTCCTCGCCGTTAAGGCTATACGGGGTTTTCCCGGACCAGGGGGTGTGGGCGGGGATTTAAAAGATCCCTTGGCACCGGGACGCGAACTCGTGATTATTTTTTATTCAATATATCTTATATCAGGTTGCCGGGCAACGGTGCTGCTGTGCACAACGCGTTGGCCCATTCGGCCACCCCGCCCACAAAAAAAAGTGGCATTTGGAGGAAATAATTTATGAAATTTTGTCCTTGTCTGTTCAATTAAACATCCCTAACTTCTAAAAAAACAAAACAAAAAAAAAAGACCCTTCCCACATCCACATTCGGTATTTTGTGTCAGGTTTCTTTATATCTTCGAACTTCGAATCTATTGATCAGACGGAACAATAAATAGGAAAGAAAATATTCCTCAAAACATTCTACATAAAAATTGTTCTATTAATAGTTTGACTAGTTCTTACCAGTTGCGAGTCAACAGCTTTCAAATTTGAGAAGTTTGAATAGTCGAACCACCTTAGACCAAAATAGGGCATTTGTGAAATGGATGTCTGATGAAACATCCCCAAATTCACGAAAAGCCACCAGTCCCACATTTGGCATTTCGTATCAGATTTTTTCATACAACTCCGAATCCATTGGTCAGACAGAAATAAAGAATAGGAATAGGAATGCCAATGAATAGTCCTAGGTAACGGATTTGTTCAACAGGGATAAGTGGAGTATCATTAAAGGAAAATGTAGGACAGGAAGTCATAGGTTTACTACGAAGGGTCAAGGTAATTTGGTGGAATTTATTAAATTCTCCAGTTTCGACACCATTCTTGATGTTTGATTGAATTGTTTGGGATGCAATTGATGGGTCTTTATTAACTGTTGGATACATGGGTCATCGGCATACGTGGTGATGACAGTGTTGGGATGTCAGCTGTATGTACTGTGTACAGAATAGGACCTAGGATACTACCTTGAGGAACACCACTAGACTGGGAAAATAGGGATGGATAGGCATTGTTGCGATTTACATTAAAGTATCTATCAGTAACGTAGGGACAGATAATGAGAAAGTGGGAGTAGTGAGGTGGGAGTTTTCGGAGTTTGTATAGCAAATTATTCTTGAAAATGGCGAATATGAAATCAGGATAGTAAAAATTGCAGTTTATTGCAGTACCCCAGAGGTAAAGTACACTATGTCCACTATTGTATTTGTTCGGGGAAGTTAATTTTACATAATTTTGAGCTATTAAAATTTGTTTCTTATTTACTAAATTGTTATGGTGTAAATAACGGATATTGTGTCGTTTGCCTCTGAGGCATTGAATTAAATTTCCTGTGGTCTGTTTCTTGTTTTTCTCATGGATGAAACTTCTCCCAAATAGAAATATCTGAAAAATGTTCTTGTTCCTAAAAATCAACAACCCCGTGAAAATGTGTCCTTTCAAAAATATTGGACTTCTGATATGCCTATCCCTTCTGAGGACCCTTGTCTAACATTCTTAAATTTTTATTTTATTTCCCTTCTTGCTTTGTTACATTTTCTTATCGTTTGTTGAATGTCAATATTTGAACATTTTTATCTGAAATAAAAAAAATAAGAGGTTGAATTTCAGAGACTAAATATAATTATTTATAAAATCAACTTCCATAACACAGGTGCCCCTGAAATCTGAGTCAAATTAGCTGACCCTCATTGTCCTTTGGATAATTCGTTTTAGAGAGAGGGAGAGGATATAATTTCCCAGAGGATAATATTGCCGCCTCCATCTTTTCCCAAGTTAATTTACCATCCCTTAATGAGATAATAAAGGATTTTTCTTGTTTATCTCCCTTTTTTCTTATCCTTCATAAAGCTTGGATAATTTGGCATATTAATTGATGTTTATGTTCCTATTGTACTATGAATTATATAATATTCTATCCCAGCTATATATCAAAAGTTTTTCTATATATCAAAAATGCTTCTGACTGGCATTTTTTAGTTAAAAATGAGAAGCCGAAAGATTATAATACTTTTTCCAAATTTATAAATCATCTTCTATGTATTTATGGAAGTAAGCCAACATATGATTAATTTTAAATAAACCCGAGGGTCCGGGAAAGAACTCTGTTCCAGTACAAAGGATACCATTGTGGGCAGGAAAAAGCCTTGTCTACTTTGGATTTAAATTTTAACAGAGGGGCTTCATCCTTCGTGTCTTTTGATCCTGCGGTTGAAACTCGTTCTCTCGGACTCCCATTGTGGTAAGCATCACGCATATCCAGTATGTCTCAGCTTTTTCATTCAACTTTAGAGTCTAGAAAATTTATTCACTTCGGAAAGGATCCATTACATGCATTGCTCACAGAGAATTCCAGATGTCACCGGACAATTGATGTAAGGTAATACAACTAAACCCATTAGTGATTAGTTATAGCATGAACAATAAACTAAGGAATAAAAACATATTAAACGGATTTTATTAACATCTACGGTGCGATTGCATTTTCTGAAACAATTTTTAAAAAATTAATGTTTAATAAATAATGCAAAAAAAAGATAATATTGAATACGAATTTCACAAAAGAAAGAAAATTACAAAACAATAAGTTAGTTACTTCTGAAAAAGGGCAATAGTAGTCCAAAACGTCAAGCCAATTAAGAATGATAAAAAATGTAAAATATGAAGACTTCATTAATACTTTGTGAATGGCTTCATTTTATTGTAACCTACTACTTTTTCATTTTCGGAAATTCTTGGAAATGTTGTGAATTCAATCTCGACATTAGAAAACTTTATCAATTTACAGAGGAGTTAAAAACTCATCAACACCCATTTGCTGTCCACTTCAATTGTTATTCCATTGTATAAAACAATTTTTATCGAATTATTAAGATACGCCTAAAACTTCGTAAATAGCTACAAATATTTTATTTACGAAAATTCTCGGAATTTGGACGATCTGCAAACTTTGAATACTTAATTAGGTACTAAAATTTCATGAGTAACCACTTGCTTTCTACTTGAATCTTAAAATAACACGATCACAAAGTGAAAAAAAAAAGGTGGCCTACAAAATATTGATCTGTTTGGCGTGACTTCGATCCTAAAAAAGATAAAATAACAAAGTTATATAGGCCAAACGCCCCAATATTTTTTAAGGCCACATTTTTGTAGTCATATTATCGCACGACTCAAGTGGAAAGCAAATGGGTATTTATGAGTTTTTAGTACCTGATTAAATAGACCAAGTTTTCCGATCTCCGGTTTAAAAACGTCCCAACTTCGAGAATTTTCGTAAATAAAATATTTCTAGGTTCCAATGAGATGAAGCTATTTACGAAATTTCAGACGGATGTTAATAATTTGATAAAAAGGGTTCTGTATCACGGACTGTGTAAGATACTTTAACATAGTCGAGAAAAAAAAAGGCCTGACTTCTACTAACAAGTAAAAATAACGAGTTTATATAGGCCAAATGACCCGATATGTTTTGTAGACCGTATTTTGTGTTCGAATTATATTATTCGTGATTTTCGAGAACATCATATTAATTAATTCAATGAGGAAAAATCCTATTTCTAAGACTTATTGTAGATAAAAACGTTGTAGGTTACGATAAGATGAAAACATTATGAATGTTTTAATCGAATATTAATAATTTGATAAAAAGGGCTCTGTACCGCGAACTATTGGTCCTTTACTGTGGTTATTGTGGAGACGATTTGATATACTTTTCTTATCTAGATTCATAACAAGTATCTTAATGTCCTCCTGATTGTTTCCGAGGAGAGCAATATCATATTAATATGCTAGGACTCTTATGCTCAGGAATGATTCATTCCGGCGTGTACATTCCATTATCACGAGATATTATTTTTATCATCTTTTTCAGATCTTACTTAAACAGTATCTTTATAAAGGCTTCTACACACATAACGCGATATGTCCCGGCGATATCCCGTTGTCAGTATAGGTGCAGATTACCGCGCTCTGTGTGAGCCCTATAATGCAATTAACATCAATACAACTATATCGCCATATCACTACCGATAAGAATATCTTATCGCCGAGACATATCGCATTCTGTATGTGGGAGCCTTAAGTTGTAGGTTACGATAAAAAATGAAGCTACTCATGATGTTTCAGACAGATGCTAATAATTTGATGAAAAGGGGTATTTATCGCGGATTATGATTAAATAAATTAAACGTTTTAATGAGTTGCATGCTTAACCACATGAGATTATTAGATTTTATTTTTTATAGAATTATGATGATTTTCTCTATTTTAATTTAACTACTATGCCCGTGCGAAAATTCGTACAGTATATTGTTCAGTGATCTATCAAAAAAATTGAACACTATTACAAATGTCCTTGATGTGACAGAATGTGATATTTCTAAATAAACAAATAATAATAAAATAAAATAATGCAATCATAAAATAACTGAATTGTTACTTTCTCGCTAAGTAAAATCGACAAAGAAAACAAAAATTAATTTAAAACTTCTTTAACAGCATTTGCTGATGACATAGCTGTCTCACGTAGCAGTATGAATGCCAAAAAAACTATGCAGCAGGCGGAAATAGCTTGTGAAAAATTGCAGAACAGCAAAAAATCCTAAACATAGATGTTAATCCTGAAAAGACGAAAGGAATTATATTTTCATATCAAAAAGGAAAAAGAAAATGCCAAATGAATTCAAAATTAACAACAGTATTAAATTATCGACTGACTTAACATATCTCGGTATTCACTTCGACAGACATTTAAAATTTACTAGACATTTTGACAAAAAAATTAAAACAGTAAGATCTAAGACGTACAGACTCCAAAATTTAATTCGGACAACAAACCTATCTTTACGCCTAAAGCTTCTAGTCTATACAAGTATAATACGGCCGGCTCTGTTGTATGGTGCACCTCTGTTCGAACATATCAGCAAAACAACTGGGAAAAGATTACAATATTTCCAAAATGGAATAATTAGAAAAATTGTAAGGGGAACCACGCTGCAGAGAAAGAAGACATTGGATATACAAGCAACACTAAATTTATCAACAATAAAAGAATTTCTCGCAAAACGAAAAAAAATCATTTTTCGAAAAATCCCAACAATTGGCAAACCCTCTTTTCAACAACTTATTACCAGCCAAAATTCCAAAACGTTGGCAACAAATCACATGAGATAAACGTTTTATTAATTTAGTTGTAAGCTCTAGAGGATAAGGTCAACTCAAGTCTGTGGTGAATTTTATATTACAGATGAAGAACAAAACTCTCAGAAATGACAAAAAAATCAAACAATACACCTTACAATGCTTTTAAGCAGTAAAGGGACTATTATGAAGACAATGAAAATCCAAGGATTCAAGACAAAAATTAATAAAAAGGGGCTATGAAAAAAAAAATAAATAAAAAATAATTAATGTTTGGAACCAAGATGTTTACAAATTTCAATAAGCTGTATTTTTGCTAATAATTGTTCGATTTCGATGATTTTTTTCCCCTTTTGTAGGGAATGTAGTAATCGTTTATATAATGTTGGA
This sequence comes from Nezara viridula, assembly GCA_928085145.1. NCBI lineage: Eukaryota > Metazoa > Arthropoda > Insecta > Hemiptera > Pentatomidae > Nezara > Nezara viridula. The sequence goes on along the minus strand of OV725080.1, from coordinate 22,249,987 downwards.
CACATCTAAGGGAAAAATAAAAAAGTTTTTACTTATTCGCAAATAAAGCTTCTTTTCTTTCATTACTTTTTTGCCAGGATATTCTGGGTGATTGGACTCAAGAACCTCAAGTCGACGAAATGAAACATGTACTCCATGATAGTGGTACAATTAGCGTAATTTTGTGTGGATGCGAATCCTTTGTCTTGCATCATCTCGAAAATAGTGCGTTTTGGGGCTTAAAAACGCAGAGCCGGGTCTTGGTGTACGCATCAAAATCTTCAAAGCCCGATTTGTCCCGTATAGATCTACAGACCTACCACCGTTCAATTATTGAAGCCTAGCAAAATTTTTATATCGACTTTATCTATTTTAGAAAGAAAATTAAAACTGCAGAATACGATTCGCTAACCCTCGTGAAATTCTGAATCCAACGGTACCCAATTAGCAGCATGATAGGAGCTTATATTTGGTACAAAACCGAAAAATGAATTACTTTCGATCAGTATATTTTAATATTTATTTTCACAATTGCGCATAGTTGTGCAGTTTGGATCTGAGCTTGCAGCTAGAAGGATTAGGGCGGATCGACTGTGTTTGATTTAAAGTTCTATCCAGCCCTGAGCCTCAAGCCAAACATTGTACACCAGCCAACTGTTTCTCTTTCATGTATTTGTCTAGTGAAATCCTAGTGTTCTCTGGTCTTCCTAACTAGTTTCACCACTATCAAGTGGAGGAATCATCTTGTAGAAGTTCGAGTTCCATGAAAAAACATTTATGTGTAATACCATCTGGTGGAGGTTCCAGGAGTTGGAGAGGAGTAACAATCAAATCTACTGACAGGGCTAGATTATAACTGCGAATTTTTTACTTTTAAGTTAATTTAAAAATAATATTGCGCACTAGTTTTTTATTACTTGCAAAAACTAATATTTATTAGGTAATCTATGAAACTTTCGCAGTTTTAACTTTGGCCGAATATTTGGAGCTGATGAAGACCATCAATATGGGTCGAGACATTGGCATAAATAAAAGTTCAAATTAAAGTAGAATATTTCTTTGTTTAAAAGCGTACGTTTAACCGATTTTATTACGCTAACTATTGCTTTCCATAAAATGATGGATTATTCGGTACTTTGGTTTTCTATGGATACTCTATATTTAGAAAAACTTCCTAGTTTAATAAGCTTTGAATTCATATTAATTAAGTAAACATTAAGTTCAAAATAAGTTGAAATTCACAACTTGTGTAAAACAGAATATCTGATTTGATATTCTGTCACTTCAGAGTACCGGTGTTTTCAGCAATAATAAATATAATGTAACATTAAAACATTTAATTTTTTTTTCTTTGACCCAAGCTGTATTATTATAAATTAATCAAGAAAATATACGTTTCAAAAAAGGATAAAGCACTTCCAGTTGAAGCTCAAAAATTATTTTTAGAAAATTTGGAAAAATATAAGGAGTGTCATATCTTGTATACGGATGCCTCAAGTAGATAAGTAGATAAGGAAGTAGGGAGTTCCGTTATAAATTCCAATACTCAAAAACTTTTCAAAATTCCGGACGCTCGTTCAGTGTTTACTGGTGAAATGCTAGCAATTAGAGAAGCTCTTAAACACATAGAGACAAGTGAAACGACCAATTGGGCAGTGGTGACAGACTCTATGAGTTCATGCCCAAAACCACTCTCGCAAAAGATGTAAGAAACGTTTGGTGGCTACTAAGGGAGAAGGGCAAAGAAGTAGCGTTCATTTGGGTCACTTCCCATTGCGGGATCATCGGTAATGAACTAGCCGATCAAGCAGCCAACATGACAAGAAAGCCAAATACATCATCCGTAAAATCAATTAATGAAATCCCTCTAGAGGATTACGTTAAAAATTAAGGAGAATGTGTGGAACATGTGGCAAAACAAGTGGGAACAAGTAGAATCGAAATTAAAGGAAATTAACATTAAAATAGGAAATCTCTCACAGATCCTCTCGAAAAGAGGAGACAGTCCTTTGCAGATTACGAATTGGACATTGTGGGTTCTGGCACTCCTACCTACTAAGAGGACTTGATCCTCTGACCTGCGAGAGCTGCAATATCCAAAGGACAGTAAAGCATATGATTCAATAATGCCCTACATTTGAACCTACAAGAAAAAAATTAGACATGGCACAGAGTCTAAAAGAAAATCTATATATAAATTTCAAAAAACAAACATGTCAGTTTTTTTTTTTAAATATTGAACATTATTGTATTAAGTTACCAGTCGCCTTAGAGAAAAAAAGAATACTGCTCAGTGATATTCCTGGATATCGAGAAAGCGTTTAATAGCGTCTGGCACAAAGGTTTATTGTGGAAAATAAAACCGCACATTCATTCAACTTGAGTTCTGATACTTCAATCTTTCTTCTAAATTTATGTTGATTCCTTCTTTTCTCAATCTGCGGGCCTTCTTCTCTTTTCTCTCTACATACCTGATATCCACGAGCACCCTAGCATGGTTCTCTATAGCTTCGCTCACGATACGGCAATTCACTCACACAAAATACTACAGGCAACTCGACTATAGGCAACTCACAAAAATCCTACTGTCGTTTCAATAATTCTTCAAAATCACTTCCACACCTTGAAGAATGGTTTCACGAGTATAAAATCAAAATAAATGGCAGCAAATGAAGTCATGTTAGCTTCTCACTGAGGATGATTTCGTGTCCTGCTGTGTCAATAGACAACAAGCCAGTTCCTTCAAAAACTCATGTACGATATCTCGGACTATACTTGGATAAAAAACTCATCTGGAACTTACACACAAAATTTGAAAAACAAGAACTGACCAAACGATGCAAACAAATTTCACATCTTTTGGACTACATATCTACGCCACCATTCCTATTTGGATATACGGAGCTGTTTCGCAAACCACACGCTTATGATATCACTGTGGACATAAACAAAAATCAAACCCTACCATCCAAAATATTTCGTATAATCGTTAATGACCCATGGTTTATTTCAAATCACACAATATACACAGACAAGAACATACCAAAAGTAAAATTATACTTAGACAACATTTCATTCTTCTACTCTCAATCATCCAAATCCACTCGTTCTATCTGTTTCTTCCTCCTTGTTACCTTGTGAGCCTCAACGACGAATAAAAATGTAGGGGTCTAGAGATCTTCTGTTGACAATCTAAATAAACAAATAAATGTCCTAAATTTAAATTTTAATAATATTTTTTCAAGAAATAGTTTTTTTCTTCATTTTTTTAAAGGAAATAAAATCCGAAAAATATCGTAGTAAGCTCTTGAAATATTTAATTTGTTTTTCTTACATATTTATAATTTGATTTTGTTTTTTCTTAAGCATCCAACAGACATTGTGAGGAAGCTATATTGATCAAACAGCTGACTTACATTGTAGCGAATGTCGAACGTGTTCAAGGAAATATTAAGCAACACTGACATAAAAGCACGTTAACAATTAAGAAACACAAAAATAAGTTGACAAAGACTATGTCTTCATTGTAGAACAAACCATTATTTTCTTAGAAAGTGTCGAAGAACAAAAAGTTTTGTTTTATCGCGCTTGCTAAGAAAATTCCTTATCGGTATTAAATGGAAAATGACGTGGCAGTTTGGATGAATAGTATATCAGCTTCTGTAATCGATTACGATGCCGACAAAGAGATCGATTGAAAAGAAAAACTCAGTTTATTTTAGATGCGGAAGGAACCGTTAAACTTCGGACAGTCATCCTCACAGATTGGAATGTCATCACGTATTTCGCAGAGAAGTTGTATAATAAAAAACAAGCCTCCAAACTAACGAGCTGGTTACGATACATTTTTATTAATTCAATTATTCTTGTTTTTTTACCATTAGTAAAAGTAAAAAAAATAAATAAAAATCTGTTTTTATAAAATACTTATGACTAGGAAATTCCACAATTACATTAAATTGTATTTCTTTATATTCTTTTATACCCATTAGTTTTATTCAAATTGATCGAATTTTTAAATATGAATTACTTGGAATATATAACTCCGCGAAAGTATCATATTTTATTATTATTTTTGGATTAATTTATTATTCATTTATTTTATTTCTCCCTTTACTCTAAAGGGTCATTGGCGATATACAGTTTGTTTTCCCATATTTTTTTGAAGTGAAATCTTCTTTAGTCACATTTTGCGCTGTGGATAATGAATTAGATTGACCCGTCTGTGTTTATAAAACTCGATTAAAGTCAGCTGCTGTCGACTAACTTAAGTGTTTTGCATATGGATTAAAATATCTCAAAAACTAAAATTCCGACCAGCATATTGTTTGCAAGGGAAACATTTATCATTTCGTCCTCTTTGTAATGACCTATTATTCAAAATTGTATCTTAACGCGATGTCGTGTTAGAAAGGAAAAATAGAAACAAATAGTGTCGAAAACCAAATTATAAAGAGTTTAATTTAAGATATGGATGAAAATATCTCAAAAACTAAAAATTGGACCTGCATACTGTAAGCGAGATAAATGTTAAACATTTCATCTTCTTTATAATGAGCTATTATTTATAATTTATATTTCATATTATTAGACTCGCCTTTTTGATGTTTTCACTTCTATCGTGTATTCTCCAGCTAATTTCTACAGCTAATTTTTTTGCTATATACCGATAATTTAAAAAAAAAAAATAGTTATTTTTCGTTACCTTTTAATAGCTCTTTGAGATTTCCTGATAGCCCTATAGAGCAGAGATATCCAAACTATAACCCGAAAAGTTTCCTTGATTACCTGGTAAAATTTTAAATACTATTAAAAAATATGAAATTTAGCAAATTCCTCACACATGAGGGTACTACAACATTTATTGCATGTTTTTTTTTTCTCTTAGAAAGCGTCATGTGTCATTTATAGAACTTTTTTTTTCATCACACGCCGCGGGTTGAGTTTTAAGTCTCAATGCGGTCCGCGAAACTTAGACGATGTCTCAATTAGTGTTGCCCAAAATCGGTCATGGCAAGACCAAGACCAAGGCCGCCTAACTGTTGCAAGACGAAGACCAGGACTGGTAAAAAAAAAAAAGATTTTTTAAATAAAAATTAAGGCAAAATAGTTACTAATACACGACTATATGTTAATAATTGGTATAACCAATATAATTTTGCATTTAACTCCTCTAATTTTTCATTCGGGATTAGTTAGGTTTCTCCTGTCTAAAAAATTACAGTAATATCTCTATAGTAATGAGCTAATAAGTAACTGCAAGACTGTTGCGAGACTCTAGCGCAAGACCAAGACGATGACCAAGACTGAGTTTACAAGACCAAGACTCGTCTCGGTCTCGCATTTGGCCAACACAAGTCTCAATGCAGCCCTGGTGGTAACGCCTGCCATAGAGCTTTGTGTGCTTTTGAATTTAATACAGTCTAATAGTGACTGTTTCACTTTGCACAGAGCACTCTCTGTTTTTTAACTTTAACAACTTTAAAGATTAAAAGAAATATAATTTTAGTGGAGTCACAATTTTTGACCTCCCTTTTTAAATATTTATCCAGAGCTGTCATGATTGTGGCAATCAGCAGATTTATCCTCCTTCAACGCCGCCGATCCACCGTAAACATCCCTCTCTGGCGGTAGGTGATACCAGTATTGCAGTTATTATATAGTTCATACAGCTTTTCCTTTATTTTATATTATATATTTTTGTTTCAACTTCGATTTTCCCGTTAAGGTACCTGAACCAAAAGATAGGAACATTATTAATTATAACTATTATATTTAATTATATATTTAAAAAAATGTAGCATTACAATCCAAGGAGGGTCTGTGGTTCAGAATTTTGTAAGGAAATACTGTTTCTAAACAACGATTGGGCAATACTCATCGGGTTTTTCCTCCTGATTATATATTTATGGCAAATTAGAGCTTTATCGAAACTGAGTATACCCTAAGAGGGTTTTCCGACCCCTCCGACGTCTGGGATCTCGTGCAGTGTCGTTTTGCTTTTTCTGACAGAGCTACCCCGCTCCCAATTAATTATAAAAATACCTTATTTTGCATTGAAGCATTAGATTGAATAATATACAATATTAATGCTATTTTTACTCTCCTAGCTATACTAGGTAATTAAAGTATTGCAATCGAGTCAAATTTCCGATATGGTGTTTTCAACGGATCTATACGTTTAAGAGCCCCCTGAGTTCGAAAAACACATTTTTAGCCATTGGTCTGTCTGTCTGTGCCAAGATTTTCTCGGGAACTACTGAGCCGATTTTGTTGCTTCTTTTTTTATTTTGTAGGGTTTTGACTACTGATGCCTGTGACAGAATTTCTTGCAATAAATGAAAAACATGTTTTTCTATGGACTGTAGCGCAAATACGGTTCTAACGATTTTGATGAAACTTTCCTATAATGTTTTAATAATTGTCCTTTCAATTTTCGTACATGGACTAAATTCCCGAGAAAATTCAGGAAAAAAAGTTATAAAGAAAAGAAAAATGTTATGGGGCCTAACTCTCTAAGTATATATTATACGGTAAAATTTATATTAAAACTTTTGAAAGGTAATTAAATTACCGAAAAAAATCATCGGAATCGAACCAGTATTAGCGATGATACAGCTTAACACCTTAATCCGGTTTACATTGCTTTAGTATATCAAATAAATCTTTTCTTCTTGAATTTTAACGTTGAATATTGAAATTTAACGTTTTCAAATCTTTTCTTTGATCATTTTTCAGGAATATAAATCTAGTTCAATTTTTTTTTGTTTCTTCATGAAAATGTGTAAAGATATAAAATTTTTTCTAAAATAGGTAGGAATGGGTGTGGGTGGACACACCACATGTTTTTCTTTAATATAAACTTTTTTTTTTTTACTGTTTACTACTGATTTTTGTATAATAAATGTCGGTTTCGGACTGTAAAAGGCGAGAATAAGCCTCCGGAAAAAGCTGGGTAAAGGAAAACCAAAGTGATTACCGGCCCTGGGGAGATTGGAGGACTAAGTCATCGGGAGGATTACAACAGCTTGAGGGGGGGGGGGAGAAAGGAGGGGGGATGAGCTGCTCATTACAGCTGTGCCTGCCAACTTCAATTGCCAATCAAACTTACCCTCCAATCTAAATCTTTACATTCCTTTCCCTTTTGAGTCGGCTCTGTCAATTAAGAAGAATTTATTTCATCTACTTTTTAAATTGAAACCGACATAATGATACCGATAGAACATCATTTTGAAGATTTGTTTTTAACATGATTTCCTCACCCACAGAAGTAATGACACTCAGTGAGTCATCTTTCGGGAAGAATACTAGCAGTGGCACCTATCTGCGTGAGGGATATGATTGCCCAGCGGCATCCTTACCTAGCTTGATTTTACTATACTTTTAAAGCGAGGAGATCCTTCATCCAGCTCCTTTTGAGCCTCCTAAGCGTGTTTTTGGCCATGTTAATTCTAGTCATATCTTATATGAGTATGTTAGTGTGTCCATGTAAGTTATCGTGAAATCTTTTGTAGTGTATCCGGGCTAGCATTTGAAGGTCGTTATGTAAAGTAATATTTGTGATATACCATAGAGCTGTAGGCATAGTCCTGAATATTTTTGACTGAAAATATTGTATTTTTCGTATACGGGTCGTTTTGACTGTTCGTATATTTGTGAAGCGAAGGTTCATATGAGCTTACGAAGATAAAAGTTAGTCTAGTCAATGAATGAATGATGAACTAGTAAGGAGGTAAACATAAGTCTCCGCTCCTTGGTGAGAGCCAGATGTGGGAGGACGCCTTGAAGGTCACTTTTTTCGGATTTTCACTAATATCAAAAAAACTATCCATCGCACCGACAAAGACGTTCTATACAAAATTAAAGATGATAAAATTTTTAATATGATTGGTTATATATCTTTTTTTGCTATCTCGCTTAGTTTTCGAGATATCCGTCCTCAACTATCGGGAATTTAGAAAAAAAAAGTTTACATTATGTTTTTTACTGTATTTAATTAGTTAACTCTTGGTTAAGTCATGAAGAAGAAATTTTTTAAAAATAAAATTTTCTTGAAGAATATATATTGTTTTACTAGTTTACCTCCAACGGTCCATAAGTTAGATCAATTATAACTTTATTTGATAATTCCGAGAATTTGCAGAAAAAAAAATTATAATATTCGTTATTGTATTACTCTAACTCTCTATACTATGCGGAAACTATAGAGTTGTGTACTACTAGAGCAGTATAATTACGGATATTATAAACATTATTTTTCCTACAAATTTTCGGACTTGACAATTAAATGAGTTGATCTAACTTTTGAACCGTTAAAGATGAAGTAGTAAAATAATATACATTCTTGAAGAAAATTTAATCATTCATCGTTAAAAAAGTAAAAAAAATGTTTACCTCCTAACCAATCCAAACGTTGTTGTTGTTGATATTCAAAAATTGTGTCCGCGCCATTTCCCTCTATACACATTTGTCGAGCATTCATTGACTGGACTAAAGGTCGTAGCCTGAAATTTAACGTTTTCTTTTATTTTTTTGTATGTGGGGGCCATGTCATTCTTCTGTCAAATGTAAGTCAAACTTCTTTTTGAGAATTTGGGTATTAACAAGAAAAATACGAGGCCGTGTTTCGTGTCGAAGAGTAAAAATAATGTGTTTTTGTTAATAATGGGAATTAGTTTCCCAAAGTGTTAATCGAATTTTCCATTTAGAGTTTTACATCAATTATTTAGTTTTCTTACACGATTTTGTAAAGTCATTGAGGTATGTGAAGGCTTTTTATGTTAGTCCGTGGTACAGACCCCTTTTTATCTAATTATTAATATCCACCTGAAACTTTGTAAATAGTTTTATCTCATCGTAACAGACAACCACTTTATTTTCGAAAACTCTTGGAATTGGGGCATTTTCAATCTGGAGAGGGGCAAACTTTGTCTATTTAATTAGGTACTAAAAACTCGTAAAAACCCATATTTTTTTCCGTAATTATCATCTACCTAAAATTACATGAATAGCTTCATTTCAGCGTAACTTACAAATATTTTATTTACGAAAATTCTCGGGAGCGTTTTCAATCAGAAGATCGTCAAACTTTGTCTATTTGATTAGGCACTAAAAGCTCATGAATGCTCATTTGCTTTCCACTTGAATCGTAAAATAATAAGATCACAAAACCGCAAAAAAAGGTAGCCTACATAAATATTGGGGCTTTTGGCGTGACCTCCACATCCAAAAGTCAAAATAAGGAAATTTATAAAGGCCAAACGACCCAATATTGTTGTCGACCACTTTTTTTTTTTTCAATTTTGTGATCATATTATCTTACGACTCAAGTGGGAAGCAAATGGGTATTTCGAAATTCCCAGAATTTTCGCAAATGAAATAGTTGTAGGCTACTATGTGATGAAGCTATTCACGAAGTTCTAGGCAGATGTCAATAATTTGATAAACAGAAGTCTGTACCATGGAACAATGGTCCATCTCGTGAAATAGATTTATTTCAACAGCTGTTGTCACGTCATCAACTCACATTGTCACTGTCAACTTTCACTAACTGTGCCTCTATCTTGTGTGCAAATATCAAAATTAATTTTGCAATATTTAAAAAAAAAGTTTCTCTGTTAAATTATAGTAAATATTTCTTTCTACCACAAAAGCAGAGCTTTGAATTGTTAAAAATGATGGACTGTGGAACTTAATTATATGTTAAAAGATTGGATTTTTCCGTGCTAGTGTATTACCTTGCGTGTTAACAAACGTTCATGTATGCTGTTTGTGTTTTAATTGTCACGAGAAAGACTGCTTACAATATTTTTTTAAAATGTTGTAACATTAGAATTCAGGTCCAAAGCATCTACATACCAAAATAGTTTTTACTGCCAAAGTGGCCTCAAAAACTTTTTAGATCGTTCAAGCTATAATTATTAATAATATTGTTTGTAGAACTAAGACAAAACATTATTTCTTGATGCTATCCTAAAATTGTTATTTTAAATCAATAAATATGCTGTCACGTTTGTTTTACATATCTTTCTGATCTGGTCTGATGGGGCTAATATTGGTGAATGTGCTGAATGGGGTAGCACGTGGTACCTTCAAAATGAGGGCTTCCATTATCGGGAAGGAAAATTGCATCATTCCTATTCCATTTCTTTCCCTACCTCGTTTTTCGACTAGGTTTAAACGGTCGATTCGGGAACAGTTTTGGTATGAGGTTGACGATTCCATTCTCCACGTACAGAATACATTTTTTTTTCTTTGCTTATACATAATGCATAAGATATTTTAGACTGAAACCACTCTTACAAGTGAACAATGAAGGTTCTTTAACCTTTCTGACCAAATTTTATTTCTATCAGAGACATTTTCGCTAAACTATTGTTATTTGGAATTTATTAGTTGAGTAGTTCATAATATTAATTATATAATATATTTACAGAGTCTTCTTTTTTGTTTAAAATTTTACGCCAGTTGCACCTGCGCTGCAGCGCACCTAGCAAATCTGATGTATTTGATGTAGCTATGAGTTTGTTTGATTATTTTTTTTTTTTTATTTATTTAGGAGTAGGTCATTTTCTTTTTAGTCTGCGTCGATTAGGTAATAGGGAGCTGAAAATAGAAAGGACTAACCGATTGGTGTGATTTAGAGTTGAAGAATTAAATAAATTGTGTTTGTCGAGGATGTAGGATTTTACTGTTGGGATGTTTAAGTAGTTGTGTAGAGTGTTATTTGAAATGTACCAAGGTGCGTTGACAATTTATCGTACAATTTTTTATTGTGCTGTTTTTATTTTATTTACGTGTGTTTTTTTTTTTTGTTGAACCACAAAGTTCTGCTCCGTATTTTCAAATTTTCTCAGTATGGTGTTGTAGATCAGTCGCTTGTTTTGTAAGTTAAGTTAATGGCTCAATTATCTGCAGTCCAGAAGATGAAAGTTGGTTATATCGTCTAGTCAGTTCTTGTCTTTTTAATTTAGTATGTATTTTCCAATCATTTCTTTTCCGGGCGACCTCTCTTCTTCCTTTCCAATGGTACATGCTGAAGTATTCTTTTAGACCATCGGTCGTCCGTCATTCGCAATACCTGCCCAAATCAACTCAGTTTTTTTTTCTATCAATGGAGTACAGAAAACTAAAAATTAAAAATTCAATAAGAGGAACATATAGGAGGGCTATATAGGACATCTAATCGGCTTTTCCTATTTTATTAATTTATTTTAGTATAAATATTTTATTTACTCATGTAGATTAATTGATATTGATTTTTGTTCTTAGAAATGTTGAGAAGGGGTAAATTGATTTTTTTTGTCCCCACTCTATTTATTTAGGGGAAGACAGGGGCAATCACCGCAAAGCCTGAGGTCATTTCATTACCTAAACTTTTTTATTTGTGAAAATTCTCGAAATTTGATGCATTAATAAAGTGGAGATCGGCAAACTTTGTCTATTTAATTAGGCATTGAAAACTCATGAAATTTTGCTTTCTACTTGAATCGTAAGATTATATGATCAGAAATCATGAATGAAAGTGCCCTACCAAAATATTGGGCCCTTTGGTATGCCCTCAACCTCCAACATACAGAGGTTAGATAGACCAAACGGCCTTATATTCTTGTCGGCCACCTTTTTTTGTTTTTTTGTCAATTTTGTGATCAAATTATCTTTTCATTCAAGTACCTAATTAAATTAATTATTTAATCAGAAAATGTCCTATTTCTGAGAATTTTCGTAGATACAAAATTTACGATAAGATGATGCTATTCACGAAGTTTTAGGGGTATGTTAATAATTTTATAAGAAGGGTTATGTACCATGGGCTAATATATGAGCATTTTAGTTGACAGAATGACTAACTCCAATTTAGAAATTTTTTATTACTAATTTTAGTGATATTTTCATTGAAAATTTAGATATTTCATAGGAAAATGTATACCTTTATTCACAGTTCTGTATTTTAAAACTTCAATCACCTACCCTGGAATCAACTTACTGACTATCTGTTCAGATATAATTTTTCCAACTAGAAATATCACTAAAATTAAATTATTCAAAAATGTTGAAACTAGAGTTAATCATTCTGTCAACTGAAAGGCTCGTATGCAAGCTATAATTTTAGTCATTTTAATATTTTTTTTTTTTTTTTTGTATGATGGTCTCATAAAATTTTTCTTTTCCCCATCTCCTTATAAAGACGACGATGTTCTCCATACTCTCTACAGGAACTGAAAGCATCTATAAAATTAACGCTGAGAAGAAGGTACAAAGAGTATAAGGTCCCTTTGGCGGAGTAGTGCATTAAATAAATAGAGCGAAGAGAGAGGGCCCTAATTCCTTTCTTCTTCATCGTTTCCTTTTAATCTCAGGATGGGCCCTTGCGACAGGGGGGGGGGAGGGCATGGTGAGGGGGAAACCGTAGGGAAAGGGTGGTTTTGATCCCTGTCGGTTCCTAATTGGGTTTAGGGCCATCTTTGTCCGTTAATAAAGTTTATCATAAAAATTTGAGAGAGACAAACGAAAGACGGCTGTTACTCCAGTAGCCGTCACATTGGTTTTTACGTTTTTTTTATTGGCGTCAGTCTTTAAAATCTAGTTAGAACTAATCCAATAATTTTAAAATATCTAAATTGACACTTTTTTTTTTATTTGATTAATTAGTTTTTTTTTTATGTTTTGGCGCAATATATTGCTATGAATTGAACATAGCCTAATGATAATTAATAACATTTAAAAATAATTTCTAACACCTGGGAGGGTACCTGAAACCCCCGACCCAACCTTTTGTAAGTGGTTACTTAGATAGTGGTCGGGATACCTGATAATCCCCTGAGGTAACCTTTTAGCACTCTTGAAAATAGTCTTAGCACACCCACTAGCAATAGAAGTACTTGACGACACATGTCGGCCAAAAACACCAAAGGACCGCGTTTAAGAGACAAAGCTTTTAACTCTTAAGCATAGGAAGAAACGGTCGTGTACCTGCTAAAAGGGTAATAGTAGTTCAACATATCGCTGGGGGTGTGGTCATACCTTCTGCTACAAAAATTGAACCAATGGAACAATTCTTGCCCCTACCAAAAGAGAGGGGATAAAAAAAGGTGGAAAATATAGAACTTGGACGAAGAGACTTCTTCTTGGGACTCGGGTGAGGACACTTCTTTTTGGGACGCAGCTGAGGACAGCTGGATGAGGAGAGGCTGATAAAAGAGAGGCCTGATGTAGCTGCCCGGCCCTGTGGAGGTCCCTGATGTTTTCTTCTAACTAGAGGATGTTTCCTTTGCAGATGCAGCCATGCCCATCCACCACTTCCAATATATATTAGATAAGTAATTTCCAATAATTCGTTTAAAGATGTTTAAATATTTAATGGCAATGAAATTTTAAATTCCATCCATCTGAATCATGCCGTCACAACCAATTGTATAGTTCATTAATTTTTGTAAATATAATGTATATAACATTCTTTCTCATCACTTGTAAATAAATATAATTTGTACATAAAAGTTATTTTAATCATGCCACCTATTTCTTTTATTAAAAGCACAGGTAATGGTTGGTAATTAGAGAACAGATAAACACACAACAAGCCTTTGTGAGAAGTAATCCAATAAATTAATCAAGGACCAATATGTCAAATGACATAATTTGTTAGTTAATATTTTATTAATTAATTCTGGATAATTATAATCAATAATTACCAGTGGCATCCCGTGATATAAAAAAATCATCAAAAAACCATTTTGATACGTAGCAATATCCAGGCCATCAGCGACTGATGAACAGCAGGTCGGTATAAAATAATAATAAGAAAAATAAAATAAATGAACTTAAAAAAAAGTATGAAAAAAAATTTAAAATAATAATTAAACGACGTACATAGAATGGAGAAGAGTTGGTTGGGGTGAACAGTCACAAGTAAAAAACGCTGCAAATTATTTCACAATGGTTTATTATTTCGAAACAATTATCCATCTAAAGTAACATTATTTTCCTAGTTACAAAGAAAAATAAATAAAAGGTGATATTAATTATTAGACTAAACTTTTTTTTTATTAATCATTATTAATATATTTAAAAAAATACCATTACTTCAGTAACACATTCAAAATTTAAAACCCAAATAAAGGATATAATATTTGGAGTAGAACATATAAAAAAACCCAGAGACCACATCTTTGCTCCTAATTGTCCGATTTTAACGACGTTTTTTTTTAGAAAATTTCATAAACTTTTAAAAAAACATATACAATATCTACAAAAAAGCGTAAACTGTTTTTTAGGCAATTTAAATACCTTTGAAACATCTTATCACAATATCCACAAAATGTATACTTTTGTGTAAGTTATGATTCGACTGAAGAAATAACAACACAGCTTGTGGGAATGAAGTGGTTTTATTTCGAACACTTACATAAGTTTTCTACACTGTATTAATACAACTTTTGTAACCTCACCTTTTGTTTATATCAATTCTCTATATTAACATTATGTTTTAACTACATATGTTTTAAACAATTATTTAGCTTATCTAAAGAATAATCTTATATACATCCTATATACAGTTAACTTGTATACAATGTGTATACTTTTTGAGTTATTTGGAAGTTTTACCATCCCTCGTAACTTTTTTTCCAGCTTCTTTTCTTTGAAGTATGTTATATAGATAAATTTAAAGGAAAATGACTTTAGAGAAGTTTCATTGAAATCAGTACATCCGTTTAGGAGCTACAGTCTATAGCAAAGCAGGTTTTTCGGCCGCCATTTTTAAAGTAAAAGGCGGATAGTAATGTCGATGAAGGAGGATCGTCCTCGAGTGACCTCTAATTTTGGAGAAAATGCGCCGACAGATGACGGACAAAATCATTTTTATTCATTTTTCGAATTCCAAGCATCCTGAAACGTGAAACCCCAAATTGTGAGAGGGGGTTAAGTTTTTGAATTTTTTGGTCGATCACGATGGTTAATTATTGAAAATAACAGTAGAGCCAAAAGCCTATCGAAAGAAGCTGTTTTAATGAAATAGGGATTGGGCTGGTCATGTAGCCAGATTGGACTGGAGAAGGTGTTGGAAAAGTTCGACTTAATGAATAACAAGAGAAGAAGAGGAAGGCCAACAGAGACTAGATACAAAGATATTTGGAATAAGTTAATAAATAACAATTAAATTAGAAACTTATTATTAATTTTGTTTTGAAACTTAATTATGTTTTAACAAGATTGAGTAATTCTGAAGGAAGAAATTTCTAATTTATATTTTTTGTTAATATTTTTGTCCGATCCTTACCTCTATTGGAAAGGATTTGTGTTCTAATAAGAATATATAATAAAGCTGATATTACAATTATTATAGAGAATCATTTTTGTAAATTTTTTAAATATATCTGAAAAGATTTTCTTTGTGTGGTGAATTTATAACTTCACTTTTTCCTGCTGGCTTCACTGGGATGCTGATATATTCAGAGGTTTTCAAAATTCTTTTAAGCTTATAATGTAAAATGATGGACATGTGATGTTTCTGAAACATGTTTTATAGTTAATATCTTTTCATATTTTTGGCACTTGGGGGATAAATTCTCTTGTTGTGGGAGGTAAGTCAGTCTTGTAAGACCGATCCTCAGCTACGTGATACCAACTTCTATCTATCTATCTATTTCGATATGATCAATTATCGTTATCGTCCTAACGCTATTTTAATATAAAACTAAAATTAAAACTATTGTTTCCAGAAAGCTACAGAGATTGTATATGAATCTGTTTGTTAAAAAAGAAAACTATAGTCATCTTGGCTGTTCTCATACAGAGTGCAGTGCAGAGTAGAGTTAAATAGCGCGCGTAGGTTATAAGGTAATATAATGGGACTTGCATTAAAATTCATTCATTTGGAACATAGATAATTTTGTTGTGAGTGATTTCTGAGTAAAAACAAAATTTTCCTAAATATTTTAATTAGAATCTTTTCAAATTGTCAACGAAATCTAAGTAGGATACTACGAAATCTTGATCAACAAAATAAATTAGCATTTCGCTGAATCTGATCTATATTTGAATGGGTTATCTAGGACTCCACCTGGACAAACGTCTAACTTGGAATCCTCATACCAGACTGAAACGACAAGAAACAGCTCGACGTTTCCGATTACTTCAACACTTACTAGACAAAAGTTCTAACCTTCCAATTAATTACAAAAGACTCATTTACATGACTATAATTAGGCCTATTTGGACTTACGGTGTCGAGCTATGGTGCTCCACCAAACCTTCAAATTCCTCTCGTATCCAAACCTTACAATCCAAAATCCTTCGTGAAATTCTCAATGGTCCTTACTTTGTTACCAATAAAATCATCCATAATGACCTTAATGTTCCTTATGTATCAGATTTGGCCCAATCCAAATATCTTTCCTTCCATAATAAACTTCATGACCATCCCGATCCTCTTGTTTCTAACCTTGCTTCCTCCTATTCGAATTCCTGATAACCCTCCGAGGCGTCTGAAAAGAAGATGGCCACGTGATCTCCTAATATAGACATATTATTAGAGTGCTACCAATGGGTAGTTTCACAACATGTGTTTCATTTTATTGTATAAATGTGCGAATTTACTAGATGTATTTTTTGTATACAGTCGTAAATATCAAATAAATAAATAAATAAAAAAAATATGAGAATAAATTGAAAAAGCTGAGGATAACGAAGATGGACAAGAACAATAATATTAATTTTACTATGGAGGGTAGAAGAATTGATATTTCCACTAATTAATTTTAATATTTTTATTTAGTTTGATATCTTTTAGTTTATATACAATTTAATTTAGTATTATTATATTGCCGTTTATTATTTTAATTTATTGTTTGGTATGAATGAGCTACTCTATATCACTTTTACTATTGTCCTTGAATGTGACAGATTGTAATATCTCAATAAAGAAGTTGCAAAAAAAAAAAAAAAAGGAGAATAACATATTTTATACGACTACGTGCTAGAAAATCAACATTTACATTGATATTTTATTGTTAATAAAATTTCAAAACCGGTTTTTCGAAAATGTTTGTAATATCGATTATCGATATTTTGACGGTATCGATCGTTATAGGCCAATATTTCTATGGATGACGATAGACAATAACGATATTGGTCTTTTGATATCCTATCCCTATAGTGGATACTTGGTGGCATAGATCCGACTGTTATCATCCGAACAATACCTGGGTTTACCAACATAAACTTAACTGCCCCCGTCTCCTCTGGTTGGTACCATAACGCGGCGAATTCCGCAGAAGCGCAGCAATCCATTGCAGCGAAGGACGGTTGGTACACAATGCCCTCGGCACAATGGGGCACCACTCGGGGAGTGGAACAGGTAGCATTGAAATCTAGGACAATTACTGCAGGTCCTGCCACTCGACTTCCACAATGGAAAATTAGCTTCTGCAAAAATTATCTCTAGGCCTAGTGCTCAAATTTGATGAAGTAGCTCTAGAAACATGCAACTGATGAATACTCGACCTTAAACATTTTCCTTATATTACACATAATCATCTGTCATTCTTTTATTAATTGAATCCCTGAAAATAATAGACATTTGTACTTTCAGAGGAGGTTGAGGGTGGATTTTATATCCCTTGTAGAGCCCCATAGACGCGATTATCGGAGTTCAGAAGTCTGTGATATATATATAAAATGATGTTTATATATTTATGATGTATTTTGGGATATGCTGTTGTTATGGACTCTTAATGATTTGCCGACTCTTTCACTGCATTTGGTTCGATATTATTGGTGGCATTTTAACTGGCATAAGCCCAACTTGAAATATCTTATTCTCCTTCCTTCTGGGATCCATCTTTCTCCTCACATTCAGTGTTGATCATATATCAATACATTACCTCCCAGTTAAATACTTCCACATATATATTAACCTTATCACATATTAGTTTGGGGCGGGGTGGCCTAGCGGGCTAATGCGTGTGCACAGCACCAGTTCGCGTCCCCGTGCAGGGGGAGTCTTTTAAATCCCTGCCCTTACTCCCTGGCCCGGAAAAACCTCGTATAGCCTTAAAGGCGAGGAAGGGGAGGACGTAAAAAAAAAGTTATGAGTTCGCGTCCCGGTACAGGGGAATCTTTTAACTCGGGCATTAATCTCCCGTTCTTATTCCCTGGGCCGGAAAAACCACCGTATACCCTAAAAGTAGAGGAAGGGAAGAAAAAAAAAGTATTAGTCGGATAAAACATAAATTAGTAAGCATCACTAATTATGAAGCACTTAGTATCTTTTTGACTTTTATATAAGTGATTTGGACTACTGATGCACATTGGACATATAATTATGCAAAAATGTGTTGATCAAAAAAAGAGCAACAAATTAATAAATACAAAAAAAAAGCTGGAATGTTTATTTATATACGTATCAGTTACACTAAAATTGTTATGTAATTTAAACATGTAGTTTAATTTTTATTTGTATAGGTATGCTTGTGTTCTGTTTTTTCAATTATTTTAAAGTTATTTCATTCTTATTTGTTGTTTATATATAATTTTTCTGTTTAATTTATTTGTATTTATTGTACTTAGAGTTTGAATGTGATCTCTGAAGACTATTATAAATGTCCGTTAAGACATATTGTAATATTTCTCAATAAACAAGTTCTAAAAAAAAATTATTGAATCAATCTCGTTTGGGATAAAGTTATATTTATTATTCAGTTGAATTGATGATCACTATTATATTAATTTTTTGTTTGTTTATTTATTGAAATTTACAACTGTATACATAAAATCAGTAAATATGCACAAATTAAAAATAACAACAGACTTGAAGAGATACTATTACCCTGTGGTAGCACTCCCGAAATAATTCTAGGTAAGAAGATCACGAGGCCATCTTCTTTCCGGACGCCAAGGAGGTTTATATTAAATTAAATGTTGAATTTATAAACTGTTTTAATTTAAACATTTTTTTTTAGAAATCTTGATAATGGCGTTGAAAGCCGAAACGTTGCCATGTTAGCGAATATAATAAAGAATGATGAAATATTTAGAGCCTAGAATATTTTATTCAATCTCTTGTTTAAGGTATTTCTTTTCAATTTGACAAGTGCACCTCAGACCATTCTTCTTTAGAGTATGAGTCCAAGGTGGTAACACTTACATAAACTTATGTTGGTTCTTGTCATGATTTAATGATTACATTTTGTAAATTAAGTAAGTGATTTTGAAAATTTAGTCAAGCTACTCTGGATTTATGATGTTACAATGTTGTATAGTCAGCTGAACTTTGAATGATCGATATTCAATATTCTTATTAAACTGGACAGAATAGACTTCAGTTTCATTTTTCTTGATGGTTAAATCGATTATTGTGAACGTCAATCTGCTAGTGGAAGAGGACTTGCCCTCTTCAAGAAGAGTGCTCTCCTATCGATCATATATTTTATCGAATTATAGCTCCCTCGGCTTCGTCATATTTAACTGAGTATTCGAGGGGTAGGAAGAGGGTTCAACTAATTTCATATAAAGCTATACAAATATTTTTTTTCTGACTGTAATATTTTGTAATAATAACTGAAACTTAATAAAAACGTTTCATCTAGACTTTCTCGTCTGAAGAAGAAGTAATGAATTTGTCTTACTCATGAAAAATAACACGATTGAGAAAAGAAGATGATTTTTCGGTAAACGAAAAATAAATAAAACAAGCAGAACAAAATCAATTGAAACTGTTTTTATTGAGTAATATTACATACTGTCACAATAAACAGCAATGTTGATAGTATGAAGAGAATAAAATCGTAATATATTTACGTGTTAAGTGATCAAACTGAAAAAATGAACTAAGGAACTCAAAACAAGAAAAACAATTCCTCGAAAGGTACGTCCGCAAACGCTTTGTTTAGGAGATATTCACACCTAAAGATTTTCGTTGTTATGAATTATTTACGGTAAATGAAATAAATAAAACCTATTTATTTGTTCTAACTACTTTATTAATTAACATTCATATTAAATGTTGTTCAAAGTAATTTCCTTGAGCATTAATACAGGCTCGGCATCTTTCTTAAACTGCAGCATTGGCAGAACGGCACTGGATATGTGTTATTGTTTCACAAGGTCATTGACCAGACTTGCTCAATCATATTCCATATCCCAATCAATGGATTGGCCGTGCAGGACCAGTGGCTTGGCCTGCCCGCTCTTTAGACCTGACACCACTGGATTTTTTTGTTTGGGATGATATGCCTTACATGCCATCATGTGTTTTCCACTATCATTCCATTCACTGGTTGTCATTAAAATTATGACAGGTGCGAATAAAAAAAAGTTTAAAAAAAAATTATTTTTTTTCACTATCGCTCATTACAAAACTCATAACTCCTCAAGATTTTCTTCTAATTAAATATTATTATCCCCCTATGAAAGCTGAACTTTCGCTCTTCAAGATCATAAATAATAACTTTTTAATTTAACACTCCCAAAAGGAATAAATATATGAAAACTCCTCACACGTTTTATTTTACATCAACAGTTCAAAAATGTTGACGAATTTAATAAGATATGGCGTACCGAAAAAAACAACAAAAAAACTTTTGAGAAATAATATATATTGAAAGACCAAACATTACTTAAATGACAACATAGTAAAAAATGGTAAGAAAACTAAAACATAAAATATATTCACACATTACCTATATAAACTTACATAAAAACAAACGCTTACATATAAATAAATAAATAAAATACAAATTAAGAATACTATATGAAAAATATTAACAACTCATGTGAGATTCTTATAGAAGAATAGATTCAGTGAATTATATTGATAAATAAAAAAAAAAAAGAGTTGAAATTGCGTACCAAGAATTTAAACATAAAATACGGACGTTATCTAAGACAATGTGATATAAATACATAGTATTTTAATTCACGATAAGAGGAATATAAGCAGGGAGGAGATTCAGAGATTACAGTCTTTATTTCTTTTTGTGTTTCAATTTTTGTCTCTACCTTTTAATGTTATATACTAACTTTTAATTTAGTTCTCTTTTCCTTATTTTATCTCTTCTTGCGTTTGTTTGTCCTTTTTATTATTATTTATATGTTATATATTTAATTTTTTCTCATATGGATGGACCTAATCCCACTTATTTTATTATCTTCATTTGTAAATATTATTATTGTATTTTTCCTCCATCTGATGAATGCCTCGAACTTGGATCAAAACGATGACCAACTTTTATGAATATCAAAAATGAAAAAAAAAAATATCAATCTATGAAAAATTATAAAAACCACTAGATGACTAACTTGATGAATATTATTCCAAAATTTTAGCAAATGTTTGAAATTATATTTTGAATTATTCATGTCTTGTATTCATTACTTTATTTTGATGATCATCAGCTTTAGGATAAGTTGTTTCACAAATGTTGAATTTATTTTAGTAGTTTATTAGTTAGGAGCAAACAAATATATATATATATATATTTCTTGACTTTTTTAAAATTTACCACAAACCAGGAGGCTTTGTTTATTATGATAGCTCAACACTCTTTCGGGCTTATTAAATATTATTATCAATTAATGAGTTGAAAACTGTTTATTAATGGTACAGTGTCCATTACTGGAAAACAATAATTATTTTTACTGTAAATATTTTTTTTTTTAATTTACATCAAAAAATAATCTAGTAGATATAAAAAAAAGAAGTTATTTTCATCGTCTGAAAACGCTGTTAAATTTAAGTCAAGCCTGGATGGTGTATTTTATGGTGCATCTACAAATCTTTTGTTTACTTATGTATTATAACTGTTTAAACATTGTATAAAAAAAGGATAATAATAAAAGAAAAGTAAATGGTAGCTAAATAACGAGACGCCCCCAAACATAGGCTTAGAAGTGTTGCAGACCCTTTCAGATTAGAGGTCGCTTTGGATTACATTCGTGAATTCTATTGGCCGGATTCTAAATCCTCGGACCAATCATCACCTGTTTCTGTAATCCTCTTACCTTCGCAAATCCAGGGATAACTGACAGGGGTTACGGTGGTTGGCACTGTTTGCGTAACGCAGATTTATAAATTCTTCACAGTTATATTTGTTTTGATAATAATTTATTTATTATTTGGATTCCATTATTTGAAAAATAAATATTAAAGAGTGACTATATTTTTTAAATGTAAATTTCTTTAGGCACACTTAGCAATTTATTTTGTGGGTATATAATAAGATTGAACTCGGAATGTAACGCTTATTCGGGTAAAGTCTGCTTGATTCGAATAATTTTGCATTTGAAATAAAATATTTCAGAAACTAAATATCGAACCTCCATACTAAAAGCAAGGGAAATGTTCAGCATTTCATCCTATTTTTAATGAGTTATTATTGAAAATTGTATATTGACTAAAATTATTCAATATTCAAATACCATGAAGAAGTCACAAACGAATTTCCAAAAGTTAATATAAGTATATTTTTAATTAAATAAAAATTCAAAATTAAGTGTTTCTTTTGAATTTAAGTTTCAGAAAATGTTTCGACAAATTACCGACACTCTTTTTGAAGTTTCTTTCCACTAACTTAGTATGAAATAGCGTTAGAGGTACAGAACAAAAAAAAAATCTTTAACAATTCACGCTACGTCCAGCTATACAGACTACTAAACAGAAAACGTTAAACTTTCTATTGAAAACAAATAACTTATCTACAAGACAATTATGAACATACGGACCTATATGGACATACGGACTTGAACTGTGGGGGACAGCAAAATTTTCTAACATCAAACGTATCCAATCCTTTCAATCTAAAGTCTTTCGAACAATAGTTGATGCTCCGTTCTATGTAACTAACAAAACCCTACACCATGACCTTAATATCCCATTTGTCCTAGACCTTATCCCAGAAAAATTCTCCAAATTTCATCAGAACCTTACCTATCATCCAAATCCCCTTGCACAATCCCTATCCAGCACCACCTATCCTTACAATCCTCCTCGAAGGTTGAAGCGGCAGTGGCCCAGAGAACTTCTGTGAATAAGCATATATTGGAGTTTTGACAATGGCCAGATCCTTCACTTCAAGCCAAGTATGTGTGATTATAGCGCCTCTACTGGTTCTTAATACTAGTAATGCGGCTCAGTGCGAGGTACTGGGATCTCCTAGAGTCCAGCCTTTCCTTCCACGAGTGGAGAGAAAGGCTTGGCTCGGAGTTCTTCTAAGTGAAAGGATTCTGTAAATATTGTATAGTATGCATGTGTTTTAGTTGTTATTTTGATTAGGTTAGTTCTTTTGTTTATATACATTAACTTTTGTTATTATTAGTTTCTGTATTATTTATTGTAAATAGAGTTTGAGTGTGCTCTCTGAACACTATTATAAATGTCCTTGATTGTGACAGAATGTAATATCTCTGAATAAACAAATAAAAAAAAAAATTACGTTTTAATAGCAGGGGAAAGAGCAAACAGGTAAACCCCTAAAAATTATAGAGAAAGTAATGTTTTTAGGATAAAATCCAGAAATGCTTTTACTAAATCTAGGTATCTCCTTCGGATAATGCAAATACTGCGATATTTCTTTTATATCGGCTGTGCAAAGCCCTTCCTTTTCTTAACCCAGACAAAAGTTTATTTTCTGTTGGAGTTGGTTGGTTCCGCTAGCCTTCAATTCCCAAGATCCAACTCATTTAGTATTCCATTCTAGGCGAAGGTTGTTCTAACGATGGAAGTCTCGGTTAAGTGGCAACAAGATCAACTTCACAAAGGCCTCTCCCCTCCCCTCCACTTCTGTTTTATCTTCAGTTCCGACTAATTCGATTCCCTGGACCTTCAAGTAGAACATAAAGAGCTCGTTATAAAATGGAAACTTTCAGCTATGGCTGGGGCTCTTCGTGTAAAGTGGTCTTAGAAAGACAACAACGGTTCTGTCATCAGCTAATAACAGAGTAGTCGGATAAAAGCCTGCTTAATTACTTATTGTTTGATAGTTGAAAGTTAACTTAATTTCGCGACATCTTTATTATTTAGCGGGGGTAAATTTTTATTTTTAGTATGAATGGATGAAAAATGTTTATTTATTTGTTTGGTAGTTCATACAACAGCTTATATACATGAATATTAAATCCAAACTGTTACGATTCTATTTGGTTCTTCCTTCATCAATTTAACATTAAATCTTGGATATTAATTTCCAAGATTTAAAAAAAAAGTTTTTCACTATAAATACGAGTAAATTTCTATGTCAGCAATCTGTGAGAAAACCACCATTTCATAACCACCTTACATGAAAAATATTTAAAAAATCATTATATTCAATTATTTTATTTTTGTAAATAAAGTGTGTTTTTAGGCAATTATTTTTATTACAGTACATCTAAAACACGGGAAAACAATAACTAAAAACTTTGTAACAGTTAATCGTAGTCATGTTTGCTGAAAACACGGTTACTTTTAGATGACGATTACATCATTTCTTTACTCAACTTGAGGTGAATCTCAAAAGTTTTCCTAATAAACCACAACTTAATTAATATGGACTTAAGCTTATTAAACGAAAAAGTTTTTCTTAAAATTGATTAAATGTAATACAGTTGAAGAGTGCTAAAAAAAAAATTTCAAAAATAATTTATGATTTTTTTAAAAATGGATATAGCTGTTTGTCCGCCCAATATTCCTTTTTAAATGACAAACTCTACTTTAGTTTAAAGAGAATTTTGTCTAGTTTACTATGGAGCAATATTTAATTACTTAAATCAAGTATTTTTTAAGTTATCGCTTCCTATTCAACAAACAACGTGACTCGCTTAAAATAATGAGAATCTTAAATTTTCTACTTTTCTGCTGGAAATAGGGCTATTGATTAAATAAAATTTTTGTAAATGTTGATGCTCATTATCAAAATTTTAAATATTTTCCTCTACTCACGGGAAACTCTGTATATTAGATGATTTTAATAAATAAATTATTAAAAATAAAATACATAAATCACTACACAATCGTGAATGGTGTATTTGCCACCATAATAGTTAATGTTTTCTATTATGAACGGAGAATTAACCTGAACCATGTGCTGTAGATCTTATATGAGCCTTTAAGAACTCTAATTGTGATCACATCCATTGTCTAGCATTACCATAGCCTGGAAAAAACGTCTGAACCATACCTCTCTAGTCCGGTAAAGTTACGGATAAAGCAGCTTTACCCCAACACTAAAAAAATAACGGTGAAACCTGTTGGAAATCGTTCAACCTACAAAAAAGTTACTATAAATCATGGTCTGATTTTATACAGAGAACAAAGAAACTTAATTTTTAAGTCTTCCACGTTTTATGTTGAATAAAAAGCAATAACTAAAAAAAACCGTTACATTTAGATTATACCCAATCACTTCATCGTAAAATTGATAAAATTTACATTAAATTCAAGTAGTCGTAAGTGTCATGGCCGAAACTGAGGTTCTATATTCGTATCGTTCCGTCTTTGCTAGTTTGTTATGTGCTTATTATCTCAAATCCTGTTCTCAGACTTTGTAAACAGTGAGTTTATAAACAATTTAACATTTTTACATTACAATCAGTGAGGTGAGTGACTTTTATTAACAATTAGCAACATTAAATTGGTACTCGATTGCTAGAGACAGTTTACGTGGCAGATAATTCCCCTCAGCGGGTCTTATCTTTCAAATTCAAGGTCACGGCGCTTTATTTTACGTTCAGAATATCTTGAGTTCGTACCTAAGACAGTATATATTTTTTTTTTTCTCTGTTTTTATTTCTTAATTGATTATTTTATTTTAATATTTTTTTTTTCTACTGAGACTCTATTTTATTTATTTATAAAAATGTTTTTTTTAATATTTGTATATATATTTGTAAATAGATTAGTTATTAAGTATTTGTTTTGTAAATTTTCTTATTAGTGATACTTTTTTTTTTTCTCTCTTCTTTTTGTATATATTATTATTTAGAGGTATGGATTCTGATAAGAACATTTCTTTTGACGAATCAGATGAAGAGACTCCTTTCTCCGAAATCAGTGAGACTGATTCTCAATATTTAACAAGGCGAACTCTCCAAAAGCGCCATAGAAACTCTGCCCCCGGTTCGGCGGGCAACTCACCTAATAAAAAAAAAAACAAATCCGCTAAAACAAAGCAAGCTCTCAAAGTAAATAAACAATCAAAAACTAGTAATAATTCAGCTATGAAACCTGACACTAAACCATCAACTAACACATCCAGTAACAATTCTGTTACAGCCAATAATAAAATTAACGAAATCACTGAACCTAGAACTTTCACTGAACCAGTGCCACCTCCGATTTATGTAAGCAAGATTGACAATTTCATTCAGTTCGGTCAAGAAATAGCTAATCTGATCGGACCGACCAACTTCCGGTGTTTTTCTCGAGTCAACGATATAAAGATTAACACCAATACTAAAGATGATTATAAAAAACTTATAAATCATTTGACAGCACTCAATCACGACTTCCACTGCTATCAACTAAAAGAAGACAAAACATATAGAGTGGTTTTGAGAGGTCTTCACTCTACCACACCCACTACCGCTATAAAAAAAGATCTGGAAGATATCGGCCATTCGGTAAGACATATATCTTCTATTTTACATCCTATTGATAAATATCCACTGCCATTATTTTTCATCGATCTAGAACCAGCCCGGAATAATGCAGAAATCTTCGAAGTTAAAAGACTGCTGTATTCTGTTGTAAAATTTGAAGAGCCGAGGCAGAAACCAATAGTCGTTCAATGCACCAAGTGCCAAAACTTAGGGCATACAAAGGCTTACTGCCATCACTCGGTGCGTTGCGTTAAATGCGCCGGGCCTCACGCCTCTAACACCTGCCAGAAACCGTTAAATGAACCACCAAAATGTGCCCTTTGTGGTGAGGACCACCCTGCAACCTATCGGGGCTGCATTATCTATAAGAAGCTATATAAGCAAAGAACTTATAATTTATCATTAAAAGAAGAACAGAAGAATTCTACCCAGGCACAGGTACAGGCACCTGAACTCCTAAATTTGGCAGCGTTTCCTCAACTGCCGAACGAAATAATACCACAATTGACGCACAACCCTTCTACATCAACAGATCATCCCCATCAAGACTCTAGGCACCTATATTCAGACACTACGGTGAAGAATCAACAGCCGCGACGTCAGACGCCTCAGATTTCCAAAACTAAGACTCAGGCTTCCAAACCTAAGATCCAGACCTCCCAATCCAAGACTCAAATCTCCCACATTCATTCAAAATCTCCACGTCAGCAAATGCCTCCTCACCAGATACCTATACGTGTAAAATTACCGCCCGAACATCCAACTCCTGTTTATTCCCACCCTACTGCTCATATTTACTCTCCTTCCCAAGTTCCAAGGGTACATCCTTCATCAGACACTCCTTATCATAAGATCTTTCCCTCACGAACTCCTAATCAAAACCAACCTGACCAACAAAACCCGATCGATTTAATAAACTCCACCCTTGCGTCCTTCCTGAAAGATCTCCAAGAGACTATCAAGCCACTAATTACCCTCCTCACAAGAATCCTTACCGAAATTCCCTTCAATCTCTCACGATGAGCACTAAGCCCCTAGCTGTTCTTTTATGGAATGCTAACGGACTACAAAACCACCGAGACGAACTCGACATTTTTCTTCATGACTATCACATTGATATTGCTCTACTGACAGAAACTCACTTCACTCGACGTTCATATTTCTACATACGTGACTATATCACTTATAGATCAGACCACCCCGACAACACTTCCCATGCCGGTTCTTGCATCCTTATCCATAAATCCTTATCCCATTCTCTCATTCCTTCTACTCCAACGGAGGCTATTCAAGCAACCTCGGTTATCATTTCAACTCGTCCTTTCCATTTAACATTCTCAGCTGTATACTGTCCTCCCGGTCATACTCTTACCTATAACTTACTTGAATCCTTATTTCAATCCTTCGGATCGCGCTTTATTGCTGGAGGAGACTACAATGCTAAACACCAACGATGGGGTTGTCGATCATCCAACTCCCGTGGTAACATACTATCTTCTGTCTCAACTTCCAATAGTTACTCTGTCCTCTCTCCTATGAATCCTACCTATTGGCCAACATCCCTCAAAAAACGCCCTGATATCCTCGACATATTTGTCACCTCCCAAATTTCCTCTTCCCATGTCACAATAAAATCCCTGGATGACCTCTCCTCAGATCATTCTCCAGTTCTGCTTTCATTACACACAACCTTCGCTCCTAAGCCCTCGTCCTCTCCTACACTGATTACAGGACGAGTAAACTGGGACAATTTTCGTAAAGACCTGGAAAATAAATTGGACCTAAATATTCCACTTAAGACGAAACGTGATATTGACACAGCCATAAAAGAACTTACTACATCTATAAGTGACAAAATAAAGAATAATACATCTACCAATAAAACTGACAACTCCCAACAGACAAATTTGCCGCAGCATATTCGTATCTTATTAAGGGAAAAACGCAGAGCAAGATCGAAGTGGCACAGGACTAGATATCCATCAGATAAGACATATTACAACAAATTAACTAACCAACTAAAAGCTGAAATTAGAAAATACAAAGTTCAAAATTTACATAACATGACAGAAAAACTTACTACTTGTGACAAATCACTATGGTTGACCACTAAAAAACTCCTTAAATTCAAAGATTTTAACCACCCACTTATTACTGAAACCCAAACCTGGTCCAGATCTGATGATGAAAAATCTCAAATATTTGCTCAACACCTCTCAAAAACATTTAATCCACACCCAGACATCCTTAATCCAACCCACCTTGAGTTTATTGAAGCAGAATTGGATACCCCACTCCAATTGACTCCTCCACCTAAAGCATTTCATCCTTCAGAAATATCCAATATCATTAATAGATTACCTTCTCGCAAAGCTCCTGGCCATGACCTAATCACCTCCCAGATCCTAAAATGTCTTCCTAAAAAAGCCATATTGTTCCTAACCTATATATTTAATGCTGTACTCCGCACCACATATTTTCCTGACTCTTGGAAACTATCCATTGTCAAAATGATACCTAAACCCACAAAGCCGCCAGAACACCCATCCTCTTACCGTCCTATCTCCCTTTTACCCATTATGGGCAAAATCCTGGAAAAACTCATTTTAAAACGCCTGTATCCCATCCTAGACTCTAAACACATTATCCCAGATCACCAATTTGGATTCCGCACATCCCACTCCACTATTCAGCAATGCCATCGTGTGGTAGATGTAGTCTCCTCTGCATTGGAGCGCGGAATGTACTGCACGGGAGTCTTTCTCGACGTTGAACAGGCGTTTGATAGAGTCTGGCATCCGGGACTGATGTACAAACTCCGTGAATTCCTACCACCTACATACTTCCTCATTATACGTTCCTACCTTACTGACAGATACTTCAAAGTCAATCATAACAATGCTTATTCATCTCTTTTTACTCAGTCTGCCGGTGTTCCTCAAGGTAGTATCCTAGGTCCTATCCTTTACACAGTTTATACAGCTGACATCCCAACCCAATCCAACACTGTCATCACCACCTATGCCGATGACACGTGTATCCTATCAGTTAATAACGATCCTTTAATTGCATCCCAAACTCTTCAATCACATATCACAAGCCTTGAAGAATGGTGTAAAAATTGGAGAATAAAAATAAATTCCAACAAATCCCATCAAATCACTTTTACCCTCCGTCGTAAACCTATGACCTCTTGTCCTACAGTATCCTTCAATAATACTCCACTTATTCCTGTTGAGCAAATCCGCTACTTAGGACTCCACCTTGACAAACGACTCACTTGGAACCCCCATACCAGACTGAAACGACTAGAAACCGCCCGACGTTTTCGACTACTGCAGCACTTACTAGACAAACGATCTAAGCTTTCAATCAATTATAAACGACTCGTATATATGACAATAATAAGACCTATTTGGACTTACGGAATTGAGCTTTGGGGCTCCACTAAACCATCGAATTCCTCTCGTATCCAATCCTTACAATCCAAAATCCTTCGTAAAATCCTCAACGCTCCTTACTTTGTCACAAATAAAATCATCCATAAAGACCTTAATGTTCCATATGTTTCCGATCTGGCCCAATCCAGATACCTTTCCTTCCATAACAAACTGCAGAATCATCCGAATCCTCTCGTTTCAAACCTTGCTTCCTCCTCGATTCCTGATAACCCTCCGAGGCGTCTGAAAAGAAGATGGCCTCGGGATCTTCTAATATAGAACTTTAATTTGAGTTCTACCAATGGGTAGTTTCTCTTCATGTTGTACATGCCATGTTACAAATTTCTCATTTACTTATTGTATTCTCTATGTAATACAGTTGTAAATTCCATTGAAATAATAAAATAAAAAAAAAAAAAAAAATTCAAGTAAATTTTGTCTTTTATAAAACCACATGAATGGGGCTTTTAAACAGTCAAACTACGGTGAATTCTGTTTTTCATAAAATCAAGTATTCTTTGGGATTTTTTTTTATAACCTCCCAACTGGACTGAAGGTACCTTTTAGAAGCATTTTAGTGTCTGATGAGCTATAGATAGATATTAAATAAGGTTTATGACAACGTAAGTTATGATTCATCTCTAATTGAGTATAAAGATAGTTAGTATTGTAAAATTATGATTATCTTATTAACTCAATTAGAGATGAACCTCAATTTTAACAACCACACTTGGCGTATCCAGTGCACCTCCGATTGACATCATACTGTTGAGATCCTTGTATTGTTTGCCTTTAATTCTATTCCAATGGATGGAACTTGTTTTGTCGCCGAATAAAGAAAGTAAAAAAAAAAACAATACCACTATAAATCCACATACATTAAAGGATTAATACCTTATCTCTAGTTGAAGACAAAATTCTCATTCCTTATTGTCCCGTTTCTTTTGCCATTATTATTTTGAAAGTTGGCGAAGAAATGAGATAGTCCTCTTAGCCTCAACATGATAAGATAATACATGATTAGGGAGAGCTCCTTAATTGTAACAGTATTTTTTATGACGTATTTTTTCTTAAAAGTTGTGAAAATCATTTTTTTTTTCTTTTTCGGAGATTTTTGTAATGCCTGAGCACATTTTTTATTTCTGAGAGGAAAAGAAAACTATTGTTTTATCAAAAATATAATATTTTTTTCATGTGAAAATTTTGATATTCCGCATTCCTTTGTGTCATTAATTTATTTTTGTTATAGAAAAATGTAAAATTTAAAAACCTGTGAATTAAGAATGGTAGCTAATTGCTTCTGAATAATGTGAATGAATCCAGATAAAATAAATTTATTTTAGTTTTATTTATTTATTTTAGAAAAAACGAAATTGAATAAGAGATTAAGGTTAGACTGAATTCGGGAAATGCTTGTTATTTTTCTGTAACAAAATTACTTAGCTTGCGCCTCTTATTCCGGAACTTAAAAATTAGAATCTAAAAAAGCATTATCTTACCTATAATAAGGGATTATATTATACATTATATTAAGGGATGAGCAGCGTCTTAAGGTTTTCGAAAATTAACTATTACGTAGAATATTCGAACCCAAAAAGGATTAAGCGGAGAGTTCAGACTGTTACACAACGCCGAATTACCCAAACTGGTAATATAGTTGAGGTAATTTCATCACGGCGAATCAAATGGGCTTGTAAAATTGTTGGGCTTAGTAACGAGAGGATTCCTAAAAGGTTAATATTTGCTGTACCGAATGGTAAATGTCCGAGGGGTAGACCGAAGCGGAGGTGGGAAGATTGCATTAACGCCGATCCGAAGGGACTGGGTTTGGACGGCGAACGGTGGAGGGAGGTGTGTAATAAGCGATTGATGGTGTCGGCATCGAACCTTCGGGTTCGCTAAGCCTTTTACTATTATTATCTTTTTTATTCTCGCCTTTGCGGATTCAAAGCTGAAGGTGGGGGACAAGTCCAACCACCTGCAGTTATAATATTTTTAGATATTTAAAAATTTTCTTGTAATTCTGGCTGTATCCAAGAGAACCGCTTGCTGAGCCTCTCTTAACACATCCAGGGGTAATTCCAAGCCGTCCGTACCTGCCACCGTTGACTTTGGGATCAGACCATTGGTTGATATTATTATTGGTGTAACCAATACGCTCTCCAAATGGTACAACTCCTTTAATTCAATCGCCAGTTCTTGGTACTTACGGAGCTTCTCTCCCACGGTCGTGCTTATGTTTTTATCGTTTGGAATCGCGATATCAATTAACTTTGCCTTCTTTGCTCCTAAATCTATAATAAGGATATCGGGTCTGTTGTGACGCACTGTATGATCCGTTATTATAGATTCGTCCCAATACATCTTGATGGAACCCTTCTGAAGCAGCCTTATCGGATTATATTTGTAATATGGCACCTTTTCATCCAACAGGTTAAGTTTCATAGCCAGAGTCTGGTGGAATATTTTCGCCACATTGTTGTGCCTCTGCAGATACTCCGTACCAGCGAGTACTCCCATCCAGGTGTGATATGTTGGATTGATTCGTACGTCGTTGAACAAAGTCGACATTTATCAGATGCTGTAGTGTCTTTAAGAACGTGTCTCCTATATGACCTGATCTTGAATGGCGACTACAAAGCCTTCTGTTTCACAGAATTATAATTATTTATTTATTAAGCATGACTTTTTTTCGATTATCCTCTACTTTGCTATTTCTGGCCTACAGAGAGTTTCATCTAGAGGTACAACCAAACCTGTTGTAACCAGAGTATAAAGATCGAGATTCCTTCCGTGTGTCCGTCAAGAAATAAACTTCAATCCAGGTCGGGGTCGCTATCCTCGAGAATGTTTAAGTTTACACTTTAACATGCTCGAGTATCATGGCCTCTTTATTTATTATAACCTAAGAGGAACTAGTTATATAATTTTATTTTCTGGTTGCAGATGCCTGGCGGAGGAGGCCGCCCCGGAGAAGCAGCCGAGGGTGCCCCCTCCCCTCCTCAGGTCCAGGACGCTGCCCGCCATCGTCGTCCCGGGCATCAACATCCTCCAGGCGCAGATAGATTCCAAAGCCAGGGATGGTGAGTCCTTTATTTTCATTTATAATTTTTTTATAATTATTAAAATTATAAATTATAAACACCCGGATGGGGCGGGATGATCGATCTAAGGCGTGTCTTCAACACTGGTTACCCTGAAATCTGATACACTGAAGATCAAGAGTCTGAGGTTTGGTGCCTGAGACTCTCAGCTGGCACGATAATAATTCTGAGTTAAAAAAATGTATCATAGCATATTAAGCAAATATATAGAGTGTGATTATTGCAGTTTATTCGATGACCATAAGCCCATCAGCTGTGATCTCTTCAGCTATTTAAGCATATTATCAGCTGAATATCTTTGAATGAAAACAAAAATTATTAAGTCAATTAATCAGACTAAGCTGTCTGACTTGGAGTGATCAGAAAGCATCGAATGGTGCGTACCTGGAAGGACTTTAGTAGCTGTTATAGGGAGAGGTCGATACGGTGGCATTTTATATGTTGCAGAGCCAATCATCATACGAGAAACTACTATTTTCTCGAGCACAGCCAAACAACATCGCAGCGTTGCGAACAAAGAGCATTAGCCTCTTGGCTTTGTGAGTGAAAATACATAATGGAGAATTAACATTCGATTCCGTGGGGAGGAGTATCAAGGAATAGACTTAGTGAAAATGTACTAGAGTTTTTGGAGATCGTATTAAAATAGAAGAAAGAGGAATACTGGTCCACTAAAATAATTACCTTGAAAATAAATGAAAAAAAAAATGATTGTAACGACTGAACTCCATACCAATATGCCAAGCATTAATAAACATTTTTTTTTTTTAGTTCTATAAATATTCATTTATTACCTTTAATGTAAGGAATGATATAATAATATTATTAATTGATATAAAAACAATGTAAAAATAAATTTAAATAAACAATTAAAAAAAAACGATGGTACTTGAAGAGACTGTTACAAGTTCTTGCCCATACAGACCAATCCATTTTACGATATAATATTGACAAATTTTCAGAATGCACGAACTTTGGTATCAAAATCACTAATTGCAATATCAAAACAAAATTTTTTTTTTATTTGTTTCAATAAATTAGGCCATTTCAAATTTCACCAACATTTTTTATTACGCATCCATTTAACGTTTCGACCATACTAAGGTTCATTTTCAAAACTTGATGAGTCCTCCTAATATGTTCATCCTTAATGTTCTAATTAATATGTTCAGTGAACATTGTGTCTTGGGCCCAGTTCTCTATATCCTCTTCACTTCCGATATCCCTTCCAATCCCGATACATTTCTAGCTACATTTGCTGATGATACTGCCATTCTATCTTCCCACTCAGATCCTCAAATAGCATCTCTAAACCTACAATCTCACCTCTCTTTGATTGAGCAGTGGTGCAACAACTGGCGCATCAAAATCAATGAATCAAAATGCAAACATATCACTTTTACCCTGCGACGCAGATCCTGTCCGTCAATCCTTTTTAATTCAATTCCACTTCCCTACTCAGACACAGTCCGCTACCTTGGCTTCCTTCTTGACAAAAGACTAACTTGGAACCCACATACCAGACTTAAAAGACAAGAACTTAACCGACGATATGGCCAGCTGTATAGATTACTAAGTAGGACATCCCATCTTTCGATTGAAAATAAACTTTTAATCTACAAGACCATACTGAAACCTATCTGGACCTACGGACTTGAACTGTGGGGAACTGCTAAACATTCGAATATCAAACGCATCCAATCCTTCCAGTCCAAAGTACTTAGAACAATAGTCAATGCCCCATATTATGTCACAAACAAGACCCTACACCATGACCTTGACATCCCATTTGTCCTCGACATCATCCCAACCAGATTCTCAAACTTTCACCAAAACCTTATCCATCATCCAAATCCTCTAGCTCAATCCCTATCCAGCTCCCTTCATCCCTACAATCCTCCACGAAGGTTAAAACGGCAGTGGACCAGAGATCTCTTGTAAATATGCTTCTGGAGTCCTGGCAATGGCCAGCTTCTCCACTCATGTCCCGAGCGTCTGTGGCTCTAGTGCCCTCTTTCAGTCTCCATTGGCTTCTAATACCAGTGATGCGGCTGGAAAAGTGGCACTGGAATCTCCTGGAGTCTTGCTTTGCCTTCCACATGTGGGGGAAAAAGCCTGGCTCGGAGATTCTTGGGCGAATGTATATATTGTATATAGGTATGATTGTGTTTATAAGTTTCTTTTTATGTTATTGTTTATTTTTTTTTTCTTTTATTTTCTTTCTTCATCAGTATTATTTATTTACTTTTATATTTATATTTATTTCTCTATTATTTGTATATATTGTTTGAATGAGAACTCTTAGCCCTAATACTTATAGCCCTCCAGTGGCTGATTGTATTATTATTCAATAAATAGATAAAAAAAAAAAAGTGAACATTAACTTGTCAATTTTTATGGGGGCTTCGCCCACGTCATTTCTGGAGGGACTGAAATATAAGAAATATAAGTAATAATTTATTGAAACAAATAAAAAAAACTCCAAGACATTAAAGTAGCAAAAATGAACAGAAAAAAAACAAATATTAAAAAAAAAATCTTTATTTGTAACACATATTTTCGAAAACAACTGATTATTTTAATAGTTATTAAAAACATTGAAACTTGAATAGGGCTACTTTTGCAAAGAAATTATCTACACGGGCCATTTTTAAACAAAAGAATGTTGATTGAAAGGAAAAAGGTATGCAAATTGTTTCATAAAAAATAACTGTTTGTTAACAGTAAAAATAAAATGGTTACAAAAAAAAAGCTTTCGAAGAATTATTCTTTTCAGAATATTAAAATATACTAAATAGGGTCGATTTCACAAATAAACTTATTTTCACACCACTTATTTTAATATATAGGTTCTTTTGAAAGAAAAAAAATAACTGCACCATAGGATTCATCAGGTATTTTACATGGGAATCGATAATTATCTAGGTTGTCAAATAATCGATAAGGTTTCACTTTGAAATAATTTACGTACTTTTAAGGGATCTTTAAAAATATCGAAGTTTATTAATACACTTATAGTATCTATTGTTAGAGGAACCGTTTAACAGATTATAAAATAATGAGGTTTTTTATATGTGTTTGTTTTAAATTATTAAGTAGGTTAGGAAGCTCTTAATTTTATAAATGATTTAAGTTCGGTGTCGTGATTGTGATGTTTATTATCTTAATAAAGTTGAGTTACTATGTGACATTTAAATATCATTGTTTATGATCTATTCGATTTTGCTTAGAGCTGTCATTAGATGCGCATTTAATAAGTAAGTGGACTATTGTTCCTCTGGGATCGTGTTGATCATCCCAAGAATCTAGGACACCCTTGAAGACGACCCCTCCGCCTAATTGGATACTTGGCCCTCCACCGGATCCCGGGTGTTTAGCTCCCACGGATAGGGTGCTGACCTCACCACCTCCTCATAAATAAGACGCCAGGCCGGCAATATTCGACCCATTTAGGCCACCATGATGTCGATTTATCGCAGCGTCCGAGCCGAATCGAAGAAGCCTGGACAGTAATTCGATATTTCAAATTATCCCCACGCTACGAGAAATCTCTTCGCCTCTGTCGTTATTCATTCAAGCTTCGGGGATGTTGGAAGCAAACACTGTTAACTTGGATTGTTTGCTCTCAGAGCTTCGGGCCTGGCGGGGCTTTGATGGGGCACAGTGTCTGGAGATGGCTGATGGAACACTTAAAATATTAATAGGACATGCCCCCAGGCACTGTTGACTGTAACTAGTGACATCATCTGATTGTTCTAGTGTTCTAGCCAACTGTCGTCGTAATGCGTCCTTATGAAATGACATCGCTGTCTGTTCGAAGAGAAATGATGAAGAAATAAAAGTAATATCTGTCTGCAAAACAGACAATAGAGGTATTCATGCTGCTTGTGGTAAATACTTAAGTGCACACCGGTCTGGTAGAGGCAAAATCCCTATTTTCAAGTTGTAATAAAAATACTATTTTCTAAGATTTTCAATAAAATATAAGTAAAAAGCCTGTTTTTATTACATTAATTCATGAAACTTGTTATATATCATTAATAATATTTTTGGTATTTTTTCTGATTTTTTTTTGTTTGTGATTTGTGAAAATGAGTCAAAGAAGTTCGTAAATAAGTTATTTTGTTAATAAATTTAAAGTATTTTTATAGGATAAGTTATTGCTAATCGGATCCTGGAATTTTGTATTTCCATAGGTCACGTATACATCTTGCGCCAATCATACGCAACATATTACTGGAGTTATTCTTTAATAATTGCACTAATGATGAATACAAACATCTACAGAGACAACATGTGATTTTGGAAATCATTTGAGAAATTCAGTCAAGAAAGCTACACAAAAAATAAGCAAAAAAACCTACCTACACATAAATAAATTTATACCTAATATATTTTATTTATTTTCATCACAGAAAACTGGGGGTATAGAAACAAAAAATGAAAAAAATGCGAAGGAAAAGATTCAGAAGAAATTTAACCAATTTTGTGGCTCAAAGTTGGTACTGTGATATTAGCTCTAGCTCACTAACATGTATTTTTTTTTATCTGCATTTATTTGTAAGCTGATTTGCTCAGTTTTTTAACAGCTTCAGTTCTTCGAATCAATCAATGTTCTCTTGATAGTAATATAGGTAATAACCTTATGAGATAATTAATTTTTGCAAAATAATAATTTTATTAAATTAATAAATTAATTAAATTTTATTAAATTAGTATTTATGATATAAATCCTGGCATACTGATTTCAGAATAGTGCCTTCAATTGTTAGTGATACCAGCTTACAGGACCCGCTTAACCAAACGGCATTGCTGGTCGTGTATTCCAAAATAAAATAGTTTTATTATTATATTATTTTATTTATAATAATAGGGGACTGATTCCTCAAGCTCTTGCTGTTCATTTTGGTCTTTACATAGTATAAAATAATTTAAATAATAATTTTTAAAATATTACAATGATGTAGTGGGGTAAAAAATAATAATAATAAATGGAAGTGAATTATAAGAAGTTTGATATAAATGTTTAATGAAATGGAAATTATAATATCTATCTGTTTATTTATGCATATCCGTTAATATGTAATATAGTTTAACGGTAATACATAAGTCTGCACTTATGCTTTCTTCTCTTATGTCAGTAATTATTTTTAGGTTTCGTATATATATATATATATATATATATATTTTTTAATATTCCTTGAAAGCACTATTTATTACTTTTAAATTGGCTACTTTTTTTTATTGCGGTACAAAATATCCAGTAATAAATTTTATCTTGAGTTATTTATGGTTTTACTTTTAATGAAGTTTTCGTTACTAGTGTTTTCATAACATAGTTTGATATATTACACTAAGCTAATTAAACTATTATTCTATCTTATTCCGTCTTTAACATGATTTACTTCACTTCATTTAATATTAACTAGTGGTTTTATGTTATTATATTCTTGTGTTCACATTTACTGAATGTATTTTTTATTTGCAATACAGTTGTAAATATCATAAATAAAATAAAAAAACAAACAAAAGAAAACATTAACTTTAGCTGATTTTTTTTACTTTCATACTTCAGATATGAATTTACCTTTATCAATGGATTTGTTTTACATAGCTTTAATTTTATTCTTCATTCGTTTTGTTGCTATGATAAAGTGTGGTAGAATGAATTATTTCTCAATAACACAGGGAAAAGAAAAAATCATTCTTGTCATTCTTTGTTCATCTCTTTCTTCAGGTTCTTATTTTATGATTCTTTAATTATTTTCTTTTTCCTATTGTTTATGCTATATTATAATTCTATTTAAACATTTTTCTCCTATTTTGTCAATTATACATCTTTTGTTCTTTAATAACTGTATTTATACAAAAATTATTAAAAATACATTTTATTATTAGGTAATATTAGATCTTTTTGACAACTTAATAGAAAAAGGTACGGATGATATAATAATTGCATAAAGATTATGTAATACATGAATTTTAATGGTATTAATTAATATATTATTTTATTAATTTATCCTATAATTATAGAGATTAATATATAAATCGCGGATACCGAAAGCTACTCTGGAAATAAAGTAATACAAATATGATAGAGACTGTCATTGGCAAAAAATCCAGATCTACTGTGAATATATTTTCTTTTCTTTTATAATTTATTCTTGTTGGAAATCAAATAAAAAATATAATGCAGATATTGTATTTTACAGACTTATAATATAGATGTTTTCTAGAAAT
Organism: Nezara viridula; assembly: GCA_928085145.1. NCBI lineage: Eukaryota > Metazoa > Arthropoda > Insecta > Hemiptera > Pentatomidae > Nezara > Nezara viridula. The sequence goes on along the minus strand of OV725080.1, from coordinate 22,210,653 downwards.
TTAAATGTGGTTATTATTGTCTTCATGTCTGTCACGGATTCATATTAGTATTGAAAATCTTTGTAAGGCACTTCGTCGGTCTTTTAAAAGTTGCATATACGTATTATACACATCATGAAATGTAGAACCTCAAATTTTGACCTTTTCAAAGTTGATTTTTCCTTTTTTTCCTCTGGTTACAATGATTAATTATTGAAAATAATAAATCCAAAATAATATTTTTTTAATTATCAAATGTTAGTTTTATTTATTTATTCAGGAATATACCAATCTGTCACACGAACAATAATTATAGTAACATATGAACACAAAAGCAAAATAACAACTAAATAATAATCAAAAAGCATGTACAATAGTACATAAAATAACTTAAAGATAAGTAAATTAAAAACACAGTAATACCTATATACAATATTTATCAAATTAAACGTTTTCCGTAAAAAATAGGTTATTTTTGAAACTTTTTCTTGAAAACCTTAGAAGTCAAGAAGGCACTTCAAGGATCATTTGCAGGAGAAGCGAGTCCTTAGAAGATCCATCGAGGACAGATAGGCCTGTGGTGTGAGGAGGGGGGAAGTAACGAAGGAGCGAGATCCATCATCCCACCGGCACCGTGGCTCTCAGACCCTCCTCCCCCCACTTTCTCACTCTCTTCATCTCTCTCTCTCTCTCTCTCTCTCTCTCTCTCTCTCTCTCTCTCTCTCACCCTGTCTCACTCTTTCTTGATATATTGTACAGATAAATTGTCGATACCCGACGTTCCCTGTACTTTTTAGTTAGATTTTGAGGTTCAGTCTTCTTCAATAATCCATATGGCAGGTTAAATTAACATTCATTAAAATAAACGAAAGCGGCAGCGAATGAATGTAAACGTGTTTATAATCACCAAATGGATACAAAATATAATATGTTTATAAATTGCACAATACATATACAATGGAAAATTATCTGTAGAGGTCTTTGTGCTATTTCATCTAATTATGTGTTTTATTCGAAACAAAATAACTGAGCATTTTTACATCAGTATTAATTTCATGTCCGGGATATTTCAAGTCCCGTCCTCCAAGTCTCATTTCAAATTCTAATTTTTTTTTTTTAAACTCCATTTCTTCAACCACGCCTGACAATCAGCAAGTCTGATGTTGGAAATAATGCTGGTTCACGGGAAAAATCGGCGTGAGGAAGAACAGTGCCCAACGGCATCCCTTCCTGTCTTGATTTAAGGTATTATTAACCGAGAGAATCCCTCATCCAGCTCCTTCTGAGCCTCCTAAGAGTGTTACTCGTCCATGCAAGTTATCGTGAAATCTTTTGTAGTGTTTCCGTGTGTGATCGTTAACTGTTGGCATTGGAAGGTATTTATTTAAAGTAATGTTTGTGACGTACCATGAAGCTTTATTTATAGACCTGAAGGTTTTTGACTGAAAGGTTTGTACTTCTCGTATGTGGATTGTTTCGGCTGTCTCATATATTTGTGAAGCGTAGGTCCAAATAGGCTTAAGTAGATAAATGAGGGAAGTGAGTATAATAGTCGTAGTTTGAGTTTAAAGCTTTTATTGTTGATATGTGGGCCCCATTTCATTCTTTCGTCGAATGTCAGTCCAATATATTGTATTCTATCTGTTTCTAGAATTTTTGGCATTGTAAAGGTAAATAGGAGGGCGTGCTTCACGTCATAGAGTAAAATTAATGTCTTGTGGTTTGTATTGGTTATATGGTGTAAAGTCTGTAAAGCGTGTCTGGGACTTTTATGTTTTGTTAGAATTCTAAAAATCAACATTAAACGTTTACAAGACAACAGATAAGCAATATGATATGGTAAGTTGTAAATACCTAACTAGATTAACAATATAAAAATAACAAACAAGTACTATCTTGTTGGGCTTTTTGAAATGTGGCTTGCTATACGCAATTATTTAAGAAATTGAGCTTTGCAGTCAGATCCTTTGAATAGATTAAATGATTGTAGAATGTAGATAAATAAGAAAATACAATAATAAAAAAACAAAATATTAGATAACTACTTTAATATATTTTAACAGGGAATATATAGATTTAAACAACAAAACGACTAATTTAAACACCACATTATAACCCGATAAATACATAACAACGATAATATGTTCTGATTTCAGAGTGAGAAAATTTATCAAGTACTTAGTTAATTTACCAAATTGTGACTAAACAAATTATGATAATTGGTTTTTAGAATAATAAAATAAAAATTCAAGAAATATTAATGGTAAAAATTTAAACAAATATCTATAAAAAGACTTTTCAGAAAATTCAAAAGGATATGTATATCTCTCTAATACATAAAAATGTTTTTAATGATAGCCGTGTTTTTATTTAGTATTTTATTTTTCATATACAAAGCAGGACGGACCGTGATGAAAAAAACACACGTCTTATTCTAAGAATTATTTCTCCCTTATTATGATTACAAATTGACCGTAAGAATAATTATAATTATATCATCATATAAATTGTCAATCTGGCGCAATATAGATTTTAAAATAAATTAAAAAATTGTCCGAACTGTGGTTTCGTTTCGTTTATTTTATGTTGATAAAAAATAATACAGTCTGAACTATAGAACACATGTAAATTACAATTATACAATGCGAGCAACAAGTAATACAATAAAACAAACAGTTGTATAATTTGTAAAATGGGGGTTGGGGAAGCGTTCGGTGGACAGCAGTACTCCTCTGATATATATATATATAAATAAAAAATTATGATTTCAGTTTTCATCTAGTCCAATGTAAAAATAAATAGTGTATTACAGAAAGTATGGCGATAAAGAAGTACATGTCTCTTACATGTAGTCACGATTGAGAGAGCCAACAACATCTTGGACAACACTTCCCCTGATATGGAGGAAATTCGGCCTAGCCAACAAGGGAGGATATAGAAGGCACATATTGACCCGGCTAACATTTGCTTTATATCGATTACCATTTCCTCTCCCTGATTGAGTCGCGTATCTTACCCTCTCCTGGAAGGAAGCCTATGATATTACTTTACTGAGGTACCATCTGGTATTAAAATACTTATGCTCATCAAAGATGGTGGGGCACCGCGCATTGGAGTTGATTTCTTTCATTCATATCCTACCTTTCATCAATGATCTATCATCTTGTAATATCGGATTCAGGGAAGATTCTGGGATGTTCTGTGGCTGCTACCAATCTGAAAAAAAAAATGTGCACAGCAGTTTTGAAAAAAAAAGTCCAGGATGGAAATGTTTTTTTTTTTTTAAATTGGATGTTAAGGAATTTGAAACGCTAGAAAACAGGAAGGAAAGGTTTTTTTTTCTTTTTGAGATTAAATAATTTCACCATTAAATATAATAAACCGAAATCAATGCACCAATTAAAAAATTGTAACTGATAGTCGTAAATATTTTATAAGGAAAACTAAGAAATGAAAAAATAGCGGCTTGGATTTTCCTAGTAGCTTGTATATACATCTTTTTTTTCCTCGAACGCTTTAATATATATATATATATATATATTTATATATATATATATATATATATATATATATATATATATATATATATATATATATATATATATATATATATATATATATATATTCACATATTTTTGCTTTAACGCTTTGACGTAAATGATGTCCATTGCCGCTCACCAGCATTACAAATCTATTTTAATTTTTTTAACTGATTTGAAAAGTTGACGAAATAACGGAATTGAAACATGTTTTTAAATATAAAATGCTGCTATACTTACAACCGATGGTGCTGGAGAGAAAAAATGGTCTTGAAAATTGTTATATAGTTGGTTTTTTTTTATACGTAACATGAGTTATTCGATTTAAGAAATTTGTTTTACTTGTGTTCAATCTTTTGATTAAGATGAACTCAGCTCTTCCCACAACATTAAAAAAACGATAACAATATAGTCCGTGGCAGAGACTCCTTTTTATCAAATTATTAACACTCGGCTAAAACTTAGTAAATAGCTTCATCTCATAGTCACCTAAAAATATTTTATTTACGAAAATTCTCGGAATAGGGGCCTTTTCAATCTGGAGGTCGGAAAACTTTATCTATTTAATTAGGTATTAAAAACTCGTAAATACCCATTTGCTTTCCACTTGGATCGTAGAATGTGATCAGAAAATCTAAAAAAAAGGTGACCTACAAAAGTATTGGTCCTTTTGACCTATATAATCTCGTTATTTTGATAATTTGGGGACGTAGGTCACGCCAAACGGCTCAATATTTTTGTATGTCACCTTTTTTCTTGACTTTGTGCTCAAGTTATCTTAGGATTTAAGTGGAAAGCAAATGAGTATTTACGAGTTTTTAGTACCTTATTAAATATACAAAGTTCACCGACCTCCAGATGGAAAATTTCCCAACTCCGAGAACTTTCGTTAATAAAATATTTGAAAGGTTATGATGAGATGAAGTGTTAATAAATTGATGAAAAGGGGTCTGTGCCACGGACTAATAAATCTGATAAGTCCACTCACACGACTTTTCTACCGCTTTTGTACAAATTTATAAAACTATAAATATGGCCATTCAAACTAAAATAAAATTTAACAAGTGTGGTTTTCCTAAAAACTGGAAAAATAAATAAGATTTCTTTGGTAAACTAAAGCGATTTAAACGGTCATGTGAACCATCATTGAAATAAGCCTACAAAATTCAATACACCATAAGTCGAGAATTTATAAACTTTCAAAATATCAAGTGGGCCATCTTAGAGTCAGTGGCTCTAAAATATAGTTTAAAAAACACAAATTCACTCATGAAACAATTATTTAAAACTAATTTTTTAATATATTTGATGGATATTATTAAATATATTACGTTCGCCAAATTAGGATCATCAATTTGTTACTTCTATTATCGAGCTATTGTATATAAGCTAACGTTTAAAAAAAAAATCTATTTCAACTGCAAAGTGACTATTTTTTCACTATAAAGGAAGTTTTTTAAATTGTTCAAATCCTTTAAAATTCCGCAAGTATGTGTTAAACACAGTATCCGTTCTATTTTGATATTAAAAGTTGCAAAAAAAAATGTATATTTAATTTAATATAACGAAGACATATTTTCCCTATTTAATATTTCGAGAGTAAAACAGTAAAGGGAATATTAATCTCGCAAAACAAATTGAAGACAGACTAAGATATGAGGCCCTACATACGGGAGGGGGCTGATGGATGATAGGAGCAGTTACTCTAATGCCGTCATTTGTCCCCGATAACTACAAGTGACAAATCACAGTTCCTCTTATCATGTCCCGGCTACCAGCTTCTACTCCGGTAGTTTGTCTCTGCTCCCTACGGACAGTACTCTACCTATCTATTCACACAATAACAAGAGTTTTTTTTTTGTGATTCAGAAAGTCACTTGATCAAACCGTGTAACCCACTATATTTATACTTTTCTTTCATTTTTTTTTTTCTGTAGACGTTACATACCTTGTAGATCTTTTGCCATCTTAACAAGCTTACATAATCTCTGTCTATCTTGGGCTATTCCTTTCCTGTTATCTGCATGATCTACACAGACCTCTATTGCATCTCCGTTGTTTCGATCTGTCCATCTGCTTTTAGTGTTCCACGTAAGATTTTGTCTGCTATTGAGGCATTGATTGCCGTGCTGCCTAGATGGATTGCTAAGAGCTACATACCCCTCTCATCTTAACCTCCGTGCCTTCATATCATGACATATTGATTGACCACTTTCCGTAAACAGTTCATTATTGTCCATTCTTCTCATGTTTTGGTACTCCTATCCCAGATCTCGCTAGTTATCCTGCGGAAGAGTTTTCTCTCAAATCAATACTTTTTTCTATGGTGCCGATTAGTGTCAAGGTGTCACACTAATACATGGTTATAGGTATGACTGTATTTTTATGTTTTTAATTTACTTATATTTAGGTTATTTTATTTTTTTATTGTATATAGTTTTTATTTATTATTATTTAGTTATTATTTTACTTTTGTTAATTTTGTTTCTTTTTTGTATATACGGTGTGAATGTGTTCATTTATGAGTATAATTATTGTCCCTGTGACAGAATATTATATGTCTGAATAAATAAAAAAAAAATATATGGTAATATTTCTAAAACTGGCGTTATCATAGCATCTTTGAAAGAGAGATTAAAACACTATTTGCGCTTTTTATACGTCGGTCTATTTCCGACAATTGGCCATTCATTGAGGTTATTTTGGAGCCGAGGTATTTTAATTTGTCTAATCTCGGGTACGATTTCTATTTTACGCAAATCTTGTTATTGTGACCTAGTTTTCGGCTTTTTATCATGTATTTTTTTGTTTTTTTCATTTACTTGTAGGCTTTTCTTTCCTAATATTCTCTATTATTTCGAAATTATATTTCTTACATTTATTTTTACTTTCACTTACTTATATACCTAATATATAGTTAGGAAATGTATTGCGTTCATGAAAATTTTCGAATCTAAGTTTTCAACGAAAATACACGTTTTGAGTCCAAATAACCAAGTCTCGCAAAATGGTCTGTGTTCCTATATGTGTGTATGTTTGTATGTGATTAGTGTAGCTCAAAAATGAAAAGTTATTCGAGGCATATTTATGGTTTGAATATGGTTCTGATGTGACAGGCAACTTTTACGTTAAAATCGGCTAACCAAAAGTGCCTCGTTATATCAACGATGAAACACGTTTTTACAATTTTCTCAAAAAGGCTCCAACGATTTTGATTAAACAGTGTGTGTCATTGTATAATTAAGTGGACTTTAATATGTCTTCCTCTAAAGTACTTTTAGTATGGTTTATTTTAAATAATTAACTGGCTTTCATTATTAATAGGTACGGAAAAAATACTAAATATAACTTTTGAAAGAAGTTGATAATTGAATGAAAAAGAAAAAAAAGAAAAATGCTTATCTAGGTTGAAAATGAATCTCAAGAATAAACAGTCAGAAGGTATAGTATAATATATCGTTGGAAAACGGAGAATTTCAGAATACATAATATCTAATATATAAAGTTGTAGAAGATAACGGAGAGTGGTGAAAAAAATACAAATAATAATTTCTGAAAACTAACATTATTCAAAGTAAATCATATATTTTCATGGAAATTAAATGGAATTCTCTTACTAAATGTAAACGTTTTAATTTGGATTTTTTTTTAAATCCATCGAATCAATGTAATAACATTGCTTAAAATACTATTCCATTGGATTTGTGTGAAAGAAAAAGTAAAATATAAAAATATTTCATGGTTATATTAACTTAAATACATTTACAGTAGTTTAATAACCCTAGATCTGATATTATATTTAAATAATTAGGTATTTATCGTCCATTTATTCTGAAAAATTATCGTATAAACTTTAAAAAAATTAAATTAGTGAATAATTTGATGAATTTTCTTTTTATTATATCCGAACTTACAATTACTGTGACAAAGTTTGACCTATCTATGGCAAGCAATCGTAATTCCATTTTAGTAAATTTTGAATTGGAAAAAAAAGTTTAATAATTGATAGTCGTACTATCCATGATCAACTGTCGATATAATAAATAAGATTTTTGTTACTTTGATGGTATCTATGATTTTTTTTATGTATGATAGAGTTTAATAACTCTAAGCTCTAAGCTTTAGCTCGCTTAAAAATGCACTTAAAATTGTTTATAATAGCCCAAAATTAGAGCGGTAAGTCAAAGTTTTGTGTTGCGCGCACTAGATTTTATCTGTTTATGGTCACATACATTGAAGAGCCTATATACGTGAATTGCTAAATGTACTTTGGTGGTATGTTTGTTTTTTAGTCTGTAAGTAGTTATTTCTCCTGAACAAGTTTTTTGTATTTGTTTAATTAGAAATATTACATCCTGTCACATCAAGGACATTTATAATAGTGATCAGAGAAAGCACACTCACACTCTATTTACAATAAAAAAATAAATAAATAATACAGAAACTTAATAATAATAAATACAATAAAATAAAATAAAAATAAATACAATAAAATAAAATAAAAATAAATACAATAAAATAAAATTAAAATAAATACACCTGAACAAGTAAAACCACTCTTGCAGTTAGGTTAATTTCCACCTAAAGGTATGAAACTTTGAGTGCTTGAGCCCAGACAACCTCCCAAGAGTTGGATGCTAGTGAGGTCAACAACAGGACAGACTTTGTTGTCGTGCCATTTGGGATCAGCTCAACAACTTGTCCACAAACTGTGTCAACTTTATCTCTACAACTTACGTGTTGCCGAAACTCGCTGTTTGTTGTTTCAGCTGAATCCTATCTCTCGTACTGCCTTTGTTTGTATGAACAAAATAATATTTGTATAATTTACATTTTATCTGATATTTTTGGTCAAGAAAAAAAAAAAATTCTAAAATATTTCGAGGATTTTAATATTCATCACATTAATTATTTAAAACTTGACTAAGGCTTTAATTTTCTTTACACATTATTTTTTATTGTTTTATTCTGTGTTGAACGTGAATTTTCATCACCACTCACTAAGCATTGTGAGTAGATAAAATTTGTTTTTCTTAATTTCTAATTTTTTTATTCATGAATTTGTATTTCGTGGAAATGTATTTTATTTTTCTAATTATCTTCAACACTCTCCTCGCTATGTGTATATATATGCACACTTTATTTTAATTTTTCTTCTCCTAATCATTACGTATAATCACTTAAATATCTTAGGGAACATATGTATATCATTTTTTGGTTTTTGTTTTTACAATTTCTTTCCTTACATATTCACAGTTATTATTATTTTTTAATTTTTATATTCCATCGCTACAACGCTTTGCCTATAATATTGATTTTGTGTTGTGATTATTATGCTATTGTTTTAGCTCCAATATTGTAGTACTGAACCCCTATTACCCAACTGTTCTCGTTAATTTATCCTAAGAGCTTAATTAATACTTAATTTCTTACTATTACTTTGTCATTATTCATTGTAATAAGTCTTTTGGCCAGATTTATGGTTAATTTATATGAACAATACTGTTATTCTAAAGGGACCTAGTCCCAGAATAAAGATGATTTTTCTGAAAAAAAAAAAACACTGTATGAAATTACGAGTGGCATAAACTTTATTATTTGATTGAAAATTCAATTTACTTGCTGACCCGTGCCAATAAATGGCACAAACTTTATATTTGTATCTGATTTTAATACATTAAGGGCTTTACACAACTTCTATTAAGTAATGTTATCATTTTATAGTATGATAGGTAATAAATATTCAGGACGCAGTCATTATAAAGTTTTTATAAGTGCCGACGTTTCAACCCAAACATGAGGGTCATCATCTGAAGCACAGTACTGGAATAACTTCAGTGCTCGAAATACGCCCTCATGATGACCCACATTGTTTGGGTTGAAACCTCAGCACTGATAAAAACATTATAATGACTGCGTCTTGAATATTATTACCCATGATATGTAGAACAGTCGACTAACTTTGTCCTGTCATCGTTAGTTGTAACGCAGGATGGCTGCCATAAATCATCATCTTGTCGAAGTAAACACCAATATAGTGTGAAAAGCTTTTATGCTACACTAATATTCTTCCTCCTTTCTATTTACTGTTTATATTACAATTTATATATTATTATTAGTCTCAACATAACTCTCTGATTGGTCATAATTAGTAGTGTGTGTTTTTTAGTGGTGGTTCACAATTTATTATATGAATAGGTGGTATGACTGGAAGTTTTCATAAAAATAAAAGTTTTTTTTTTTTAATTTTTTTATTCACACCTGTCATAGTGGTAATGACAACCAGTGAATGTGAGGTCGATTGCTAAATATAATGTCATGAAAGGCATTACGAGGATCAGTGCCCAGCGGCACCTCACTCGGCATGATATCTACATTAGCCGAGGAGGTCCCTCATCCAGCTCCTCTTCAGTCTCCTACAGTCGTTACCTGGCATATTCGCAGTGGCCATGTCATTTATAAGTGTATTAGGATGTCCTTGTAAGTTGTCATGGAATCGTTTGTAATGAGTTCGTATGTGTTCGTTAACAGTCGGCATATGGAGGTCAGTATGTAAGGTTATGTTGCTAACGTATCAAGGTGCTTTTGTAATTGTTCTGAATGTTTTTGCTTGAAAGATTTGAAGTTTGTTTAAGTGAGACTTTTTAGCAGTTCCAAATATCTGTGATGCGTAAGTCCAAATAGGTTTTAGTGTGTAATTGTATATGTTCAATTTCTGTCTAAGTTTTAGTTTTGAATTTTTCGAAAGAAGTGAACTCAGAATTCTTAATCTTTGATTTAGCATTTTTCGTTTCTTGATTATATGTGGGCCCCACGTCATTTTTCTGTCAAATAAAAGTGAAATTCAAAATGTAGCCATGTGTGATTTATGTGGAAATGTTTTTAAATATTCCCTAACTTATGTGATAGTTTAGATAAGAAATCATATACATGATAATGGGTATTTCGCAGTCGAGGACTATCGAAATTATTAATTCTCAGAGCTATCGGACTATCACCACTCCGACTAGCCAATCCGAATATTGGACAATGTGTCGCATGAAGGCACCTTTGTCAGCTAAGTTGGATTACATGCTCGTTGAATAGGCTGGGAGAGATAGGATTGGAGGCCGACAGTGGCGTACAATATCCGGTGATTGCCATCTCTACGAGCTTAGGTATAATGCAATACACACAGGATAATTCGGCCTTACTGAATGGGGCTCATTACCTAGTCATGAATGGAATTAATTTCGAAATAGTGCACTCAGCTACGAATGACCGTTTGGACCAGTTATTTTCTCAACTCTTGATAATATAAAGGTTTCAGATCCAAATGCATGAAACAGCTAGAATAAATGAGAAGTTTGTTTCCAACGTGAACACTAATCATAATTGACAAATTTAGGGAAGAAAAAATGGTTTAATATTGAGGAGAAAAAATTATTAAAATTGATTTTTTTTTTAAAATAACCTCAAGGTTATTCCCGATTTAACTATATGGGCCATATTATAAGTTCAAGGTCTGCTCAGTGTGAGTAATCTCCAGTAGGCTAACGGTAATCAAATACCATCGAAGAGGAATCTCAGACAGTTTGGCTCTCCCATGAGGTCGTGATGGCCGAGTGTGTTGGAGCGTTGCCTGGTATAGCATTTGCGTGCTGAGCGACGCTGGTTCGAATCCGACCTGGGAGAGGTTGACTATTATTTCGTGTTGGGCCCCCGAAATAAAAATCGGCTCTCCCACTCTGGTTAGAATAGGTTTGGTTGTACCTCTAGATCAACCCTCCTTCCCTCCCCTCGTATGCCAGAAATGGTGGGTAGGGTGTTATAGAATAAAAAAAAAAATGGCTCTCTAGTAGACAGCCACTGATAAAATTACTTACCACGCTTGACGTTGTTTAACTTTGATAGAAATCTCATTACAAATATTGATTTAACTGAGATAAATTAATAAATATATTAATTTTTTGGTAGTTTAATTGCCTATACATATATTTTAAATAATCAATTTTAGGTATTTTTTTATATTACACATTTAATGGATTCTGGTAGGTTCACTCAATAACCATAAATAAATTGATATATACAATTTAATTTTTGGAAAAAAACAATACGAAACTATGAGTAACAAAGTTAGAAACACAAATACAGAAGAAAATAACGTTATACGAAATGAAAAGATTCAGCTGCAAAACATTAATTACAGAATGAAGAGAGAAAAAAAAAGTTTTATAAAGAAAAAAATACAATTATGCTTGTCAAATTAACAGATACTTAAAAGAGTTGCAACTCCAGAACAGATAATAATACCGCGATGGTCCCCAATAATAGACGATAATACGAGATAATAATAGACGATTGTTATGCCGCTACGTAAAATTATACACTTTTCACGTTAGCGACCAACACAGTGGTATTTTCTAACACACACTTAAAAACCGTCTCTTATTTTTCCACCTGTTTTTCATTAACGACTAATCCATATTTTGTATCGAGCCTAGACGATTCATTTCCAAAGAGGTTGGAAAAAGTAAAACTGGCTGAAGCACTGGTCACTGAAGGCGTCATGACGTCAGAAGATGTTTGTGGTAACACACATGTTTTTTTTCCACATGACCTACTTGATTGAAATTAAAAACAGTTATTCAAAATCATATAATAAAGAACTTCTTTATATATTGTTATATAGCTTGACTATGGACAAATAAAATGTAGAAGAGTAAAACAAATATTGTGAATATAATAACATTTTTTTTTTTTTTTGCTAAATCACTTACCAACCTACGCCGGGCAATCACATCAGTGACTATCAGCAGGTGGGCTGGAGTAATCCTCAAGTATTGGAAATGGAATGATGAGAAATATTTTCCAATGGCACTCAGGTGAAAATACTTCCTCAAATTTCTCTGTCGAGGTTTATTGTGTTGGCGGATATTGGAAATGAGATTCCCAAACTTAATCAAGGCTAAAAATAATTGGCCCTAATCAGAAATTTATTTGTCCTGAATATTTCAGCGTAGGCACAGCTGTTTAAAGGAAGCGCTTAAACCAGGAATTAATCGATTATTAAACCTCCTTCGATTGAATCGGTCATTATTTCCAGTGAAATAAATGTTACTTTGCTATTAGTTTTAAATTAATTTTCATCGAGTGGATATAATTTAATAGATGTAGCAAGTCTTAAATCATAAAGGAAACTGTTCGAAAAGTGTTTACTAGATTTTACAATTATTTTTTTAAGCTTTATTTCTTTGCTATGACCAGTCAGAAATAAATTTTTTCTTCGACTACTCTCTACCTCGTTATTCCTGGAATACAAGGGGATCTTATATAGAGGTGAAACAGAAACAGATATCTCGAGAAAGTATTTTAAGCAAATTTTCAACCTAAGACTCTGATAGTACTCCTTTAATATATTACGAAAACGCCCGTCTGATAGCTCAGACAGGTCGATTTAAGGTTTTCGGGACATTTGAATCCATTAAAAAGCTCAAATTTTGGGTCATTTTAAGAATAGTTCTTCTTCGCCGCGTTAAGATACAATTTTGAATAATAGATCATTAGAAAGAGAAAGAAATTTTCAACATTTCCCTTGCTTACAGTATGCAGGTCTCAATTTTCGTTTCTGAGATATTTGAATCCATCTTCAATAAATCTCGTTATAAGTTGGTTTTCTACACTATTTTTCCTCTCTTCGCCTCTCTAACACGACACCGAGTAATATACAATTTTGAATAATGGCTCATTGCAAAGAGGATCAAATGCTGAATTTTTCTTTTTTCTACAGTATGCTGGAACGAATTATAGTTTTTGCTTATGAAAAAATGAACTCTTTATGAAAACGAAATATAAACAGTTTTTTTTCACCAAACCCCAGCAAAAAATTATAAGTTTAGTAGAGCTCATATTGGAAAGGTTGTTTATAAGTTTAAACATTAAAATTCCTCAAGGTAGTATCCTTGGTCCTATCCTTTACACAGTTTATACAGCTGACATCTCAACCCATCCCAACACGGTTATTACCACGTATGCCGATGATACATGTGTCCTATCCGTTAATAATGACCCAACCATTGCATCCTAAACTCTTCAATCGCACATCACAAGCCTTGAAAAAAGGTGTCAAAACTGGAGGATTAAAATAAATTCTAATAAATCCCATCAAATCACCTTTACCCTTCGACGTAAACCTATGACCTCATATCCCACAGTATCCTTTAATAATACCCCACTTATCCCTGTTGAACAAATCCGATACCTTGGACTTCACTTGGACAATCGTCTAACTTGGAATCCTCATACCAGACTGAAACGACAAGAAACCGCTCGACGCTCTAAGCTTCAAGTTAATTACAAAAGACTTATATACATGACTACAATAAGACCTATTTGGACTTACGGAGTTGAGCTTTGGGGCTCCACTAAGCCATCGAATTCCTCTCGTATCCAATCCTTACAATCAAAAATCCTTCGGAAAATCCTCAATGCTCCTTACTTTGTCACCAATAAAATAATCCATAATAACCTTAATGTTCCTTATGTTTCCGATTTGGCCCAATCCAGATACCATTCCTTCCATAATAAACTTCAGAACCATCCGAATCCTCTCGTCTCTAACCTTGCTTTCTCTTCTATTCCTGATAACCCTCCGAGACGTTTGAAAAGAAAATGGCCTCGAGATCTCCTATTGTAAATACATTTTGTTTTTAGAGTGCTACCAGTGGGTAGTTTCTCAACAAGTCATTTCATGTTATGATTTTCTGTTATCAAATTTACTTAATGTATTTAATTTTTTAATAGAGTTGTAAATATCATGAATAAATAAAAAAAAAAACATTAAAATGATTGTTTCTGATATTAAACTCGTTCAATAAAAAAAGATTTAGCTTTATATATTTTATATCTTTTTATAACGAGCGAAATTCGTAACGATGTCGATATTATGTTCACTTCAATAACAACTTGCCCCTATAGTCCTACTTCGAGCTTAAGTCCGGAAAAGTTGCTGTATTTACGGCTGTACCCCAGCGGCCTAACTACATTGGCTATTTCAGCCTCTTCTTTCCTCCTCCCCCTCCCCTCAGGGTTCTCCAATTTGTATTCTGAGCAGATAGGACAACTTTTCCGGTTTACGATCAGGTAGTGCCAACCCTTAAGAAGGATTTTTATTGCCAGCCTGGTATTGAACCTTCTAATACTTCCGGCACTTTTATTTGGTTGCTACTCCAGATATAACCACTCATCCTGATTGCGGAATTTTCACAGACACACACGCACACACACACACACACACACACATATATATATATATATATATATATATATATATATATATATATATATATATATATATATATATATATATATATATATATATATATATATATGTAAATTTTCCTCAAGGAAACCCAGTAATTGAAAAACTCCAATTGGTCATACTAGTCATGAAAAATTTTAAAAAGTTCATTTAGTTTTTACAATTGATATATTATCAGTCAGAAAAAATTTCTTTCTTGGATGTTAAATCCAAAATTCAATTGTATTTTTGTATGTAAGAAAGGACCTTAGGCCCTAAGGCAATATAAATCGATCTATCAATCTCTCTCTCTCTCTCTCTCTCTCTCTCTCTCTATATATATATATATATATATATATATATATATATATATATATATATATATATATATATATATATTTGATAATAATAACAATATAGTTTATCTTTCATATATCAGTGGCTTCATATCAAACATCAGTCTTGAAGTACATGAAGTCTCGATTATACGAAAAGATTGCCTGCTGTTCGACTGTTTCTAATGATCACCACCTGTGCGACCACGTAAACGAGTTATTCAACCCTTTTTTTGTTTTATTTATAAATGTTTTTTTTATGTACTTATTGAATATTTTAACATTCTTTCACTTGTACATTAGTTAAGGTGAGGTATAATCACATTTACACTATGCGTACAAAAAATATATAAAATAAATAACAAATAACATTAATCAAAAAGTATATACAATAAATAAAATAACTTAAACATAAGAAAATTAAAAAAAAAAAACAACAACACAAAAATACTTATACACACTACTTACAATCAGGTGAGGAAACTCTGAAGCAGGCTTGTCCAACATTGGAGGAGAAGTAGAACTCCAGGAGATCTCTGCATTACCTCATCCGGTCAATAAAATGATTTATTGTTACAAGATATGATGTATTTACTTGAAAACATATCGCTTAAAATAATTTTTCCAAACTGTGTTGACGATCATTAAGGATACAGTTGCACAAAGAAAAAAATAATTTTGCTGTAAAACTCTAATAAACGCCCTAATTCCGATCTGGTTATTGTTTTCAGTAGAATAAACTGAGTTAGTCAATAAATATTGATTACAATATTTATAAACAAATAAAAATTTAATCATATTCAAAATTAATTGATTCGCCAGAAAATATATCTTAGTGAAATAATTTTCAAATTTACCATTGTCTTTCCATTGAAATTGGCTTCCATTTACCATTGAATTTTAATTTGGTAATATATAGATTAAATAACTTGGTATAAGTTTTAATTTGTAGGACATTTAATATAAACAGACATACAAACAAATATAGACGATGATCATTTCGTTGACTAATTTTAAATGTAGGAAATCATTTTCGTTTATGTTAGTTTAGTGTATTATAGCTTAGTGAATTAGTGTATTTTAGTTTAAGTAGATAAGTGAATAAATTCATCCGGATAGATCAACCATTTCTGTAGTTGCTCTTTTCTTTAATTAAATTATTCTTTTAAAGCTAACTTTGATCTATAAAACTTTTTTAAAATATTTTACATTAATGATAATAATAATAATAAGGCTTAAGGAATCCGAATATTCTATGCCGATACCACCAATCGCTGTCCACATTCTTCCATTTTACGATAACTAACATAAATAAAAATCATAGGAATTAATAATATTTGTTTTGAGAAACAACAGAAATGTTCAGATTTTCGCATAATTATCTACGATAACTATAGTGGTGAACAATTAGAGAGTTGAGAAGATGTTTTAATAAGTTAAATGGCAGAACAAAAGAGGTTTCTTAATTAATGCAAGAGCCTGATGGTAAAGAGAAGTCTCTTCTGCTGTTTGCCCCGGTACTTCTGTGTTAAAATTGTTTGCGAGGTCACAGTGCTTCATTGTCGGGCCTATGGCGTGGCCCTAAGAGAACCTCATAACGAGGTTAGAGGCTGTGATCGTTGTCTTTATATGCTAATTTAAATCTAGGTGTATAATTGTACGAGGAGTTACAGATAAGGCCGTCATCAACTTACGAAGGCAAATTAGGCAAACAAAAACGAAGGCAAAAAATATTATGTAACTTCAATAATTCTCTATATCTTTTTGTATCTTGTCCGTTCTAGCCCTGAAGAAGACATACAAAGTCGGGTGGAAACCTTGGATTTTAATAATACAGTTTTGCCACTTATGACCGCCTCTACGGACCATCTCCTTTCTTTACAAATCAGTAATATTTCTCCAAATAATTTGGCCCCCCTCTAATAATTTAGTTTTTGTCAATAATAACAAATAAGTTTAAATAGACTTAAGTAGAACAATACATGGTCTTTTGAAAGTAAGGCAAGGATGTTAAGATGGGCATATAGGTCGAGGCATCCCATCAGGAAGACTGAATGACCTAATAGTAGACAAGAGATAACGTATAAGAGAAACAACTAGATAGGTCGGCCGATTTCACAAAGATCCAATTGATTTGTATGCTAATAACTCGAAAGAAATAGCCCATTGGCAGAGGTCGAAAAAAAAGTAATTAAAATCTTTAGGAAAGTGCACGGTTAAAAGTGAAAAGTTTTTTTACAACCCCAAATATTATTTATAAAATTACCTATTAACAAAATTTATGGCAGCTTATGATTTGTATAAACTGTTAATTTCAATAGTAATTATTGGCTTTTTAATGGCAAAAAGGCCAGAATTATACGGAAATAATCAGCAACACTTATAAATGTATGGAAATGCAAAAATAATGAATTTGGTAAATTTTATGTATATTTTTTAGAATAATTAATTTAAATTGTAAATATAAAAATGGTGTATTGCATTATAAAACTCTATGTCAAAAATAAAAATTGTGTTTTTTTAAAAGGGTGAATTAATAATAGGGTTGAGATTGTATTTATTTCAATTTAATATTTATGAACTGGTTTAAAAATACATAAAGATAGTTTTAATAATGTAAATTTTAATTTTGGGATTGTTGACAATGTAATGAGGTTTAAAATAAACATAACCTTAGGGGAAGGTTTTAGTGTTTGACAAATTAAATGATGTTGACAAGGACAATTCAGTCCATATTGATTTTAATTGTTTAAAATAGTTATGTAATATAAAGTAGAAAAATTAATCAGTAAATGTAATTAAGCTGTGTTGATGGTTTTATTTGTTTAGTCCTTACATAAATGTTCGAATACATATGTTTAATTGAAAATAAATATAATACACTTCAGGAGTTGATCTGACAAAACAAAAAATATATTTTAAAAAAATCTATAATGACCTTCACTTATATTTTCAATACATTAAACAGTTTCCATAATGCTATAAAAATGTGCATACATCTCCATTAACAAATTTAACACAGATAATCGTATCGTCTGATCAGTTCGTTTTTATTTGTTATAAATTTTTTCGAAAAATGTATGATATTATATTTGATACACTAACAGATAGTTAATCATCATTAAGTAATAAGAAATTAAATTTTACAGTGAAATAAATTTCGAGTCAACAAAGCAGAAGTAAAATGTAATTGCCTCATACTGTCGGATTACACAATAATCTCATTTAATTGTAGTTTTGACTTTATGAATGAGGAAGTTATACTGCCATATTGATACGTCCTAATGAAAATTCAATCTTGCTGTTATATATTCCACTTTGTGTCGTTGGTTAAATAACTTGTCGGATAGCTGCAATAATGTTATGATGTTATTAAAAACAGATATCATTTTGATCATTAATGTTTTTATAATACGGTTGATATACATTTAAGTCAATTTTTTTTATTATTTGTGCTATATACTAAATTAATATTATCTAATTATATTAATCTTTTTCTTGAAATATTAGAGAACATAAAGAAATATAAAAATAACATAAAACAAGAATTCTTCTTATTTTTACCTGAAAGTTTTATTTACATAAAATATTCAAAATTTAATCTCGTAAATGGCTTCTCTTAGATTTGTTTACCTTATTCGTATGAGAAGATAACTCCTCCAGCGATATATTTGGTTGTTGTATAAACTCGAGATAGGGGATCCTATGAATACGATTACAGCGTAAGATATAGTCGAAGCATAAAGCCACAAGACAGTAGAGTGTAGTAGAGAAATGATAGTGAAGTTAGACAAGACTGCCTCTCAATGCTTTATCTTAGCGAAGCACCTATGGCGTTCACTTCAGCTCAACTTAACTTTCTTCTATAGTTCATTATTTCGTTCTCTTCGAATGCAATTCATTCTGAATATATTCTAAGAAATTTCTTTTAAAAAGTCCTCCCTTCGGTGAATTTCTAGTTGTACTAGTGTTCGTCCAGTGATCGAAATATAAATGAATTTGCATGTTTTCAACGTTTTTTTTTTTACTCTTATGTACTTTTACTACATATACTTTTATATGTACTAACTATACACAGCAATGTAGTACCATTTGTGTGTTTTTTTTTTTAGTTATTCACCTAGACCTTATCCCTCAAAATTTTTTCAAATTTCACCAAAACCTTACATATCATCAAAATCCAATTGCACAATCCCTCTCTAGCATTACTCATCCCTACAATTCTCCTCGAAGGTTGAAGCGGCAGAGGCCCAGAGACTTTTTGTATGAATATGTTGGAGTTCTGGCAATGGCCAGATTATCCACTCAAGCCATGTATGTCTGGTTATAGTGTCTCTGCTCAGCCTCCATTGGTAATATCATTGATGCGGTTGAGTGAAAGACGCTGGGATCTCCTAGAGTCCTGCCTTATCCTCCACGAATGTGGGGAAAGAATATGGTATGAATATGCTACTCTATATCACTATTACTATTGCCATTTAATGTGACAGATTGTTATATCTCAATGAAGAAGTTAAAAAGTTATTCACCAATAAAAATCTGAATCCATAGGTATTTTTTCAAATAAAATATATTTTACTTTGCCACCCAGTTTGCTCCTTCGGTCGGTATAAATTGTTTCATTTCAACATTGTATTCATATTATAGTAATATGAAAATAATAAATTTCGTAACGAAAGGCTAAATATTGATGAAATGTATACAGGTTGTTTCATGGTTAAGTGGGCAAACTGCAAAAAAGAACTAAGGACCTCAAAACAAAAAAAAAAAAAAAAAATTCCTCTGAAGGTATGTCTACAAACGCTTTGAATGTTGTGAAACAATTCAAATACTCTTTGCATCACAGATGTCAGAATGAAAGAATTTAATATTCTTGACGCTACGCATACTCATGAACATATTATTTTATGATTTTTTTAAAAATCGTACGTATTTCATAATTTTTGTTTTGCTCTGTTGGTTTGTTGTAAATGTTGGTTTATTGTTGACTAAATAATTTTGATGGATTATTTAGTCAAATGAATTCTAAATTAATAACAGAAATATTAAATTATCGACTTACTTGATATATATATCGGTAAGCACTTCGACAGCAATTTAACATTTCCTAGATATTTTGAAAAAAAAAGTTAAAGCACTACTATCCAAGACGTACGAAATCCTTTTTTTTTTGTAATTTTTTGTTAGATTAGTTTATTTTTGTTTAGTTTAGTATCTTTTAGTTTATGTGTATTTACTTTAGTATTATTATATTGCTGTTTATTATTTTTATTTACTATGCATAGTATGAATGAGCTACTCTATATCACTATTACTATTGTCCTTGACTGTGACAGATTGGTTCAAAAAACCTATCTTTTCGTATCAAGTTCCATACAAGTATAATACGGCCGGCTCTGTTGTATGGTGTACCTATGTTAGACCATGTCAGCAAAGCAACTAGGAAAAGATTACCCAATTTCCAAATTGGAAATTATTCCATTCTATCAGGAAAATAGTAAGAGGAACTGAAAACATTATATATACAAGCAGCAATAAATGTATCTACCATCAGAAAATTTCTCAATAAACTTAAAAGCCATTTAAAAAAAAAAAAAAAACTCAATAATTTGCAAACTCTCTTTTCAACAGCTTAATACTAGCCAACAATTCAAAACGTTGGTAACAACCTACACAAGATTAGTTTTTAAATTTAGTTGTAAGAGCCTAGAGTACAAGATCAGCTCAAGCCTGAGGTTCACATTTAGAAGAAATTCACAGAAATGAAAAATAGTAAAATATACCTTACGATATTTTTTGTCAGTAAAAGGGTTACAAACAAATATCTTTTTTTTTTTTTTTTTTATTAACGAAATTTACAACTGTAATTAATAATAAATACAACAAGTAAATATGAACAAGTAATATGACATGTACAACATGAGGAGAAACTACCCACTGGTAGCACTCCAATTATATTTCTATATTAGAAGGTCCCGAGGCCATCTTCTTTTTATACGCCTCGGAGGGTTACCAGGAATAGAAGAGGAAGCAAGGTTGGAAACGAGAGGGTTCGGATGGTTCAGAAGTTTATTATGAAAGGACAGGTATCTGGATTGAACTAAATCGGAAACATATGGTACATTAAAGTCATTATGGATGATTTTATTTGTGACAAAGTAGGGAGCATTAAGGATTTTGGATTGCAGGGATTGGATACGAGAGGAATTTGATGGTTTAGTAGAGCCCCAAAGCTCGATCCTGTAAGTCCAAATAGGCCTTATTATAGTAACATATATGAGTCTTTTGTAAATAGTTTTAGAGCGTTTGTCTAGTAAGTGCTGGAGTAGTCGGAAACGTCGGGCGGTTTCTAGTCGTTTCAGTCTGGTATGGGGGTTCCAAGTGAGTCGACAAACAAATATCAGGATTCAAAACAATGATATTTAAAAAGGAGCTACGAAAAAAAAATTATAGATTCTTACCGAGTAACGGAACATTCCCTATGAGATATTTAGAAACATTAGGACTGAAAGAGGTATCTCGAAGCTTAGAGTAATGAGACAGCTATATAGTAACTCTATAAAGGTATATAGTAACTATATATAAGCTATATAATGGAGGATTGGTATCTGATGCTAATGGAACCGTGGCTTATTCATAGCTGTTTACCCTAGCAGGGGCTAAGAAGGTCTCTGTTTATATTCCCCAGGTTGATTGCTATTTTGAATAGAGCCCTCGCTTAAATTAAAAGTTCTCATTTTGCATACTTAAAGATTAATGGAACAAAGATAACAGGTATAAAAGATTTTTTATACGAAACAGCTGGTACTCGTCGAGGACGAAGTTTTATTCATGTGGGTATGAATAGTTTTTATTGAAATCTCATAGTCCGTGGTAGAGGTCCCTCTTTATCAAATTATTAACATCCACTTGAACCTTCGTGAATAGCTTCGTCTCATCATAATCTACAAATATTTTATTTACTAAAACTTTTTCAATCTGGAGATTGGCAAACTTTGTCTGTTTAATTTGATACTAATAATTTGCTTCCACTTGAATGTTAAGATAATATGATTAAAAAATCGAAAAACAAAGCCTACAAAAATATTGTGCCGTTTGGCGTATCGCGTTATTTTAACATGGAGTGGAGGGCACGCATAATAGCCAAATATTTTTGAAAGCCTCCTTATATTCGATTTCTTGCTCAAATTATCTTACTATTCAAGTGGAAAGCCAATGGACATTTAGTGTTTTTAGTCACTAATTACATAGACAAAGTTTGGCAAACTTCTGATTGAAAACGCACGAATTCCAAGAATTTTCGTAAATAAAATATTCGCAGGTTACGATGAGATGAAGCTATTTATAAAGTTTCAGGTGGATGTAAATAATTTGATTAAAAGGGATCTGTTATTTTCCGCTTTTTTATTTTATTTTTTAATAAAAGTTAATTGAATAAAATTAATTCCTTCGCATTTTGGAAATACGAAATTATTTTTTTTTTAATTTATTTATTTAGACAGATAATATTCTGTCACGGGGACAATAATTATATTGATAAATGAACACATTCACACCGTATATACAAAAAAAAAAAAAAAAAATTAACAAAAGTAAAGTAATAACTAAATAATAATAAGTAAAAACTATTTACAATAAAAAATATAAAATAACCAAAATATGAGTAAATTAAAAACATAAAAACTCAGTCATAGCTATATACAATATATACAATCAGGGGGGAATCCAAATCGCTGAGCTACTCTCTCAACCGCCTCACTGGTGCTAAAGCCGGTGGAGTTTGATCAGGAAATTATTAAAATTTATTAATTAAATAGGAAATTTTTATGATTTATCATAAAATCGTCTCCCAATTCATGACTTTTGCATTAAGGATTGGTTAAACATGGCAGTAGGCTTTGTACCTCTTGTAATATGAATGTAATAATAGATTATAATAATATATAATATATTAATAGCATATGATATATTAAGTAAATATTTTTGGTTGTTTGTCTAGTCTTAATTGAGTTTGAGGTGGTTTGAAAAAAATTGTTTAAGTAGAGCAGAGATTATAGAATATTTAAATGAGAAAAATTGGACTGTTTAATAGTCCGAGGTTCAGATCCGTTTTTTAAATCACATTTTTAAGCTCCCCTGTGGTTTTAGGTGATAACTTAGAATGGAGATTAACTAACAGAAGTGAAAAAAGAGAAAAGACATATATAATGAAAATAATAATGGAATGTATGATATTAAACAAAAGAAAGCCTGGACTAAGTATTTATTTTCTTCTGGTCAACAAATAATAAAGAGAAAAAAAAATCAATTCCTTATCTGATTGATAATAAAACAAAATAAGAACTGCAAATAAGTAAATAAAAGATTATTTAATGATAACGATAAATAAAACAATGCTGAAATATTTAATAAAAGATATTATATTAATCTCTTCTGTCTAAATTAGTCATAAAACTAACCAAAAGTAACTTATTTTAAACGTTGAATTTGCATAAAAATTTTTTAACGTTAACGTTGGAGTAGAGTAGCTCAGTATTACCGCGTTCGAATCCAGCTGATGGTAGATAAATTATTTATAAAGGTAGGAGATGGTCCGGGGTTGCGGTCATAAATAGGCTAAATAGTGGTAAAACTATTTTATTGAAAGCCGACGTTTCGACCCGACTTTGCAGGTCTTCATCAGGTCTTCAGTCTGGTCGAAACGTCGGATTTCAATAAAATAGTTTTACCACTATTTAGTAGACCTGATGAAGACCTGCAAAGTCGGGTCGAAACGTCGGCTTTCAATAAAATAGTTTTACCACTATGTAGCCTATTTATGACAGCAAACCCGGACCATCTCCTTCCTTTATAATGCAACGGTCAACTATTAAATATTCAATAAATTATTTATTTTTTTATCAGCTCTAGATCAATAATGGGGTCCACAGACCCCAGGGTCTTCAGCCTTTCAGTTGACAGAATGACTAACTCCAATTTCAACATTTTTGATTATTAATTTTAGTGATATTTCTAGTGGAAAAATTGATGACTTTGCTCACAGTTCCATATTTCAACGCTGCAATCATCTATGGAATAGAATTACTCACTGTCTGTACAGATATTATAAATTTTGCTACTGGAAATATCAATAAAATTACTTTATTCAAAAGTGTTGAAATTGGAGTTAGTCATTCTGTCAACTGAAAGGCTCATATAGATATCCGATACCAGATTTTAATATATTAATAATAAACAATAAAAGGGATGATCACGTCAAAACAGCTTGTGAGCAGTGCGGAATTAACTGACGAGCTAAAAGGGAATATTTACCGTAAAGGTGTAAATAGGTGTGCACAGCTAGAACCTACAGAGGCGATGCCAACTTATAACCGACCCCCTTTGACAACTGGATTTAGGAGGCTTAGTCAAAATTTACTGTTCCCGCGTCACAGCGGAAGGGGAGGTATTTGCATAAAGTAATAACTGGAATTTCACTTCTTCCATCAACTCCGCGAGAGAACTTTTAACTCCTGTTTATTCATCTTGTCGCCAGGCAGGCTCGATATTAGCTCTCAGAGAAATATTCTCAGGTTGAAAACAGGATATCATCCATGAGGAGTCAAATCGGGGGCATATACAGCTCAAAACAAGAAGGAGGAGTACAAATAGTTTAAGGATGGGAGAATGAGTCTTTATTTCGAAATGAGTTTGTTAAAACACTAACCAGTAACTGATAATAATTTTTCACAAAAATGTATATCTGTGAAATACCAAGAATAAGTAGTTATTGTTCGGTTTAGTTTAAATAAATAATTTTTGAAAAATCTGTAAAAATGGAGTAAATCTGTCCCGAAGAAACCTCTAGAAAATGCGGCAGACAGTCTGAAAATTCGGGGCTGTTCTATAATAAGTCAAGAAGAGTATTGAAAAATTTCTAAACTCATGGATGGACCTCGTCTTCCTATTTTATAGATCCTATGGGTTTTATAAATAATTACTTACTGCTGGGTGCTATGTTACTACAAGCACCTGACCCTCCTCAGATACTTTAAGCCAGCCTTTCCTATCTTTTGTCCGAGTCCTCCATCTCCTTACTCCAAGCAGCTTCAGATCCTCCTCAACGTTATCCGATCATCTCACTCTTGATCTTCCTGTATGATTTCCCTCTAATTTTCCCATCTCGTAGGGATGTGGCGCCCCATTATCGAATCGTGGTGCTTGCGGTTGTGGTGATTGTTCATGGTTTCCGACATATTTAAATGAATGAATAATGGCGGCCCTCCATGCAGTATTGAACTGGAGTGACTCTGTCCAAGAAAAGGTGAAACGAAGGGAGCCAAAAAAATTGCTAGAAAATAGATCCAGATCAGAAGTTCCATAATCGGCCGTATAATATGTTTCTTATTCTAGTCACATCTTCAATAATGGAGGAGTAAACGAAGAAGAGGTCCCCAGACCAGAGGGGCAGCAAGGATGAGGACGAGGAGGAGGCAATAAGACACAATACAATTCATTTTCCTTGGTACCAAAGGTGACAGTAAGGACCGCAGCTCACGTACTCAACTTTCATCATGTTTCTTTTTTTTTTTTCAACAGCATTAAAGATCCCACTAACAATAGTTATATCAATTTTGGTTTTCTCTTTCCCCCGTATGTATCTTAAAAATACAGTTTAATTTCTGATTTGAGATCCAGTTTGATTTTATTTCATACAGTTCACTCCTTTTTTTTTAAAAAATGGTTAGTGTCTGCCCATTACATTGGTGGTATGTATTCCTAAACATTCACACACATTACACTATATACAGCATCCTACATAACACCCCTACAATACAGACAGATCAAGATCACATATTTAATCACACAATTTAAGATCACATACATTACATAACTTCGGGTAACTTCCCTTAGGAAGCCGCCCCAGATGGGGGAGTAGTAAGGAGGCTTAGAGGCACCCCTGCTCCTGACACTGGGGCTAAAGGCTAATAACCCACACCCCTTAAACAAAAAAATATTAAGAATCCTCGAAGAAAGGACGCGTAGGCCGTATAGCCTATAACTATATCAAAAATGCTTAAGATTTGTCTTCGGTACATCGAGGCGGTCTCATGTGTCCCACCTTTATGACGAGTCAAAGTGGCTCTTCCCTTCTTTCCGCAGACTACATTACCTTGGATCTTTCTTATTCCAAACGATCAACAACCGTCACCCTTCCTACATCTACAGTCTCCTACAGTTTAAACCCGTGATCCACTCCCAGAAAACAAGATCCCGTGTTTCTGAGGGACCTTTATATCCCTTCCCATAGAACTAAGACGTTTGAATATTCCTTCATAGCCCGATCCACTGCCTTCTGGAATTCCTTGCCTTCTGAAATCCGCCATGCCTCTTCCTTGTCCTCATTTAAATATCATCTCTACCAATTCCTTCTCACATCCCAAAATGACGTTATACAATGAAATAAATATTGCAAACAGATTTTGACTGAGGTGAATGGTTGTTAAAATTGATAGTTTTAATTTTAAAAATCAACCCATGTTTATTTTATTTTGTTCTCTTTTCATTTAAATAATGCTTTTTTTATTTTTATTTTTTTTTTCAAAATGGTGTTATTTTTAATTGTTATAATTTAATTTTACTGAAGATACAATATATTCTCTAATATTGACTAATATAATTTTTGGCCAGATGTAGTTTTTATTTTTTTGTTCATATCTGTTATTCATAAGGGACCTTGTCCCAGAATAAAGTTTACTTTCTATCTATCTATTTAAAAATTTTGATTAAAATAATTTTAGGCGATACATTTTCTGTTAAAACTACACAACTTTCAAAGTTTCACTTATTTTTTAAAGAAATTTATTAACTTTTTAAATATGTAAAATACATTATACAGCCGGCAAGATGTCACAGCTTACCTAAATCACCGCAGATATAGTGTTTCTTCTCTGAAAGCATCACTGTTATTTATATCTATTGAAAATACTATTGGATTTTAAATAATTATAAAATAAAAACTTATAATAGCCAGTAAATCTTTGAAATATAAACGAGGCTTCCAGAAAGTCAGAAGTCGTACTGGACTCAGCTGTCAAATACGGCGAACTTATCAGCCAGTCTAGTATCAGAATCTCGAATATATAATAATATTTTGCAGAGATTGGCAAAAAGTAATGTGAATAAAAATTTCAGAGTACATAATATTTTATTCACATCCTCGCCCCGTCCGATTAGCGAGATCTTTAATTACTAATTCAGTTGCATATTGACGAATGATCAGAAAAAAAGTGATCAGTTTTCTTCGAGAGTACTTTATAGTTATTTTAAATAGAGCAATTCATTCGAAAAGAATACATGAGTAGAATATTTTGAATTTCTTTGATATTGAAGCCTGTACTATCAGACTCACAGTAAACATACAAAATACAATAGATTTTAAAATTACGCGGAAAGGTATCTAATCTTTTTAGCTTTTCGGAATTTTCTGATATAAGGATCTATAGTTACG